>HG995380.1:31348124-31729918 GCA_905333075.3 Atethmia centrago | reverse complement strand
CTAACCTAACCTAACCTAACCTAACCTAACCTAACCTAACCTAACCTAACCTAACCTAACCTAACCTAACCTAACCTAACCTAACCTAACCTAACCTAACCTAACCTAACCTAACCTAACCTAACCTAACCTAACCTAACCTAACCTAACCTAACCTAACCTAACCTAACCTAACCTAACCTAACCTAACCTAACCTAACCTAACCTAACCTAACCTAACCTAACCTAACCTAACCTAACCTAACCTAACCTAACCTAACCTAACCTAACCTAACCTAACCTAACCTAACCTAACCTAACCTAACCTAACCTAACCTAACCTAACCTAACCTAACCTAACCTAACCTAACCTAACCTAACCTAACCTAACCTAACCTAACCTAACCTAACCTAACCTAACCTAACCTAACCTAACCTAACCTAACCTAACCTAACCTAACCTAACCTAACCTAACCTAACCTAACCTAACCTAACCTAACCTAACCTAACCTAACCTAACCTAACCTAACCTAACCTAACCTAACCTAACCTAACCTAACCTAACCTAACCTAACCTAACCTAACCTAACCTAACCTAACCTAACCTAACCTAACCTAACCTAACCTAACCTAACCTAACCTAACCTAACCTAACCTAACCTAACCTAACCTAACCTAACCTAACCTAACCTAACCTAACCTAACCTAACCTAACCTAACCTAACCTAACCTAACCTAACCTAACCTAACCTAACCTAACCTAACCTAACCTAACCTAACCTAACCTAACCTAACCTAACCTAACCTAACCTAACCTAACCTAACCTAACCTAACCTAACCTAACCTAACCTAACCTAACCTAACCTAACCTAACCTAACCTAACCTAACCTAACCTAACCTAACCTAACCTAACCTAACCTAACCTAACCTAACCTAACCTAACCTAACCTAACCTAACCTAACCTAACCTAACCTAACCTAACCTAACCTAACCTAACCTAACCTAACCTAACCTAACCTAACCTAACCTAACCTAACCTAACCTAACCTAACCTAACCTAACCTAACCTAACCTAACCTAACCTAACCTAACCTAACCTAACCTAACCTAACCTAACCTAACCTAACCTAACCTAACCTAACCTAACCTAACCTAACCTAACCTAACCTAACCTAACCTAACCTAACCTAACCTAACCTAACCTAACCTAACCTAACCTAACCTAACCTAACCTAACCTAACCTAACCTAACCTAACCTAACCTAACCTAACCTAACCTAACCTAACCTAACCTAACCTAACCTAACCTAACCTAACCTAACCTAACCTAACCTAACCTAACCTAACCTAACCTAACCTAACCTAACCTAACCTAACCTAACCTAACCTAACCTAACCTAACCTAACCTAACCTAACCTAACCTAACCTAACCTAACCTAACCTAACCTAACCTAACCTAACCTAACCTAACCTAACCTAACCTAACCTAACCTAACCTAACCTAACCTAACCTAACCTAACCTAACCTAACCTAACCTAACCTAACCTAACCTAACCTAACCTAACCTAACCTAACCTAACCTAACCTAACCTAACCTAACCTAACCTAACCTAACCTAACCTAACCTAACCTAACCTAACCTAACCTAACCTAACCTAACCTAACCTAACCTAACCTAACCTAACCTAACCTAACCTAACCTAACCTAACCTAACCTAACCTAACCTAACCTAACCTAACCTAACCTAACCTAACCTAACCTAACCTAACCTAACCTAACCTAACCTAACCTAACCTAACCTAACCTAACCTAACCTAACCTAACCTAACCTAACCTAACCTAACCTAACCTAACCTAACCTAACCTAACCTAACCTAACCTAACCTAACCTAACCTAACCTAACCTAACCTAACCTAACCTAACCTAACCTAACCTAACCTAACCTAACCTAACCTAACCTAACCTAACCTAACCTAACCTAACCTAACCTAACCTAACCTAACCTAACCTAACCTAACCTAACCTAACCTAACCTAACCTAACCTAACCTAACCTAACCTAACCTAACCTAACCTAACCTAACCTAACCTAACCTAACCTAACCTAACCTAACCTAACCTAACCTAACCTAACCTAACCTAACCTAACCTAACCTAACCTAACCTAACCTAACCTAACCTAACCTAACCTAACCTAACCTAACCTAACCTAACCTAACCTAACCTAACCTAACCTAACCTAACCTAACCTAACCTAACCTAACCTAACCAGTTCCCCCCCAGCCCTCGCGGTGGTCGGATCGTTTTTAGAGCAGCTCCGCAGTTAAAAATTTGAAAAAGTGGTCAAAAGTGCTCCGATTTTAATAATTCAAGTGTCGGCGGATGCAGAAAAGTTGCCCCCACACTCTGAAGTGAAACCACAAACTGGATTGCAGTGCTGTGTTGTGAAATTCCTGGAAAACCCTCTTTTTAGAGGTTAAGTTCTTGACTCTGAAACGTTTTTAAGCCATAGCCGCGGAACAAGATTGACGACTGCATGACTTCTTTAGAAAGGCATTGCAAATCAACGCCACCTTTGTACCAAGCCACTCTGAACTCACTTCTCATCACAACTTTCAGAGTTATTCAGGAAAAACAAAAAAGCACGTGGTCTGAAAAACCTGAACAAGACATCGTAGCGGCCTGAAACTTTGCAGTACGAAAGAAGCCAATGGGAGGGGACGAAATCAGTAAGCACCAGATTTTTTGCTAATGCGCTATCTTTTTTATAAGAAATTGAATATTCAAACTTTGAACCGCAAATACTCCTGAAGAAACTGAAATTTCGCACGTCTGAAATTGCTATCTTTTGCGCGCTAATTAGAAGAAGACACACCGAAAAAACAAGATTTTTAGCTTATTTATTTTTAACGTAGTAATTAAAAAACCGTAAAATGTACTAAATTAAAAAATTCTAATAGTTTAACCAAAAATTTTAAAATATTAATCTTAGGTTTTTATAGTACTTAGTTTGCTCATAATTTAGAATTTTTTTCCAAATTTTTCCGATGACTGGTTACAAAGTACTTGAATTTTTAAGCATTTTTCACAATTAAATTAAATATAATTGTAATAATTGATTTTTGACCACAGGAATATCTTTTTAATGTATATTGCGTTTAGATTAAGCCCAAAGTTGCGCCCAATAACTTCGAAATTGACGAAAATAGCCTCTGTCAGCCATATTGGTTTTATTGGTTATAACATTAACTTGAGAATATCTCCGAAGTTATTGAACGTAGAAGACCCGGATTTGCACAGTCCTCAGTGGGAGACTTGTAGAATTATTTTGATCTGGATTTCAGTCGCTTTTCAGGCCTGAAAATTTTCAGCGCTGAAACGACTTTTTAAATATAGAGGAGACCGGGGCATACCTCTCATTCGAAACCGCATCTCTCTCCGATAAGCGGTTGCGGAGTTACAGCCACTTTAAATTAGCGTTTGACAGCTGGGCGGCCATTTTGGAAAACTTTGACCCAACGTAGCTCCGGACCCAGCGGTCGCAGTGAGTTGCGGTTTTTGGATTATTGATCGGGGGGACACATTTTGTCGGGCGTAATAGATTTCAGGCGAATTCAGGCTGAAAGTTTTCAGGCACCTGAAAGTCACCTTGCATGAAAGGCCTGGTCAGGCCAAGCTAGAAAAGCCCAAACTCGGGGTATCTGTGACTGTCCAAAGTGGAGATTTTAACTGTCAAAGTCTGACTTTGACAGCTGTGCCGCCATCTTTGTTGAAGTTTAAGCATCGATATCTCTGCAGTGGAGGGTCGTAGAGAAACGGGTTTTGCTTTGTGAGAATTGTGTGATATCTCCCATTCGGATAAGCTGGCTTTCAGGCGTTTTCAGGAGTCAAAATTTTTTCAGCCTGAAAGGCACATCATTGTGTGGATCTCATCGAGCTCAGTGAAGCGAACCCAAACACGGTGGAATTCGGTTGGGCGGTCGCGGAGTTAACCAGTTTTAACCACTTTCCGGCCGCCATCTTGGATAAAAACCAGAAACTTTAGACTCTGATTGCTCCAAAACCCTTTGGGCTAGGTACTCCGAGTTTGGGATCGTTGAAACGGGCTCGGTGAGCTCTATCCAGTTGTCTCATCAGATTGACTCTACATAGAGCCATTTTTGTAAAACAGGCGAAAATAGCCTTTGACGATTCAAATTAACCTAGGACTTATAAAGAGCGCTGGACAACTACCCAAACAATTTGTGAGTCTGGGTAGAGTATTTGTAGAGACAGATTTACAACTTTTGTTGTAACTGTATTTAGACTTTAAGACTGTTTGATGCCGTTTTATTTATTTTTATAAATTTGATTTATTTTATTTTATTTTCATTTACATTCCGTCCTTATTGACACTTTGTTTAATAGAGCGACCTGTTGCTATTGTTGCTCGATTTTAGTGTGATCAATTACTGTTAGCTATACTTATATTTTAAGAGTATTTCGAGTGTATTTAAATTAAATAAGAACGTCATATACTCTCTCGGCTACGACAGACGTGAAGTGACTAAACCCTAAAGGGACACATGACACTTGACCTCATTATTGATGCAGGAAAATAGACTTGACTGTACTGGTTTTGCCGCTGGACGAGATTACAGACCACCTATTTAGGTGAACAGTCTTAGAAATCACAAAACGCGACTGAAATTATTCTGTTATTAATAATTCCTAGATACCAAATTTATCTTAGATTAATTCGACTTAGATCTTTTAGATTTTAGATTACTTTGACTTTGACTGATTTTTATTTATTCTTATACAATTCTCATAATATAATTATATACAATTTCATACACTTTTTTCTACTTCTTTACAAAGTAGAAATCCTTAATATTTAAGTGTAAAATTTTTATTTAAACTATTTATTGTACTCGATTCTAATTGTACACAAAATTCGAGACATCTAAAGCGCCCCTCGGACAGAAAATATGTTCAGAACACCGTCAAAAG
This sequence comes from Atethmia centrago, assembly GCA_905333075.3. Taxonomy (NCBI): domain Eukaryota; kingdom Metazoa; phylum Arthropoda; class Insecta; order Lepidoptera; family Noctuidae; genus Atethmia; species Atethmia centrago. The sequence continues at coordinate 31,724,940 of HG995380.1, read as the reverse complement.
AAAAAATGGACAAGGACCTCGCCAAATCACCGGTGGGAAACAAGACCTTTATAAAAGGCACACCACCGAAAGAAGGACCAAAAATGGCTTCAGTGGTTAAGAAAACCATTGGAGACTGGGAGGCTGGGAGGTCAGAGACTCTAGCTCAGAAGAAACCCCAGATTACTCCCAAGGAGGTCTCGTCTTCATCCTCTTCTTCTTTGCCGGCAGACACCAAAACATCGCAGGTAATGCCCTCAATCTCCCAAGAGGAAAAAAGGGCCAATGAAAGAACATCGACGGAGTCGGATGGAAGATCCCCTGAAGTGGTGGAAAAAACTCCTAAATATGCGAACAGGATCTCTGAAGCACGAGCCTGTCTCCTCAAAGCCAAAATGCACATGGGAAACTCCCGAAACACAAAGACGGAGATTAAGACGGAGGTCATCCAGGCACTGGAAAGACTGTTCCAGCTTGTTAAGGAGGCAGAGTCCGAAAAAGGAAAGAGCAAAGAAGTACAAAGAGATACCCAAAAGGAACAGAAGACGGTACCGAGAGGAGAAACGGAAGGAAAGGAAGAAGGAAATAAAGAGTTTGCAGTTCTCATCGGTAAACTGAAGGAGCACGCTGACCTCATTAAGGAGAATACAGAGAATATGGGGCAGCTAAACGAGCAGATCAAAAGCCTGGAAAACCGATCCTACGCCGGTGTAGCCGCGACCTCTATTGGTAAGCGGCCACCGGTGCAGACAGCTCTACACTCCTTTATAGTGACCGCGAACGATGACCAAGAAACAGGAGAAGAGGTCATGAACAAGCTCAGAAAAGCTGTCAACGCAAAAGAAGGAGGATTCGCGGTAGAGAAAATAAGAAAAGCCAAAGACCGCAAAATAATAGTCGGCTGCAAAACGGATGAGGAAAGAGAACGAATCAAAAATAGGATCAGAGAATCTGGAGAAAGTTTGACAGTAGAAAATATCCAGAACAGAGACCCCCTAGTTATCCTGAAAGACGTACTCAGTTGCAATAGTGACGGGGAAATAATAAACGCGTTAAAAAACCAAAACAAGCGAATGTTCATGAACCTGGATGAACAAGAAGTTAGGTTTGAAATAGTATACAAAAAACGCACCAGGAACCCCCATACGAGTCACATCGTGATGAGGGTGTCCCCTAAAATGTGGCAGAGACTGACAGAGGCTGAGTCGGTCCTCATTGACCTACAGAGGATAAGAGTGTCCGACCAGTCCCCGATTGTACAGTGCTCGCTTTGCCTTGGCTATGGGCATGGAAGGCGTTTTTGCCAGGAAACCCAGGCAAAGTGCAGTCATTGCGGGGGACCCCACATGAGGGCAGAGTGTCCCGACTGGCTTGGGGGTGCTGCCCCGTCATGTTGCAATTGTGTGCGTTCAAAGTTAGAAAAGTCAGCCCACAACGCATTTAGTCAAGACTGCCCCATCAGGGCTAAATGGGACTCAATAGCAAGGTCAAGGGTGGCATATTGCTAAGGTGGTCCCAGGAGAAACCGCTGTCCCACAAAAAAGGCCATACCTCGTGGCACAAGCAAATCTACAAAGAAAGGCTCTGGCCACAAACGAGATTATGCTTGAGGCACACAAAAAGGGGGTGGCCTTTGCACTGCTCCAGGAGCCGTACATCGGAAGTTTGGGTAGAATGAAAGGCTACCGCGGTGCCAGAATATACCAGCACACTGGCGATGGAGACGGCGCCGTCAAGAGCGCAATTGCAGTCTTCGATGGCGACATAGACGTTGTCCAGTGTCCGAATTTTACCACGCCCAACATCACAGTGGTAAAGATGAAGACAAGCGCCTGGGAGATCGCGGTGGTCTCATTCTACCTAGAACCAAAACCAACACCGATAGAGCCATACCTGGAGCAGCTTATCAATATTAAGAAGAGGTTCGGCCAGAGAACCATCATGGGTGGTGACGCAAACGCCAAAAACTCTTGGTGGGGAAGCTGCAAAATTGATCATAGAGGGATCGAAATGGCCGGCGCCCTAGAAGAAATGGGATTGCAGGTGCTCAACATAGGCGACACACCGACGTTCCACACAGTGAGGGGAACCTCACTGTACACCAGCTTTGTGGACATCACGGCATGTACAGCGGATCTGCTTGACCTGGTCGAGGACTGGAGGGTGGACGAAAGCATGACGAGCTCTGACCACAACACCATTCTTTTTAAAATTAAACTGGAAAGGGCAAAAGGATTAGACATAGTTAGAACAACTAGAATATTCAATAGTAAAAAAGCAAACTGGGACCAATTTCGTGAGAAATTGGGCCAGTTGCTAGAAGATAATAAATTAAGCAAAATTGAAATAGACGAAATTAATAATAAAACTGATCTGGAAGTTAAAATAGAAGTATATATTAACGTAATATTAGAAGCATCAAATATAAGCATACCAAAGTTAAAGTCAAACGATAAAACTAAATTACCTTGGTGGTCTAATGAGCTCGCCATAATGAAAAACGAGGTCGCCACTAGGAAGCGCAGAGTCCGCTGTGCAGCGCCGATCCGGAGGGCAAAAGTCGTCGGGGAGTACCTGCAAATGAAAGAAAAATATGAGCTAGCGGAAAGAACGGCCCAAACCAAAAGCTGGATAAGCTTCTGTGGGAAACAGGACAGGGAGGGACTCTGGGAAGGCATATATAGGGTCATTGGTAGGACCAACAAAAGACAGGAGGATCTGCCCCTGACCAAGGAAGGTAAGCTATTAAACTGCCTAGAATCTGCCACATTGCTGGCGGAAACTTTCTACCCCGAGGACAAGAAGGAAGAAGACAACCAAGAGCATAGGCGTATCAGGACACGAGCCGAAAAAGTAAACGAGAGGTGTCATGATGATGAAGAACATGACCCTCCGTTTACTCAGGAAGAACTGAACGTAGCTATGCGCAGCTTCAACCCGAAAAAAGCCCCGGGGGCGGATGGCCTCACGGCTGATATCTGCCAGCAAACAGTGAACCACGATCCGGAGCTCTTCCTGTCACTGGCAAACAAATGCCTAGAGCTGGGCTACTTCCCGAGGATCTGGAAGGAAGCGACTGTAGTCATTCTGAGGAAACCCGGGAAGGAGAGCTACACAGCTCCTAAATCATATAGGCCAATAGGATTGTTGCCAGTGATGGGAAAAGTCCTGGAAAAAATGCTGATAGGAAGGGTGAAATGGCACATCATACCCGGACTCAGCTCTCGCCAGTATGGGTTTATGCCACAGAGAAGCACCGAAGACTCCCTCTATGACCTGCTGGAACATATACGTAAAAAACTAGTAGACAAGAAACTGATCGTTATGATATCGCTGGACATAGAGGGAGCCTTCGACAGTGCATGGTGGCCGGCCATAAAAACCAGGCTGGCGGAAACCAAATGTCCGGTAAACATTAGAAGAGTGATGGATAGTTACCTGGAACACAGGAAGGTCAGGGTGAGATACGCAGGGCAGGAGGTTACCAGGGCAACAAGCAAAGGCTGTGTGCAAGGATCGATAGGGGGCCCGATTCTCTGGAATCTTCTACTCGACTCCCTATTGAAAGGCCTGGTACAAAGGGGAGACTACTGCCAAGCCTTCGCCGATGACGTAGTTCTGATGTTTGATGGGGACTCAGCGATGGAAGTCCAGCGAAGTGCCAACGACGCTCTCGAGTATGTTCACCAGTGGGGGGTCAGAAATAAGCTAAGTTTCGCACCGCATAAAACGAAAGCGATGATCATTACGCGGAAACTTAAATATGACACCCCGCTGTTGAGCATGGGCGGGACTGGCGTTGGGATGTCGCAGGAAATCAAACTCCTGGGACTGACCATTGACAACCAGCTGACGTTTAATGCCCATGCATCTTACGTATGCAAAAAGGCATTAAACCTGTACAAGCAGTTGTCAAGGGCAGCCAGGATCAGCTGGGGACTCAATCCGGATGTCATACGCTCCATCTACACGGCAGTAGTTGAACCTACAATATTGTATGCAGCGAGTGCGTGGGCACCAGCAGCTGAAAAGCTGATGGTGCGCAAACAGCTGAACTCGGTCCAAAGGGGATTTGCACAGAAACTGTGCAAATCCTACCGCACAGTCTCCCTGAACTCGGCACTGGTGCTGGCTGGGATACTACCCCTTGACCTCCGAATACAAGAGGCAGCGGCCCTGTATGAGGCAAGGAGGGGGGTACCTCGGCCAGCATTAGGAGATAAGGAGATTGAGCGACGTACCGCGTTCGACAGAACTCCCCACCCAGCCAGACATATAAGTCTGCAGTTCATATGCCTGGCAGACCAGGAGCAACACAGCAACCACTGCACTCAAGCAGTGCGGATATACACGGACGGCAGCAAGATCGAGGGCAAGGTTGGGGCATCATTGTCTCATTGGAGCAATGATGCCGAAACCAAAACCCAAAAACTCAAGCTGTCGCCCCACTGTACCGTCTTCCAGGCGGAACTGTTGGCTATATGCAAGGCCACAAGGGAAATTTTGCGCAGCCCTAAACACAGTTTTGGCATATACAGCGACTCCAGGTCGTCATTGAAAGCCGTCGCCAATCACCGGTCTCTCCATCCCCTCGCAGTTGAAATTCGGGAAAACCTGCGACAGTGCAGGGATCGATCCAAAAAAGTCGACCTCTTTTGGATCAAAGCTCACGCAGGACTGGAGGGCAATGAGAGAGCTGACCAGCTGGCTAAGGACGCCGCCCTTACACTGAAAACAAGGCCAGATTATGACCAATGTCCGATTTCATTCGTCAAGCAACAGATCCGTGCGGACACGCTTGACGAATGGAACCGGAGATACAGATCCGAACACACAGCTGGCGTTACAAAAATATTTTTCCCAGACGCCATACAGGCATTTAAGCTAGTAAAAGTCCTGAAACCAACTGGAATACTAACCCAAATACTGACAGGACACGGTGGGTTCTCCGAATACCTAAACAGGTTCAAGTGCAAGGAGAGCCCATCGTGCATATGTGACCCTGTCAAACTGGAAACTGTAGTACACATACTGACTGACTGCCCCGCCTACGGTCTGGAGAGGTATGAAACTGAGCAAGAATTAGGAACGGAGATAAAGACTGAAAAATTTAATGAATTAATAAGAGATAAGCACTCCAGAAATAAATTTATTGGGTATTGCATAAAAGTAGCAAATACAACTATCACTAGGAATAAGTAACTGAATATATGCTTAGGATTAATATTTAAAATAATATTTAACAGTAGCATAATTACACAGGTCAGTGAAAATGTCCGAAAATGTCAAAAGATTAGAGTTTATACGCATGTATAGTATAAGCAGTAAGATAGTGAGATTTTCTGTTATAAGGATAAAGAGAAAATTGATGTTCGTACATATATATAAGGATATAAAAATGTTAAAGACCCTAATTAATGTTAAAATGTAATACTAATAAATAATGGATAAATAAATAAATGTATTAATGGATAATAATAGATATAAGGATGAATAAAATGTGAATATTAACATAGATATAAGGATAAATAAACACAAATGACCCTATGTAACGACGTAAAATAAGAAAAGTAATAGATAGATAACATTTTGTTCATATAAAATAACAATTTCCGCTAAAAAAGGTCTCTGATCATGTCAGAGGGGCACTTGGAAAGGCAGGAGTGGGTTTTTAGCCGGTAAGAGACCGGCACTGCCCCGACTGGCTCATAAGTGAGGCAGTCGGGGCGTCCATGAGGATTTTCCCAAGTCCTGCCAAAAACAAAAAAAAAAAAAAAAAAAAAAAAAAAAAAACCTAACCTAACCTAACCTAACCTAACCTAACCAATTGAGAAGATTCGGAAAGCCGTGAATGCAAAGGACGGCTTTATAACAGTGGACAGAGTGAGAAAGGCCAAAGACCGTAAAGTAATAGTGGGGTGCAGAACGAGGGAAGACAGGCAAAAGGTGAAGGAAAGGCTGCGTGTGGGAGGGGACCTTCTAGTGGAGGAAGTTAAAAACAAAGACCCCCTGCTGGCTCTGAGGAACGTCTTTAATTATAACACCGATGATGACGTCCTAGGTGCTTTCAGAAACCAGAACACAGACCTCTTCAAAGATCTGAAGAGTGAGGATGACAGGGTCGAAATAGCTTTCAGGAGGAAGAACCGAAACCCCCACACAAACCACGTAATTCTGAGAGTGTCGCCGCAGCTATGGAATAGAACACTGCACAAAGGGGCTATACATATTGACATCCAGCGCATTAAAGTAGAAGACCAGTCTCCACTGGTCCAATGCACATGCTGTTTAGCGTATGGCCACAGCAAGCGTTTCTGTAAAGAAACCATAGATAAGTGCTGCCACTGCGGCGGCCCTCACACCAGAACACAGTGCCCAGACTGGATCGCCGGAGCAGCCCCATCATGCGTGAACTGCTTGCAAGCAAAACACGCCAGCACGGAACACAGTGCATTTAGTAATGAATGTACTGTGCGCAGAAGATGGGAGGCAATGGCGAGAGCGAGGGTAGCATATTGCTAACGCGGAGGGCACCCACATTCATAATAGGGCAGGCAACTCCACCGGAGTATACGCAGTGGCCCAGGCCAACCTCCAAAGAAAGGAGCTGGCAACGACCGAGCTCATGGCAGAAGCCACTGACCGGAAAATCGCCTTCGCCATGGTCCAGGAGCCGTATGTTGGCGGGATTCGAAGGATTAAGAGCTACCGAGGCGTGCGGGTTTACCAGTGCGAGGACGATGGAAGAGGGACTGTGAAAGCGGCCGTGATCGTTTTCGATCATGACTTAGACGTCATACAGTGCCCAGAACTCACTACGAACAACATCGCAGTGGTGAGGATCCGGTCCAAAGCCTGGGAAATCGCTGCAGTCTCTTTTTACTTCGAACCGGACCAGCCCATTGAACCATACATGGACCAAATACGAAGGACGATAGAGAAAGCTGGGCCAAGAAAACTGCTCATTGGAGGCGATGCCAATGCTAAGAACACCTGGTGGGGCAGCATCGTTAATGACACCAGGGGCACAGAAATGTCCGGGACCCTGGAAGAGTCTGATATGCAGGTACTCAATAGAGGGGATATACCCACATTTGACACAGTAAGGGGCAACACGAGATACAGCAGTTTCGTCGATTTAACAGCTTGCTCGACAGACATGCTGGGTCTCGTGGAAGACTGGAAAGTTGACCAGGGAGTGACGAGCTCGGACCACAACACGATCTTGTTTCAGCTGCGCTTACATAGGGAAAAAGGGATCAACATCCAAAGGACCACTCGACTCTACAATACCAAGAAGGCAAATTGGGACACTTTCATTTCGAAAATGGAACAATTTCAAGCGGAAGACAACATCAACGCAACTGGAATAGGTAGAGTCGAGCTCAAGCAGCAGCTGGAAGACATGGTAAAGACAATTACTAAAGGCATAACTTCAGCCTGTAAAGACAGCATGCCACTTAAATCGGCAAACACGAAATTCTCTTTGCCATGGAGGACAGAGGAGCTCATCCAGTTAAAAAACGAGGTCACCACAAAAAAGCGGAGGATTCGCAATGCAGCGAAGGACCGTAAAGAGAAAGTCTTCAAAGAGTACCTGCAAGCAAAAGAGAGATACGAATGCCAAGCCAAGAAAGCCCAAATAGCAAGTTGGAAGACCTTTTGCCAAAAACAAGATAGAGAAGGAGTATGGGAAGGTATATACAGAGTGATCGGTAAGACCGCCAAACGTCAAGAAGATCTGACCCTTAAAAAGGACGATGTGTTCCTAGACCCAAGAGAATCGGCAACCCTATTAGCCGAAACATTCTACCCTGAGGACTCCGAAGAGAAGGATAACTCACATCATCGCCAAATTAGAGAGCTTGCGAAGCAAGTAAACGCCCCGTGTCATAATGAAACACATGATCCGCCGTTTACGGTAGAAGAGCTAAAGACCGCTAGTATGAGTTTTAATCCAAAGAAGGCACCCGGAGCGGATGGCTTCACGGCGGACATATGCAGTCGAGCAATCTCCGGGAATCTGGACGTGTTCCTTGCCCTGTACAATAAGTGCCTAGAGATAGGTCACTTCCCGGACATATGGAAGGAAGCCACAGTAGTGGTATTGAGAAAACGGGGCAAGGACGACTATCAGAATCCCAAAGCCTATAGGCCGATCGGTCTGCTACCAGTCTTGGGTAAGATCCTGGAGAAGATGATAGTAGCAAGGATCAGGTGGCACCTAGTACCGCGGATTAGTACTCGCCAGTACGGCTTCATGCCACAAAGGAGCACCGAGGACGCCCTCTACAACCTAGTGAACCATATCAAGGGGAACATAGAGCAGAAAAAGCTCGTAACCCTAGTCTCACTGGATATATAGGGGGCCTTCGATAGCGCCTGGTGGCCAGCTATTAGAGTCAGACTGGCTGAGGAAAAGTGTCCGGTCAATTTAAGGAGGCTACTGGATAGCTATCTCGACTGCAGAAAAATCGGGCTGAGGTATGCCGGGGAGGAACACACTAGAAACACCCAGAAAGGTTGCGTCCAGGGATCCATTGGCGGTCCGATACTTTGGAACGTACTCCTTGACCCCCTATTGCACGGTCTGGAAAAGGAGGGTGTATACTGTCAGGCGTATGCGGACGACGTGGTGATGGTCTTCAGCAAGAATACTGGTTTGGAGGTCTCGAGGCAGGCCAATGCCGCTCTCGCCTATGTTCAGGAGTGGGGAGTCCGAAACAAGCTGAAGTTTGCGCCACACAAAACTTGTGCTATGGTGTTGACGCGTAAGCTCAAGTACGACACCCCACTCCTGAGGATGGGGGAGACCGACATCGGAATGTCGAGGGAGATCAAAATTCTGGGACTCACTCTGGATGACAAGATGACCTTTAACACCCACGTTGCAACAGTTTGTAAAAAAGCCGCAGACTTGTACAAACAGCTCTCCAGAGCTGCAAAAGTAAGCTGGGGACTGCACCCTGAAGTCATTAGAACCATCTATACGGCAGTGGTTGAGCCGGTCATCTTGTACGCTGCAAGTGCATGGGCACCAGCAGCTGAGAAAATCGGAACGCAGAAGGCGCTGAATGCAGTACAGAGAGGCTTCGCACAGAAACTGTGCAAGTCCTACCGCACGGTTTCGCTGAACTCGGCACTGGTACTGGCCGGGATACTGCCTCTGGACCTTCGAATACAGGAGGCAGCCGCCCTGTATAAAGCAAGAAGAGGGTCATCCCGGCTCGTATTGGCAGACCGGGAGACCGAACGAGTGGTGGGATTTGCGGAGACTCCCCATCCAGCTCTGCGTGTGGAGCTGATTTTCGGAAGTTTGTCAACGCAACAACAGGTCGACAACAGCAACGGGCAGGCGGTGAAAATTTACACCGACGGCAGCAAGCTAGATGGTAGGGTCGGAGCTGCGCTATCCATATGGGATGGTGCGACAGAGACCAAGGCCATCAAGCTAAGCTTAGCCGCGTACTGCACCGTTTACCAAGCGGAGATCCTCGCCATATGCGTGGCTACGAAAGAGGCCTTGAAGCGCAAAAATAAAGAATACTGCATATACAGTGACTCAAGGTCGGCCCTGGAGACCATCACCAACTACAATGCTCTGCATCCATTGGCGGTAGAGACGCGCGAAAACCTGAGGAAGGCTTTCACCCAGGGGAAAGCTGTGTATTTCTACTGGGTGAAAGCGCATGCGGGTCTCACAGGCAATGAACGCGCTGATCAGCTCGCAAAGGAGGCTGCACTGTCGAACAAGAGGAGCCCCGACTACGACCAGGTTCCGGCCTCATTCGTCAGGCGAATAATCCGAAAGGATTCCCTTGACGAGTGGAACCGGAGATATAAGTCTGGCGACACAGCTTCTGTAACGAGAGTGTTCCTCCCGGATGCTGTAGACGCCTATACAGTTATTAGGAGTCTGAGGCCAGCGGGCTTACTGACGCAGGTACTCACGGGACATGGGGGGCTCTCCCAATACTTGCATCGCTTCAAGCGTAGGGAGAGTCCTGCATGTGTCTGTGACCCTGATACTGCAGAAACTGTTTTCCATCTTCTTCTGGAATGCCCAGTACACAGTAGGGACAGGTACGATTTACAGCAGGCAATTGACGTACAATTAAAAAAGGATAACCTAGAGACTCTACTAAGCGATAAACATACTCGTAATAATTTTATAGAATTTTGTATAAAAATATTAACTCTAGTAATAAATAGAAATAAGGATAAATAAGTAATTACTACAATATATATTATAAGAATATATTAATGTAGTAAAAATAAAACAGAATAGTAGAGAATAAGTTTATAGAGTTAAGAATAGGTATGTATAGAGCCTCTAAAGTAAGCACTGTAATATAAGGGTAGTTATTAAGAGATACAAAATAAGTTTATTAAATATATTAAGATACAAAATAGAATAACAAGTTAGGCACAACCTAGATTGTGAGAAAAATGTGAAATCGATATACGTAGAGATAGGCACAAGGAGTGTACGAACTGTAAAAAGTACACCTTGTAAGAAAAATGTAAAAAGAAAAAAGAGGACAGGCACAAGCGGTTCTAGTGTATACAAAAGGACCGCCTGTAAAGAAAATGGATAGAGACGGTAGAGCAATTAGAAATTATAATTAGCGTAGGACCCTACTAGGGTGGATTTTTGCAATGTATAATGCGTAGTTTTAAATAAGAGAAGCAAGATCTGTGAAATCTGATAAAGTCACAGGGAACAGAATCTAAATAAAAAAAAAAAAAAAACCTAACCTAACCTTTTTTTTTTTTTTTTTTACGCTGAGAAATGCGTTACGCATGCCCGCTCGTGGGGGACGAGACGGGGTATGTGGGACTCCTGTTAGACATACAGTATACCCACTAAAACTCAGCGGTGTACCCGCAACGCCGTGATGGGAGGGCATGGGAAACCGGCGCAGCCTTTACATCCAAACCCTCCCGGCGCATGCCCGCCTTGTTGGCAGGCCCCGCATGCTCCCCCGTTTACTGGGGGGGCTATGGGAATGACCGGGAACACTTGGTCATTCCCATCCAACACTGGTGGAGGCCTGTGCAATACAGGCAAGGGTGCCCCCGCACCCGTTGCCTGCTGGCCTCCATCTGGGAGGAGTCGAAGATGACTTTCGTACTGACGTCTTCTTCGACCCCTCCTCCGCCTGCGGAGCGGCGCTGCGAGAGGGTCGTCCTCCCGCGCTCGCTCCGCGTCCTCCTTCTGTGACATGACTTCCTCACAGAAGGAGGCGACTGTTGCCCAGGCCTCCTCGCTTTCCAGCATCGAGTTGACGACACTGGGAAGCGAGAGGTCCGGCCCGACTGCTGCGACCAGACTACGGCGCAGCTCGGACCAGGCTGGGCACACCTCTAGGGTGTGCTGTGCCGTGTCCTCCGCCGCGCCACAGTCGTGGCACGACGGGGTCTCCTCCCTTTGGATCCGGTGCAGGTGCGATCCGAAGCACCCATGGCCAGACAACACCTGCACCAGACGGAAAGAGAGAAAACCGTGGGACCGCTCGAGCCAATCCTTCAAGACTGGCCCGAGCGCGTCCAGCGTCCGGCGGCCGAAGGCGGCAGAGGCGAGGTCCTCCGTCCAGTGATGGACGATTGCTTCCTTCGCCTCCTGCCGCACGGCCTCCCGCTCTTCTGCGGCGGGGAGCTCCCCGAGCGCCTTTCGCCGCGCCGTCCACTCGTACACTCTGGTCAGCACCCATGCCTCGAGCTCCCAAGGAGGGGTGCCGGCCAGAGCGCACGCCGCCGAGAATCCCACCGACCGGTAAGCCCTCGCCACCCGCAGTGCAATGGCCCTTTGGGGCCTGCGGATGGCAGTGGCGTTCTCCCTCCGGTGGAGGGCGTCCGCCCAGATTGGGGCCCCGTAAAGGGCCATGCTTCTTAGGATGCCGGCATACAAGTGCCGGCATCGCGCCTTCGGACCCCCCAGGTTCGGGAGGAGCCACGACAGGGCATTCGCGGCCTTCAGCAGGCGTGTCGACAGCTCGCTAAAGTGTGGGCCGAAGCGCCACCTGCTGTCGAGTACAAGGCCCAGGTACTTCATTTGGGCCTTGACTCCGATCCGGACGCCCTCTACGTCAATGTAACCTTTTTTTTTTTTTTTTTTTTTTTTTTTTTTTATTCGCTGAGAAATGCATTACGCATCCCCGCTCGTGGGGGACGAGTCGGGGTATGTGGGACTCCTGTCGATGATGACAGTATACCCACTAAAACTCAGCGGTGTTCCCACATCGCCGTGATGGGGGGGCCATGGGAAACCGGCTCAGCCTTTACATCCACAACCCTCCCGGCGCATGCCCGCCTAGCTGGCCGGCCCCTCATGCCCCCCAGGGTGGGGAGCTACGAGAATGGCAGGGAACACCTGGCCATTCCCGTTCGACACTGGTGGAGGCCTGTGCAATACAGGCAAGGGTGCCCCCGCACCCGTTGCCTGCTGGCCTCCAACTGGGAGGAGTCGGAGATGACTTTCAAACTGACGCCTTCTTCGACCCCTCCTCCGCCTGCGAAGCGGCGCCGCGTTAGGATCGTCCTCACGCGCGCGCTCCGCTGCCTCCTTCTGGGACATGACGTGTTCGCAGAAGGAGGCGACTGCCGCCCAAGACCTCTCATCCCTCAGCATGGCGGTAACTACGCCGGGGAGTGAGAGGTCCGGTCCGATCACCGCGATGAGATTGTCGCGCGGCTCAGACCACGTTGGGCACACTTCGAGGGTGTGCTGCGCCGCGTCCTCCGCCGCGCCACAGTGGTGGCACAACGGCGTCTCCTCCCGTCCGATTCGGTGCAGGTACGATCCGAAACATCCATGTCCGGACAGCACCTGCACCAGACGGAAGGAGAGGAACCCATGCGACCGCTCGAGCCAGTCTCGCAGGACTGGCCCAATCGCATCGAGGGTTCGGCGGCCGAAAGCTGCAGTGGCGAGGTCCCCCGTCCAATGGACGACGATGGCGTCCCTCGCCTCCCGCCGGACGGCTGCCCGCTCTTCCGGGGCTGGGCGTTCTCCTCTTGCCCTCCGTCCTGCCGTCCATTCATACACTCTGGCGAGCACCCACGCCTCGAGTTCCCAGGGAGGGGTGCTGGCCAGAGCACATGCTGCTGCAAAGCCCACCGTGCGATGGGCCCGTGCCACCCGCTGGGCTATGGCCCTTTGGGGTGCCCTCAAGGCGGCGGCATTCTCCCTCCTGTGGAGTGATTCCTCCCAGATAGGAGCCCCGTAGAGGGCCATACTCCTCAAGATGCCAGCGTAAAGTTGCCGGCATCGCGCGCTGGGCCCCCCCAAGTTGGGGAGCAGCCACGAGAGTGCACCCGCGGCCTTCAGCAGGCGTGACGACAGCCCGCTAAAATGCGGCCCGAAGCGCCACCTGCTGTCGAGTACAAGGCCCAGGTATTTCATCTGGGCCTTGACCTCAATTCTGACGCCCTCCACGAAGATGTGGGCGTCAGGTGGGGGGCGCTGCCGAGGGCCGTGGAAGAACACGGCCTCGGTCTTGTGTAGCGCCACCGATAACCCTAGGCGGCGGATCCTCCCTGCCACCAAGGATCCGCCCGCCGAGGCTAAATTGGCCGCCTCCCTGAAATTCCCCCCCCGGGCGGTGAGGAGAGTGTCATCCGCGTAGCAGACGACACTCGTGCCTCGGAGGAGAGTTCCCCGCAGGAGCCAATCATAGCCGACGTTCCAGAGGAGAGGTCCTAAGACTGACCCCTGCGGAACGCCGGCCTCAACGGCGTACCGCCGGACTTGGCCAGTCCTATTTACCAGGAGGATCGCCCGTTCCTCCAGGTAGCTGGCCAGCAGCCTGTGCATGTATAGAGGCACTCCGTGGAATCGGAGCGCCTCTAGGATGGTGGAGTGGGGGACGGAGTTGAAGGCATTGGCTATGTCGAATGACACAGCCAACAATCCGTCCCCCGCTTCCATCGCCTCCTTCACCTGGCCCTTAAGGCAGGCCAGCGCGTCCACCGTGGAACGCTCAGCCCGAAAACCAAACTGAGCGTCCGACAAGTCCGGCCCGATACTCCGCAGATGGCCCTTTAGGCGGGCAGCGATTATCCCCTCGAACATTTTGCCGACCTCATCGAGCAGAACGATGGGCCGGTATGCCGAGGGGGAGTCTGCGGGGCGGCCCTCCTTGCGAAGGAGGCACAACTGCCCCTCCTTCCATGGTTTCGGGAACCTTCCAGACGCAAGGCATGCGCTGAAGAGGTCCCGAAACCTTTCCTCCATTTGAGTGGCTGCGATCGCCACCACTCTTGCCGGAACACCGTCGGGGCCCGGAGCTGTCTTCTTGGCGCGGATATGGAGAATAGCCGCGTCAAGTTCCGACTCCGTGACAAGAGGGGCCTCCTCTTCTTCCTCAGCTGGCGGAGCTATCCCCCGCGGTGGGCCCATCACTGGTGGGGTGAAGTTGTCCCTGGACGGGAACAGGGACTGAACCACCCCATCCAGAAATGAGGGCTCCAGGGTCTCGGCCACCGGGGGACCAAAGGGGCGCAGTTTGTTGCGCGCCGCCTTGTATGGTCTCCCGTAGGGATCGTTGTCAAGACCTTCCAGCAGCTCTGCTCTCGACGAGTCTCTGGCGGTGGCGATGGCCCGATCGAGGACCATTTTTGCTTCCATGTACACCTCATAGAGGTGGTCTTCGTCGGCCAGGTCCCGTATACGCCGCCGCCGGCTCCGCGTGTAGGCCCTCCTTGCCTCCACACAGGCTGCTCGAAGCCCCGCCAGCTCCACCGACCACCAGTACACGGCGCGTTTGGGTAGTGGTCGGCGAGACCGGGGCATGCTGGAGTTGCATACCTCGGTCAGAGACTCCCTCAGGTGCCCCACCACGGTGTCCACATCCAGGCCAGCGGAAGGCGGCGAAAGCCAGTCCTGGATGAACGCCGCCTCCGCCGCTGCCTCCCTGTCAAGGCGGGCGAGAGCCCACCGCGGGAACGGTGATCGCGCCGAGAGGGGCCGCGTCTCTCCGGGGCCACTGTTGGAGATGTCGAACCGCACGTAGCGGTGGTCCGACATAGTCTCCGCCAGGTCCACCCGCCAGTTCAACACGCGCGCAGACAACGCAGGGGTGGCGAAAGTGACGTCCACTATTGAGCCACCCTGCCGCCGCACGCATGTCTGGACGCTTCCTCTGTTCAAGAGGGAGAGGCCAGAAGAAGCTGCCCACATCTCCACTGCCCGCCCGCGTGCGCTGGTGGCCCGGTTGCCCCAGGTCACTGACTTGGCATTCAGGTCTCCCAGTACGGAGACCTGACGCGGCGCCGCCCTGCCGACCACAGCGGCCAGCACTCCGAGATAGTTCTCGAAGTCCTGAAGAGAGCGGTTTGGGGAGAAATAGACGCCCACAAGGGCTATGTCTCCCCACGCGGCGGCCACGTATCCCGGTCCCCTCTCTAATAGCGAGAGGGGAGGGGAGTCTGTGGAAGACCGCGCCGCTAGTGCCACCGAGTCGTCCTCGTCACCCAGCCAGCTGCCGGGGATCGAGTAAGGCTCGGCGACCACCGCTACGTTCACCAACCACTCGGCCATGACCTGCACCACCAAGTCCTGGGCCGCTCTGCAGTGGTTGGTGTTCGTCTGGAGGATGCGGTAGTTAGTAACCATTACTCCGACATCGAAGCGGTCCCCTCAACTATCGCCGCTGGAGCTACAGCGGCGACGACGGCGGCGGCGGCGGTAGCAACAGGACGAACCTGCGCCGGCGGCACTACGCCCTTCCTCACGGGGGGCTTGCAGCTCCTTCCCGTCATCCTGTGGTCCGCGGGGCGGCCACTAGCGGCACACGCTACGCAGTGTGGCTTGGTGGTGGCGGCGCGGCAAGCGGTACTCCTGTGTCCCTCCTGCCCGCACTGGAAGCACGTGTCTCCCCAGTCGAACTTGGAGGGACACGTGGCTCGGGTGTGGCCAAACGCGAAGCACTTGAAGCAGCGAACGGGCTGGTCTTCAAGTGGCCGGACCACAGCCGAGCTGAACCCCACGAGCAGCCGTCCTTTGGTCGCAGCAAGGACGGCCCCAGCCGCGGCGACTGGGCACTCAATGCGTATGATGCCCATGCCACGGCGTCCGAGCCTGATGGCTCCACCCTTCACCGCGCCAGCGTCGCATCCTCCAGCCGCCGCAACGGCCGCCACCACATCCTCTTTGGTGACCGAATCATCCAGATCGGCCACCTCCAAGGCTGCGGTCTTAATAGGCCTTACGACCGTTGCCGCATCCGCGATGACCTCTTGCAACTTTGTTGCGAAGAGGTCCGCATTTGTGCCGCGCTCTTCCCCCGAGAACTCGAAAATTCGAGCCCCGGTTAGGGTTCGGCGGCACTTTATGTTTTTAATCCCCAGCCGGGAGGGATCGGCATTGGTACGAGCCCGTCTTAGGACGGACTCATACGTCTCACCCCGCCCCACGGCCTCCGGGGTGACGGTCACCACGACGGCCGTGGTTTTGGGAGCAACCAGCTTTCTCCTACCGGCTGGAGCCTTTTTTGCTGCAGGAGCACTCGCAGCGGGCTTGGGGGCCGACCTTTTCCCCTTTTTCCCTTTTCCTCTCCTGACCACTTCCGTCCACGACTGGTTGGACGGGGTGGTGGAGGGAAGAAGGGCGTCTTCCTCCTGCGAGTTCTGGGCGCCTGCCGCTGGAGTAGCAGACGACCCAGGCACTTCCTCCGCGCTTGTGGTGGGGTTATGAGGAGCCGCCTTGGTCCTCTTGCCCTTGCCCTTGCCCTTGGATACCGGGCCTGCTAGAGGCACAGGTTCCAGCTCCCTCAGCGGTGGACTCTTGTCTGCCGCAAGTGGCGGGCGGAGCCGCCTTTCCGGCAAGAGCCGGTCCTCGATGCCGGCGAAGCAGGCTCTTATAAAGGCCCTCTCCTCCATGACAACCCCACGAATTGTTGCCTCAAGACTGGCAGGGGAGGAGGAGCAGCCTCCTACCACCGGACCTGGGGCAGATTGGGCAGGCCTGGCCGTGGCCTCAGCCAGCTTCTGGTGTAGCTGGCTTACCTCCGCCTGCAGACGATCCACCTTTGCCTGCAGCTGCCGTGTCTCGTCCGTGGCCGTCCGCTTCACTAGTTCCACCACGATGCCATGCATACTGGCGGCCCGGCATTTGAGGGCCTTCTGGAAGGTCCCCTTCAAATTCGAAGACTTTGAGGCGACCTCCAGAACCCCCTCTCTGTCCTCCTGCGCCATGCGCTCCAATTCCGCCAGGGAGTGGTCAGCATACAGTACATTGGATGCACCATAGCCAGCCCTCGACCTGGCAACTTGCGCCTGCTGCTCCTTGGCGGCGACCCTCTCTTCCAAGTCTTGTTGGAGTTGCGCCCTTTTCGCCAGATTTAGCTGACGGTCGGCGTCCACCAAGCCCACATCGTGGGTAGAAGGCGCAGTAGAAGTCGAAGCCTTTTTAGACTTCGACTTCTTCTTCGCCTTACCTCCGACTACCGTCGACTCCGAGGAGCCCTCGGACCTCTTCCGCTTGAAGCGGTCGCTTTCGGCCGCCGACGTGTCCATATTGGAGTCGTCGGAGTCCGACAACTCGTCTGGCCTAATGAAAAAGCTGGCCGCAGATGGTGCGCGGTCAGCTCCCGACGCTAAAGCGTCGCCAGCGTGGCCCTGAGAAGGGCCGTTGGATTGGCCCTGAGAAGGGCCGTTGGGTTGGCCCTGAGAAGGGCCGTTGGATTGGCCCTGAGAAGGGCCGTTTGAATCGCCCTGGGAGAAGCGATTCGAAATAAAACGCCCGGAGGCGTCACGCATTGGTTTGTCCATCTTATTCGTAGACGTCCGCATTAAAATCAACGAATCACAGCGCACTTTAGCCGCCGGTCTGCCACTCCGTTACGGTGGTCAGACACGGCGTTGCCCAGGGGATACTACGAGGAAGTATGCGCTGTGGGGGATCCCCCAACCTAACCTAACCTTTTTTTTTTTTTTTTTTTTTAACGCTGAGAAATGCATTACGCATCCCCGCTCGTGGGGGACGAGTCGGGGTATGTGGGACTCCTGTCGATGATGACAGTATACCCACTAAAACTCAGCGGTGTTCCCACATCGCCGTGATGGGGGGGCCATGGGAAACCGGCTCAGCCTTTACATCCACAACCCTCCCGGCGCATGCCCGCCTAGCTGGCCGGCCCCTCATGCCCCCCAGGCTGGGGAGCTACGGGAATGGCAGGGAACACCTGGCCATTCCCGTTCGACACTGGTGGAGGCCTGTGCAATACAGGCAAGGGTGCCCCCGCACCCGTTGCCTGCTGGCCTCCAACTGGGAGGAGTCGGAGATGACTTTCAAACTGACGTCTTCTTCGACCCCTCCTCCGCCTGCGAAGCGGCGCCGCGTTAGGATCGTCCTCACGCGCGCGCTCCGCTGCCTCCTTCTGGGACATGACGTGTTCGCAGAAGGAGGCGACTGCCGCCCAAGACCTTTCATCCCTCAGCATGGCGTTAACTACGCCGGGGAGTGAGAGGTCCGGTCCGATCACCGCGATGAGATTGCCGCGCGGCTCAGACCACGTTGGGCACACTTCGAGGGTGTGCTGCGCCGCATCCTCCGCCGCGCCACAGTGGTGGCACAACGGCGTCTCCTCCCGTCCGATTCGGTGCAGGTACGATCCGAAACATCCATGTCCGGACAGCACCTGCACCAGACGGAAGGAGAGGAACCCATGCGACCGCTCGAGCCAGTCTCGCAGGACTGGCCCAATCGCATCGAGGGTTCGGCGGCCAAAGGCTGCAGTGGCGAGGTCCCCTGTCCAATGGACGACGATGGCGTCCCTCGCCTCCCGCCGGACGGCTGCCCGCTCTTCCGGGGCTGGGCGTTCTCCTCTTGCCCTCCGTCCTGCCGTCCATTCATACACTCTGGCGAGCACCCACGCCTCGAGTTCCCAAGGAGGGGTGCTGGCCAGGGCACATGCTGCTGCAAAGCCCACCGTGCAATGGGCCCGTGCCACCCGCTGGGCTATGGCCCTTTGGGGTGCCCGCAAGGCGGCGGCATTCTCCCTCCTGTGGAGTGAGTCCTCCCAGATAGGAGCCCCGTAGAGGGCCATACTCCTCAAGATGCCGGCGTAAAGTTGCCGGCATCGCGCGCTGGGCCCCCCCAAGTTGGGGAGCAGCCACGAGAGCGCACCCGCGGCCTTCAGCAGGCGTGACGACAACCCACTAAAATGCGGCCCGAAGCGCCACCTGCTGTCGAGTATAAGGCCCAGGTATTTCATCTGGGCCTTGACCTCAATTCTGACGCCCTCCACGAAGATGTGGGCGTCAGGTGGGGGGCGCTGCCGAGGGCTGTGGAAGAACACGGCCTCGGTCTTGTGCAGCGCCACCGATAACCCTAGGCGGCGGATCCTCCCTGCCACCAAGGATCCGCCCGCCGAGGCCAAATTGGCCGCCTCCCTGAAATTTCCCCCCCGGGCGGTGAGGAGAGTGTCATCCGCGTAGCAGACGACACTCGTGCCTCGGAGGAGATTTCCCCGCAGGAGCCAATCATAGCCGACGTTCCAGAGGAGAGGTCCTAAGACTGACCCCTGCGGAACGCCGGCCTCAACGGCGTACCGCCGGACTTGGCCAGTCCTATTTACCAGGAGGATCGCCCGTTCCTCCAGGTAGCTGGCCAGCAGCCTGTGCATGTATAGAGGCACTCCGTGGAATCGGAGCGCCTCTAGGATGGTGGAGTGGGGAACGGAGTTGAAGGCATTGGCTATGTCGAATGACACAGCCAACAATCCGTCCCCCGCTTCCATCGCCTCCTTCACCTGGCCCTTAAGGCAGGCCAGCGCGTCCACCGTGGAACGCTCAGCCCGAAAACCAAACTGAGCGTCCGACAAGTCCGGCCCGATACTCCGCAGATGGCCCTTTAGGCGGGCAGCGATTATCCCCTCGAACATTTTGCCGACCTCATCGAGCAGAACGATGGGCCGGTATGCCGAGGGGGAGTCTGCGGGGCGGCCCTCCTTGCGAAGGAGGCACAACTGCCCCTCCTTCCATGGTTTCGGGAACCTTCCAGACGCAAGGCATGCACTGAAGAGGTCCCGAAACCTTTCCTCCATTTGAGTGGCTGCGATCGCCACCACTCTTGCCGGAACACCGTCGGGGCCCGGAGCTGTCTTCTTGGCGCGGATATGGAGAATAGCCGCGTCAAGTTCCGACTCCGTGACAGGAGGGGCCTCCTCTTCCTCCTCAGCTGGCGGAGCTATCCCCCGCGGTGAGCCCATCACTGGTGGAGTGAAGTTGTCCCTGGACGGGAACAGGGACTGAACCACCCCATCCAGAAATGAGGGCTCCAGGGTCTCGGCCACCGGGGGACCAAAGGGGCGCAGTTTGTTGCGCGCCGCCTTATATGGTCTCCCGTAAGGATCGTTGTCGAGACCCTCCAGCAACTCTGCTCTGGACGAGTCTCTGGCGGCGGTGATAGCCCTATCGAGGACCAATTTTGCCTCCATGTACACCTCATAGAGGTGGTCTTCGTCGGCCAGGTCCCGTATACGCCGCCGCCGGCTTCGCGTGTAGGCCCTCCTTGCCTCCACACAGGCTGCTCGAAGTCCCGCCAGCTCCACCGACCACCAGTACACGGCGCGTTTGGGTAGTGGTCGGTGAGACCGGGGCATGCTGGAGTTGCATACCTCGGTCAGAGACTCCCTCAGGTGCCCCGCCACGGTGTCTACATCCAGGCCAGCGGAAGGCGGCGAAAGCCAGTCCTGGATAAACGCCGCCTCCGCCGCTGCCTCCCTGTCCAGGCGGGCGATAGCCCACCGCGGGAACGGTGATCGCGCCGAGAGGGGCCGCGTCTCTCCGGGGCCACTGTTGGAGATGTCGAACCGCACGTAGCGGTGGTCTGACATAGTCTCCGCCAAGTCCACCCGCCAGTTCAACACGCGTGCGGCCAACGCAGGGGTGGCGAAAGTGACGTCCACTATTGAGCCACCCTGCCGCCGCACGCATGTCTGGACGCTTCCTCTGTTCAAGAGGGAGAGGCCAGAGGAAGCTGCCCACATCTCCACTGCCCGCCCGCGTGCGCTGGTGGCTGGGTTGCCCCAGGTCACCGACTTGGCATTCAGGTCTCCCAGTACGGAGACCTGACGCGGCGCCGCCCTGCCGACCACGGCGGCCAGCACTCCGAGATAGTTCTCGAAGTCCTGAAGAGGGCGGTTTAGGGAGAAATAGACGCCCACAAGGGCTATGTCTCCCCACGCGGCGGCCACGTATCCCGGTCCCCTCTCTAACAGCGAGAGGGGAGGGGAGTCTGTGGAAGACCGCGCCGCTAGTGCCACCGAGTCGTCTTCGTCACTCAGCCAGCTGCCGGGGATCGAGTAAGGCTCGGCGACCACCGCTACGTTCACCAACCACTCGGCCATGACCTGCACCACCAGGTCCTGGGCCGCTCTGCAGTGGTTGGTGTTCGTCTGGAGGATGCGGTAGTTGGTAACCATTACTCCGACATCGAACCGGTCCCCTCAACTATTGCCGCTGGAGCTACAGCGGTGACGACGGCGGCGGCGGCGGTAGCAACAGGGCGAACCTGCGCCGGCACTACGCCCTTCCTCACGGGGGGCTTGCAGCTCCTGCCCGTCATCCTGTGGTCCGCAGGGCGGCCACTAGCGGCACACGCCACGCAGTGTGGCTTGGTGGCGGCAGCGTGGCAAGTGGTACTCCTGTGTCCCTCCTGCCCGCACTGGAAGCACGTGTCTCCCCAGTCGAACTTGGAGGGACACGTGGCTCGGGTGTGGCCAAACGCGAAGCACTTGAAGCAGCGAACGGGCTGGTCTTCAAGTGGCCGGACCACAGCCGAGCTGAACCCCACGAGCAGCCGTCCCTTGGTCGCAGCAAGGACGGCCCCAGCCGCGGCGACTGGGCACTCAACGCGTATGATGCCCATGCCACGGCGTCCGAGCCTGATGGCTCCACCCTTCACCGCGCCAGCGTCGCATCCTCCAGCCGCCGCAACGGCCGCCACCACATCCTCTTTGGTGACCGAATCATCCAGATCAGCCACCTCCAAGGCTGCGGTCTTAATAGGCCTTACGACCGTTGCCGCATCCGCGATGACCTCTTGCAACTTTGTTGCGAAGAGGTCCGCATTTGTGCCGCGCTCTTCCCCCGAGAACTCGAAAATTCGAGCCCCGGTTAGGGTTCGGCGGCACTTTATGTTTTTAATCCCCAGCCGGGAGGGATCGGCATTGGTACGAGCCCGTCTTAGGACGGACTCATACGTCTCACCCCGCCCCACGGCCTCCGGGGTGACGGTCACCACGACGGCTGTGGTTTTGGGAGCAACCAGCTTTCTCCTACCGGCTGGAGCCTTTTTTGCTGCAGGAGCACTCGCAGCGGGCTTGGGGGCCGAACTTTTCCCCTTTTTCCCTTTTCCTCTCCTGACCACTTCCGTCCACGACTGGTTGGACGGGGTGGTGGAGGGAAGAAGGGCGTCTTCCTCCTGCGAGTTCTGGGCGCCTGCCGCTGGAGTAGCAGACGACCCAGGCACTTCCTCCGCGCTTGTGGTGGGGTTATGAGGAGCCGCCTTGGTCCTCTTGCCCTTGCCCTTGCCCTTGCCCTTGGATACCGGGCCTGCTAGAGGCACAGGTTCCGGCTCCCTCAGCGGTGGACTCTTGTCTGCCGCAAGTGGCGGGCGGAGCCGCCTTTCCGGCAAGAGCCGGTCTTCGATGCCGGCGAAGCAGGCTCTTATAAAGGCCCTCTCCTCCATGACAACCCCACGAATTGTTGCCTCAAGGCTGGCAGGGGAGGAGGAGCAGCCTCCTACCACCGGACCTGGGGCAGATTGGGCAGGCCTGGCCGTGGCCTCAGCCAGCTTCTGGTGTAGCTGGCTTACCTCCGCCTGCAGACGATCCACCTTTGCCTGCAGCTGCCGTGTCTCGTCCGTGGCCATCCGCTTCACTAGTTCCACCACGATGCCATGCATACTGGCGGCCCGGCATTTGAGGGCCTTCTGGAAGGTCCCCTTCAAATTCGAAGACTTTGAGGCGACCTCCAGAACCCCCTCTCTGTCCTCCTGCGCCATGCGCTCCAATTCCGCCAGGGAGTGGTCAGCATACAGTACATTGGATGCACCATAGCCAGCCCTCGACCTGGCAACTTGCGCCTGCTGCTCCTTGGCGGCGACCCTCTCTTCCAAGTCTTGTTGGAGTTGCGCCCTTTTCGCCAGATTTAGCTGACGCTCGGCGTCCACCAAGCCCACATCGTGGGTAGAAGGCGCAGTAGAAGTCGAAGCCTTTTTAGACTTCGACTTCTTCTTCGCCTTACCTCCGACTACCGTCGACTCCGAGGAGCCCTCGGACCTCTTCCGCTTGAAGCGGTCGCTTTCGGCCGCCGACGTGTCCATATTGGAGTCGTCGGAGTCCGACAACTCGTCTGGCCTAATGAAAAAGCTGGCCGCAGATGGTGCGCGGTCAGCTCCCGACACTAAAGCGTCGCCAGCGTGGCCCTGAGAAGGGCCGTTGGATTGGCCCTGAGAAGGGCCGTTGGGTTGGCCCTGAGAAGGGCCGTTGGATTGGCCCTGAGAAGGGCCGTTGGGTTGGCCCTGAGAAGGGCCGTTTGAATCGCCCTGGGAGGAGCGATTCGAAATAAAACGCCCAGAGGCGTCACGCATTGGTTTGTCCATCTTATTCGTAGACGTCCGCATTAAAATCAACGAATCACAGCGCACTTTAGCCGCCGGTCTGCCACTCCGTTACGGTGGTCAGACACGGCGTTGCCCAGGGGATACTACGAGGAAGTATGCGCTGTGGGGGATCCCCCAACCTAACCTAACCTAACCTAACCCAGTCTGGCCTCACCCGCCGCCCGAAACGCCACGAAAAAACCGCGCTCCGTTAAGAAAAATCGTAAAAATAGCAAAAAGTTCTTCAAATCAGTCGTGTGATACACCAAAACACGCGCAATCGAAAGTCGATTACGATAGTGAAAAGTTTATTGTGAAAAGTGGAAAACTTTGGGAAATATCACTAAAACAGTGATTTTTAGTGAAATTCTGGACTTTGCAAGCTGGATAACTCCCGATTTTGATCGGTGAGGGAAAAATCGGCAACTGCTATCTTAAGCGCTCTGCCAAGATCTAGAGCCCTGTGCAAATTCCGGATTTTTTCCGTGAAGGCGCATGGAGATACGGCGAAAAAACCGTCTCCAAGGGGAAAACGTGGTCCCTATTTTGGGGGCTGAAAACAATCCCGGACAATTCCCCGAGAAGGAGGACGGAACAAGGACCACAAAGGTACTTTTAAAATTTAAAAATAGTGAAGTGGACACTTTTTATTGCATAAACAAACTTAAAATATCTTGGTGCGGCTGTGAAACAGACTAAAAAATTTTCCCGTCCAAGTAAAACTATTAAATTCCAGTGACGGGCCAACTTTAACCCCTGCGGAAGTGAGCTGGGACGTCACATAACCCAGATTCCCATAAGAAAAAAATTTAAGATAGTGACTTTAATAGATATATTAGTTTTAGTAAAAGAAGAAATTTTCCCCGACGGTAAAATTAATTGGTTTCCGGTCGGAAAGGAAAACTGTAAAATATAATAAAGTGCAATAGATTTTGAATCTGAGTGGTACACCGTTGAAATAATTCGCAACATAAAATTAAAGGCTATTCTACATAAACGGTACAAAACAAGTAGGTTGATGACTGATTACGAAGCGTTTGCTCAGTGTAGAACCATGGTTAAAAATTTGATTTTAGGCGCTCGGGAACAGCACGAGCACCGTGTTGAAAACCAAATGCTGGAAGACCCGAAGTCGTTTTGGAATTATGCAAAATCGAGAAAAGGTAGTAGGAGTCAGTAAAAGATTTTAAAGAATGGCGAGGAGTTGACAGACGAAGAGTGTGTTCAGGAGTTTGCTAGGTACTTCTATTCGGTGTATAGTACAGCGCAGACTGAGTTGGATGTCAGTGCGGCTATAACCGAAGCGGGCGGGGAGAACGGAGCGGTGCGGGTACATCTTGATCACTTACAACTGTCGGACGTATTTTGCGCGCTTCAACAGCTTAAACCGAAAAAGTCTTCTGGGCCGGACGGCATTCCGCCTTACATCTTTAAGGATTGTCGGTCGGCGCTAGCCAAACCGCTGCAATACATTTATAATAAATGTCTGGATGGAGCTATATTTCCAGAGAAGTGGAAGATTACCCGCGTCGTACCGGTGCCAAAGGGAGGGTCAGGGATGACGGTGGATGGTTACAGGCCTGTCGCAGTGCTGTCGACTCCGGCGAAGGTTTTCGAAGCGGCTATTCATAAGAGCATATATCAACAGGTCAGTTGCCAGCTTTCAGACGCCCAGCACGGTTTTCGACCAGCAAGAAGCACTACTAGCAATCTCTTGTGCTACATGGCTAATCTTGTGCCAACAGTGGACAGTGGGGGCCAAACTGATGCCGCTTACTTCGATTTTAAAAAAGCATTCGATCTGGTAAATAACGATGTTTTGTTGAAAAAGTTAGCGGCCATTGGTTTCACTCCACATCTACTAAAGTTTTTTGCTAGTTACTTGAGCGGTAGGCAACAGTACGTAGAGTATGCGGGACACAAGTCAGAGCCATATTTTACCCGGTCGGGGGTGAGTCAGGGCAGTAATCTTGGGCCTTTGCAGTTCATTCTTATGATTAATGATTTGCCAGAAGTTGTCAAAGACGCCAAATGTTTACTGTTTGCTGATGACCTCAAGCTATCGCTGGAGATAAGTAAATTGGAGGACTGTGACAGGCTTCAAAGAGACATAGACAGAGTGGTGACCTGGAGCAAGGACAACATCTTGCAGTTCAACATCTCAAAGTGCGTAACAATCACATTCTCTCGTGCGCGCACTCCTATTCTATATACTTATAATATAGACGGGTTGCCAATGGCTAGGGCCACGGAAGTTAGGGACTTAGGGGTTAAATTCAACACTGGGCTAACGTTTCGTGATCACGTCACAAGCTGCTGCAGAAAAGCTTACCGTAATTTAGGTTTTATGTTACGTATGGTGCGTGGTTTTAATAACATTAAAGCGGTCATCGCTTTATATAATGCTTTAGTTAGAAGTCAATTGGAATGTAACGCAGTCATTTGGGCTCCACACGAATCTAAATATAGGCTCATGCTGGAGAGAGTACAAAAAAGTTTGTGAGGTACTTGTACCTGCGCCTGTATGGTGTTTACCCATTTTATCCGCTTATGTACCCAACTTTATTTATTTTGGGTATGGTTGGATATAACGAACTGAGGGTCAGGAGGGATCTCGCACTTACCTCGTACATATTCAAAGTACTTAGAGGGAAGGTACATAATGCGGAAATATTAGGGCACATAGGTTTGTGTGTTCCGGACAGGTTCGTGTGGCGACGACGGCAGCCACGGCTGCTGGCGGAGCCGCGCGCTCGGACCAATCTTTTAAGTGAGGCGCCACTGACTCGCGCACTCCGCACTCTCAACCTCATAGCTAGTGACACAGACCTATTCTGTTGTTCTCTGAGTGAGTTCACAAAGAATGCATTGTTTGTAATAACTTACAAAATTTAATTGAAATAATGTGTTAGTAAATAAGTTAGGATAAGAGTTCAGATGTACACTATCGCAATAGGTTTCTCTGTAAGGATAGATGTAAGTTGGAAATAAATAAATAAATAAATAAATTTTGGAAATTAAAAATAGAAACATAAGCCTTTAGCTTAAAGTGAATGTTTTCACTAAAAAATAGGAAAAATCCATTAAGTAGTTTTTGAGATACAGCATCTCCCAGGTCACGGTTTTTTCCCCGATTTTAACCTGATGTTCCGCTGCACGGGAGTGGCTATATCTCCAAAACGGGAAGTCGCAGAGGGAAACAAGTCCAGGTTTGCGTAGTTTCTACTGGACGGGCAACCTGTACAATTTGTTTCATCCCCCTGGGACGTCCCTGGGAAAAGCTCGGGGTAAAATTACGTGTTTCTCCCCACATTTAAAGTTTCCCCACTTTTTACCCATTTTAAACCTCTTGTTATAAATTTAAGTTAAAATTAGGTTTTTAATATATATTGTAAATTATAAATAGTAAGACAAAGTTACGCTAGTGAAAAAACCACAAGCAAAAATTTTTTTTTCAATATTTTCACTAACCGAGCATCAAACCCGGAACCTCGCATTACCTAAAAACGCCCATATCTCGGGAACGGAGAGAGATAGCCCAATTTTGACCCCGGACTTCATATACTATAGTATAGTATATGTTGCCACACACCCCAGGCCACCCTCTCCCGAACCCCCCTTCGTTTTTATTAATTACAAACCAGCGAAATTACCGCCCCCCCCCCCCCGTATACGTTATTTAATTGTATGTATGTATTATAACAAAGCCCAAACCTTCGGACCAACGGTCCCGGAGATAGGCTCAAATAACCGGATTCTGGCCGCCATCTTGGATGAGCAACCAGAATTTTGGATCGCTGTATCTCCGGAACCCTTTGGGGTAGACCTGCCGAGTTTGGGCTCATTTGAAAGGTCCCGGCGAGAGCAATAGATAGCGAGGCTCCGCGTAAGTAATTAGCGCAACTCACTGATTGAATTAAACAACTACTCAGGATTATAACCCTGGGTTTATTTATCTTTAATTTATTTTAGCAGACAGGTTCACAACTTTTGTTGTAACTGGTATAGTTTATAGGTTTTTAACTTTTGTTTTGTTGTTTTTGTTTATTTGTAATTTGTTGACGTAGTAAACTATTGTTTATTTGATATTCGCTGTTATTGCGGTGGTATTAGTATACCTTTTATTATACTGACATATTTACTATTTTATTGACTGGGGTATCCTATACAATACCCTACAGTTACTGACGACGATCTAGTTTCCAAAAAGTGTCCCTCGCCAAAATGATTGGCATACGCACACCCATCAAAAAGGCTCCGGCAAACTCGCAAAACAAAAGTCCGCGGGGCGTAGTGGAAGAGGCAGGACCCTCACCCCCAGCGCCCTGCATCGTGAAGCGAACTAGCCCAACAAAACAGGCGGGCCCTACATCACCCTCCTCTATTCCGACACTTATGCGGAGCGCTGAGCCGAGGCCGAAGCCACAGGAAGGTAAAGCTTTGACTCCCGAGCTCCGCTTAGTGTCGATAGAGCGCCCGTCGTTGTCTAGGACCTACACGAGCAGGACGAAGGAGGCAGCAGCTTGCCTTATGAAGGTGAAGCGGCAGCTCGATGAGTCTAGAAACACAAAGAGGGAAATAAAAGAAGCGGTAATAGAGGCTTCGGAAAGACTATACAAAATAGTCAAAGAAATCGAGCTTGAATTAAAAAGCGGGAATAGGATAGAAAAGGAGAAGAATGAGAAGGAAGTAATGATAGTGCAGAAGGAAAGTGGAGCTTCGGACTTGCACCTAAAAAGCCAGGAGACGAGCCAGCTGATGGCTAAAATTGAGGAGCACTCAAAGCTGTTGCTGGAAAGCAAAAAGCAGATGGAGGAGCTCAAGGGTGCCATCGAAGCCCAAAAAGAAAGAATGGAGAATGTTGAGACTCCTACTTACGCG
Organism: Atethmia centrago; assembly: GCA_905333075.3. Taxonomy (NCBI): domain Eukaryota; kingdom Metazoa; phylum Arthropoda; class Insecta; order Lepidoptera; family Noctuidae; genus Atethmia; species Atethmia centrago. The sequence goes on along the minus strand of HG995380.1, from coordinate 31,696,469 downwards.
GGAGTGACGGCGGCTGGGCGTACCAGTGCGCAGGAAAAGCGAACGCTACACTCAGTCGTGGTCACCTCCAGTAATGAGGAGGATACAGGAGAGGAAGTACTTGATAGGGTAAGAAAAGCGATAGATGCGAAAGAAGGATGGATAAAGGTGGAAAAAGTAAGAAAGGCGAAGAATAGAAAGGTGATAATGGGTTTTGAGACGAAGGAAGAAAGGGATAAGGTGAAGGAAAGATTGAGGAAGGATGGTCCGGGCCTAAACGTGGAAGAAATTAAAAACAAGGACCCGATGTTGATCCTCAGGGACGTCCTGTCGGTGCATACCGATGGGGACGTCCTCACGGCTCTGAGAAACCAGAACCGGGACGTCTTCCAAGGCCTGGACGGTGAGACGAACAAGGTGGAGATAAAGTTCAGGAGAAGGACTAGAAATCCGCACACTGGCCACATAGTGGTCAGTACCTCACCAAAAATTTGAAAAGGGATACGTCCACATCGACCTCCAGCGCATCAGGGCCGAAGACCAGACCCCATTGATGCAGTGCATGCGCTGCCTAGGGTTCGGCCACGGCAAAAAATTCTGCATGGAGTCGGTGGACCTGTGCAGTCATTGCGGCGGACCCCACCTGAGGGCTGAATGCTCAGACTGGATGGCTGGAGTGCCAGCCTCTTGCAGAAACTGCAAAAAGGCAAACTGCAGCCAGTCGGAGCACAATGCCTTCAGCGCCGATTGCCCGCAACGACGTAAGTGGGATCAGTTAGCGAGGGCAACGGTAGCCTACTGCTAAGGGCACCCACGGAGACTCAGCGTACAAATTCGCTCAGGCCAACCTCCAACGCAAAAGGCTCGCTACTAATGAGTTGTTCATTGAAGCGGTAAAGCGTGGAATAGCGGTCGCGCTCATTCAGGAGCCATACGTCGGCGGTGTGAAAAGGGTGAAGAGCCAGAGGGGAGTGAGGATCTTCCAGAGCGCGGATGTGGGAGAGGGTACTGTCAAGGCGGCAGTCGCCGTCTTTGATAGTGACCTTAACGTCATACAGTACCCAAAGCTCACCACAAACAACATCACTGTGGTGGGAATCCAGACTAGCGCCTGGGAGATCACACTCGTCTCACTCTATTTCGAGCCGGATAAACCGTTAGAGCCCTATCTTGAACATCTGAAGAAGATAGAGATGGCAAATGGGACTAAACCGCTGATCGTTGGAGGTGATGTCAATGCGAAGAGTCCATGGTGGGGTAGCCCAGTGATTGACAGCAGAGGCGAAGACGTGCCCTAGGAGAGTTGGGGCTCCATATACTCAACGTAGGGGAAATCCCGACCTTCGACACGATCAGAGGAGGACAGCGCTACAGCAGCTTCGTCGACATTACGGCCTGTTCGACGAATATACTTGGGATGGTGGATGACTGGAGAGTTGACGAAAGTCTAACGGGCTCCGATCACAACGGCATAACTTACAGTATCAGGCTTCAAAAATCCAAAGGCTTCAGGGTAGAAAGGACAACCCGAATCTACAACACCAAAAAAGCCAATTGGGTTGAGTTTCGTGAGAAGCTCAACCAATTGACGGTAGAACATAGATTTATGAAACCAGAAATAGAAAAAATTAATAATACTAAACAAATAGATAAATTAACTAATGACCTCACAAAAATAATTAAAGAAGCTTGTAACTCAGCAATGCCAACTAAAAAGAAAAACTTACCTTGCCGTGGTGGTCGGAGAAACTCGCGAGGATGAAGAGACAGGTCACCACCAAGAAACGCAGGATCCGGTGTGCTGCACCTGTCCGAAGGTCGAAGGTCATTGGAGAGTACCTGAAACAGAAAGAAGAGTATGAGTTGGAGGAAGCGAGAGCCCAAACAGAGAGCTGGAAGGAGTTCTGCCACAAGCAAGATAGGGAGGGGGTCTGGGAGGGAATCTATAGGGTTATAGGAAGAACTTCGCGTAGGGAAGAGGATGTCCCCATGGTTAAGGGTGGAGAGGAACTGGACGCAAAAAGCTCCGTAAAATATATCACGGAAACTTTTTATCCGGAGGACCTACATAGTGTTGACGATGATTACCATCGTCACATTAGAGTAGAGGCCGACAAAGTCAACGAGGTAGAGCTTAGCGACAGCGGCGATCCACCCTTTACTATGCTGGAACTAACAACAGCTAGCAGATCCTTTAACCCTAAGAAGGCCCCGGGAGCGGACGGCCTGACCGCCGACATATGCGACCGCGCGATAGGCAGTTTGCCAGACGCTTTCCTGGCCCTTCTGAACCAATGCCTAAAACACGGCTATTTCCCACAGTCCTGGAAAGAGGCTACGGTGGTGGTGTTAAGAAAACCGGGGAAAACGGACTACACCACCCCAAAATCATATAGGCCAATTGGACTGCTACCAATCATGGGAAAAATATTTGAGAAGATGCTGGTGGCCCGTCTGAGGTTCTATATTTTGCCTAGGATGAGTACTCGCCAGTACGGATTCATGCCACAGAGGAGCACCGAGGACTCCCTCTATGACTTAATGCAGCACATCCGCACAAAACTGGAACAAAAGAAAATAGTGGTTCTGGTGTCATTGGACATAGAGGGAGCCTTTGACAGTGCCTGGTGGCCTGCCATCAGGGTCCGACTGGCTGAGGAAAAGTGTCCGGTAAACCTGAGAAGGGTCTTCGATAGTTACCTGAACGACAGAAGGGTCAGAGTTCGATATGCCGGTGAGGAATTCGCCAAGGCCACAAACAAAGGATGTGTACAGGGTTCCACAGGGGGGCCTATTCTTTGGAATCTGCTCCTGGACCCCCTCTTGAAAAGCCTGGAAGAGAGAGGGGATTATTCGCAAGCATTTGCGGACGACGTCGTCCTTGTCTTCGATGGTGACACGGCAATGGAGATTGAGGGTAGGGCGAACGCAGCCCTTGAACATGTTCGGACGTGGGGTGTGAAAAACAAGTTGAAATTCGCACCTCATAAGACCAACGCAATGGTAATCACGAGGAAACTCAAATTTGACACCCCACGGCTGAGCATGGGCGGGGTTGAAATAACTTTATCCAAAGAGATCAAAGTGTTGGGTGTTACCATCGACGACAAGCTAACTTTTAATACGCATGTCTCCATTGTATGCAAGAGGGCCATAGCTATATACAAACAATTGTGTAGGGCGGCTCGGGTGAACTGGGGACTTAATCCCGAGGTCATTAGGATAATATACGTGGCGACGATTGAGCCGATTGTTCTGTACGCCGCCAGTGTATGGGCGCCGGCTGCAAGTAAATTGGGAGTCAGCAGGCAGCTGGGAGCGGTGCAGCGCGGTATTGCACAGAAAATGTGCAAAGCCTACCGTACCGTCTCCCTGAACTCGGCACTTTTGCTGACTGGGATGCTCCCTCTGGACCTACGAGTTCGTGAGGCGGCCTCAATGTATGAGGCTAGGAGGGGAGTACCCCAGTCGGTGCTGGGGGACCGGGAGGTGGAGCGGATGGCACCCGCCGCGCTATCTCCGCACCCCGCTGGACGTGTCGACCTGAAGCTCGTGGGCCTGGTGGACCGTGAGCAAGTTGAAGCCAGCGCCAATTTGGAAGTAAAAATATTTACAGATGGTAGTAAAATAGGGGGGCGCGTCGGTGCCGCACTATCTGTGTGGAGGGGAGACACCGAGGCGCGTGCTCTCAAGTTGGCGCTGCCGGACTACTGTATGGTCTACCAGGCTGAACTCCTGGCGCTGTGCCAGGCAACCAGGGAGATTCGAAAACATCGCGCATCCAGCTTCGGGATATACAGCGACTCCATGGCGGCCCTCCAGACAGTGAAAAACCACAGCTGCATTCATCCCCTAGCAGTGGAAGCCAGGGATAACTTAGTAGCTATATCCCACCAGAACAAGGTGGTAAACTTGTTCTGGATTAAGGCTCATGCAGGGTTTGAGGGCAACGAAAGAGTGGATCAGCTGGCAAAGGAGGCCGCCATGAATAGCAAGAGGAAGCCTGACTACGACCTGTGTCCGGTCTCATACATCAGGCGGCACATCCGTACGGTGACGCTTGGTGAGTGGAACCGGAGGTATGCAGCGGGACAGACGGCCTCGATCACGAAGATCTTTTTCCCGGATGCAGTGGCGGCGTATGGAACGATACGGAGGATCGGTGTTGACCCGGTATTATCACAGGTGCTGACGGGGCATGGTGGGTTCTCCGAATACTTGAACAGGTTCAAGTGTAAGGAGAATCCATCATGCATCTGCGACCCGGGGGTGAATGAATCTGTCCCCCACCTCCTTCTAGACTGCCCGGTGTATGCAGTCGAGAGATACAATTTGGAGAGTATACTAGACGTCAAACTAAAATTAGAAAGTCTCAGCGATATAATGTTAAGTGGATATCGACAGAAATTCTTAGATTACTGCGTCAACATATGTAAAAGAGTCATAAATAGAAATAAGAATAGGTAAACTATGTTTCGTGTATATTGTTATATATATAAAATGTAAACATAGATAATAAGTATGTAGGAAATGTATTAGAGTTAAGCATTAATATAAGAATAGAATAAGATAAACACATGTAACTAGATTAAGAAGAATAAATACTGTCTATGCAGTTATTTCCCCCTCCGGTGTAATTAGATTAAGAAAAATAAAGCACCGACTAACCGTTATTTTCCCTAAAAAGTAAATAGTAAATAAATATAGAATAAAAAATAGAGTAGAATAGAATAGAATAGGGTAATAGTAATGGGTGTCCCGCCCACAGAGCAAATGATGACGTATGTAAGAAAGAACCAGTATGAAGCATAAAGGTGCGAGAGGAATAAAAGCGAGAACTGGTATGAATGAGGACTAGATAGATAAGGTCTCTGATTATTGTCAGAGGAGCTAGATCGGAAATTAAAAAAATAAAAAAAAAAAAAAACCTAACCTAACCTAACCTTTTTTTTTTTTTTTTTTTTTTATGCTGAGAAATGCGTTACGCATGCCCGCTCGTGGGGGACGAGACGGGGTATGTGGGACTCCTGTTAGACATACTGTATGAAGCATACATAATAATTCACTCATTCCGTTCAAGTGAACGAACATATGTCAACAGTCAGTCTTCATTCGCAATCTGCCAGTGTAACACCTTTAACTATTTCTATTAAAATACAGTCCACTTTAAAGTGTTATTTATGTGGTTTTATTACCAGCGTCCGCCACATAAAAATGGTCCTTCGACGAAAATAGTGTTCGCGGCAGATAATCAACTCTATATGTTGTGTGAGTGTGACTCAATTTTGTCGGCGTGGACTAGCGGAAGCGGTCATCAACAAACCCGCGTTGTCATCAGTTGGCATTCATCGCACCGCTCAACTATCGCGTCGCGTGCGAGGAGTACGGAGTCTAAACACAGCGTGCTCAGCAGACAGCGCGCCTACGCGGACGAGCGAGAAGAGTGTACGCGTGCGAACGAGAACCGCGATCAACTCGGCCGCCGGTTGGTCGGCGACGTCGAGAGTTCCAGAAACTTCTAGCAAACTCCATAGCTGCCGGAAGTTATCCGCCGATTTTCAACATCTTCATCCATTGTCCGACGCCATAATCCGCCATTTTTGTGGTGTTCTATCAAGTGAAGTGAATCACACGTCTCATTTTTTTCCGCATTGTGCAATCATTGCATTCTGTACAACTAAGTAGCATCCATATATGCGCAAAATTGCTATTATTGCAAGTTTTTATAATTTGTGTAGTTACACAAACCTTTTAAGCCATCATGGCAAACAATTTAAAACGCCTAATACTGGCCAGGGGCCAGGCAAAAGGAACGATAACCACATTATGTAAGTTTGTTGAGTCCGAGGATATCGACAAAGCCCCTATAAGGGCGCTTATGGTCAAGAAGGACAGGTTGGTCACCGCCTTTTCAGAATATAGCTCATTTAACATTGATATATCTGTTCTAGATGAAAATAACGATGAAAACTTTGGCCACTATGAATCCATATATTTATGTGCCTTAGCCGCATTCGAAGATGCCATCGAAGAAAAATCTAGCCCAGGTAAATCTCCGAAACCCGGAGCAGAGCGTGACGAGGAAGAAAAAGACGCTATGAAACGTCTCCCACCTATAAATATTTCCAAGTTTGGAGGTGAGGTAGGTGACTTCCACGACTTCATCAGCCTATTTAAAAGTGTCATCGACAAGAACACTAAACTATCACAATGTGATAAATTCTATTATTTAAAAACCTATTTAAGTGGCGAAGCCGCCGAACTCATTAAACATTTATCGCTAACTGCACATAACTATGCAACCGCACTGCAATTGCTCAGCGAGCGATATGATAATAAAAACAAGGTCGTTAATTATCATGTTAATTCTATATTAGACCTAAAGCCTATTTCTAAGTGCACTGCCTTAGCTTTAAGAGAAATCATTTCTCAAACCAGACAGCATTTAGCTGCCTTAAAAAACATAAATATACCCGTTCAACATTGGGATGCAATTATTGTATGCATTTTGCAACGCAAGCTCGACATACACACATTAAGGTGCTTTCATCTAGAAACAAAATCAGAGGCTGACCCTGACTTAAATTCACTTCTTAAATTTTTAGAACAACGGGCAGCAGCACTTGAAACTGTGGCAGACAGCCAAACATCCTCAAATTGTGCAGTGAACAGCGGCCGCAGGACAGGTTTGGTAGCCACTAAGGAGGTAAACAAAAATACACAAGTATGCAAATTTTGTAAGACTAAAAATCACCAACTATATAAATGTGAAAAATTTAAACTTGCCTCGCTATCTGATCGTTTCGGCTATGTAAAGACCAATGAGTTGTGTACCCTATGCTTAAACAAACACCTGTCAAAGTGTAAATTTGCCTTTAAGTGTTCAATTTGCAAACAAAACCATAATAGTTTACTGCATAAAAATGAGCCTGAACAGGAGTTAAAGCAAGTTTCATTATCTATGAATAAATGTGTTGATGTTTTATTGCCTACTATAAAGGTAAACATAACTGACAAGTTAGGTCAACAATTTCAAGTTAGGGCTCTTTGTGACTCAGGTAGTCAGGTTTCCTTTGTGTTATCAGACCTAACAGAAAAAATTGATTGCAGGTTAGTCAATAACTATACCTATATTAAAGGAATATGTGGTCAATCCAACACAGTTCCTCATACTGCTACTTTTAACATCTCTTCTACTCTCAACACTTACAAGACTCAAATAGTATGCTGTGTAGTGCCAAACATCACTAGTGATTTACCTCAGTGTGAGATAGATACAGATAATTTAAAAATTCCTTCATACGTCAAGTTAGCTGACACAGAATTTTATAAAACTGGAAAAATAAGTATCTTATTAGGTTGTGACGCTTTCTTTAAAATCTTATTGCGTGAACAACTACCTATTATCCCTAAAGGTTTGTATTTACACAACACCCACTTTGGGTATATTGTGGCTGGAAGGGTGAAGACTAGAAGTTACTCTCCGGTAAGTAAGTGTACCAAACACATTTTAAAAAACAGTGAATGTGATAGCACCCAAAATATAGAAAAGACTTTAGAGCAGTTTTGGAAGTGTGAGCAAGTGACAGAAGTTTTCACTGAGTCGGCTTCTGAAGAAGCTCTTGCTGAAAAAATCTTTTCTGAATCTGTAATATTGAAAGACAATAAATTTCAAGTTAACTTACCTTTAAAACAAAATTTTGATCAATTAAACATGGGAGATTCTTTCATAAGAGCTTTACAACGTTTTAACAATTTAGAAAAAAGACTTCACAAAGATGCTGAACTTTTCAGAGGTTATAAAGCGTTCATTGACACTTACATTTCAATGGGTCATGCTAAATACATTGATATTCAAACATATGATTTAAAAGCTGGTCAGGTATACTTTCTACCACACCATCCAGTATTAAACGAAAATAGCAAAACTACAAAACTAAGAGTCGTTTTTGATGGCTCAATGGCTACTAATCAAGGTTTTTCTTTAAATGACATGTCGCTCAATGGGCCTTGCATCCAAAATGAGTTATTTAATATATTGATTCTCTTCAGATTACATAAATATGTGTTATTTTCTGACATTCAAAAAATGTTTAGAGAAGTTAACCTCAACCCAGCACACTGTGCTCTTCAAAATATATTGTGGAGAGATTCACCACAAAAGGAAATACAGTGTGTTCAGTTGCAAACAGTCACCTATGGACTTAAAAGCTCACCATTTTTAGCTACAAGATGTTTAAATGAGTTAGCTTTCAGATTTGCGCATACTTACCCTGAAGGTGCACACATATTATTGAATCAATGCTATGTCGATGATGTTTGTACCGGTAGTAACGACTTACAAAAATTACTTGATATGAAAAACCAATTAATTGCCATTTTAAACCTTGGTGGTTTTAAACTTCATAAATGGAGTTCAAACAGTGAGCATATATTAAGGGACATTCCCTGTGCTTTACAGATTTCAAATGAAATTGATTTATGCAAAAGTGATGATCAATATGTGAAGACCTTGGGTATCAAATATAACACACAAACGGATGTATTGAACATTTCCTGTCCACAAACTGAGTTGTTAGATGTCTACACCAAGCGTCAGACATTAAGTTTCATTAGCAAACTCTTTGATCCACTGGGTCTAGTAGGTCCAATTATTGTACTTGCAAAAATAATCATGCAACAAACATGGTTAGAGAAGGTTTCATGGGACTCACCATTGCCACTGAACTTAAATAAAAAATTTAAATGTTTTGTTGATAATTTATCAAGAACAGGTTGTATTCAAGTAAAAAGAAATATTGACACACAAAACTCAACATGTATTGAACTAATAGGGTTTGCAGATGCCTCTCAGAAGGCTTATGGTTGTTGTGTTTATTTAAGAACCATTAACAGCAATGATCAAGTAAATGTTGAGTTGTTATGCTCAAAATCAAGGGTAAATCCCATAAAATCATTAACCACACCAAGATTAGAGTTGAATAGCGCTTTGATACTAGCAAAACTATCAAAAAAGTTGTATGATCAACTAATTAAAAATAATTTTGCCATTAAGGTACATTTATATGTAGATTCTCAAATTGTTCTTGCTTGGCTTAACACAGAGCCCACAAAATTGTCTGTTTATGTTGCAAACAGAGTCAAAACTATCTGTGATCTCACACAAAATGCCTCATGGTCATATGTCAGTACCGTTGAGAATCCTGCAGACTGTTTGTCTAGGGGTATAGAACCTCACTTACTTAAAAACAACCAGTTATGGTGGCATGGGCCACAATTTTTACATAGTAAGAATTACACACATGAATCTACAAATATCAAAATTCCTAAGGAAATTCCTGAACTTAAGCTTTGTAATATTACATTGACTTCTGAATCAAATAAAGATTTCAGTTTATATTCATATTATTCGGATATTAACAAATTGAAAAGAATTATTGCCTATATTTACAGGTTTTTTAACAATTGCAAAGTAAAGAAAGAAGATAGGGTCTCCGGACATCTAAAAATAAAAGAACTTCAATTTTCACTCAAAAATATAATTAGACAAGATCAAAAACAACATTTAAGTGAGGAAATGAATTGTATCATGTCCAAGAAACCCATTAAATCCAATTTGAAATCCTTAAATCCATTTTTAGATGGAATAGGTATCCTCAGAGTAGGAGGTAGGTTACACAATGCTAACATACCATATGATCAGAAATATCCTATCATATTACCCAAAGAATCATACATTACACGTTCAATAATTAACAATGAACACAAATGTTTGTTACATGCTGGGAAGAAGTTGACCCTAGCCAGTTTATGTCAAAGGTTTTACCTAATTAATGGACTTAGAGAAGTCAAAGGAGTAATTCACAAATGTTTACTGTGTTTCAAGCTAAGAGCCAAGGCATCAGAGCAAATGATGGGATCTCTTCCTTCAGACAGGGTGAACCCCAGCCGACCTTTTGAAAAGGTAGGAATCGATTATGGCGGTCCGTTTTCAATAAAATTACACCGTATTAGGAAACCAGTAATTTTAAAAGCATACATAGCATTATTTGTTTGTTTCACAACAAAGGCCATTCATATTGAGTTGGTATCAAATTTAACAACTGAATGTTTTTTACAGGCATTAAAAAGATTCATTTATCGTCGCAATAAGCCATCTATTATTTATTGTGACAATGGTTCTACCTTCAAGGGTGCCAATAATCAGTTGCATGAGTTATACTCATTACATTTTAATCAGGTACATCAGGAGAAAATTATAAACTCAACTTCAGATCTTGGTATTGAATTCAGTTTTATTCCTTCTTATTCACCAGTATTTGGAGGCCTATGGGAAGCAGGAATTAAGAGTGCTAAATATCACTTAAAAAGAGTTGTAGGCAAACAGATACTAACCTATGAAGAGTTGAATACTGTGATAATTCAAATAGAAGGGTTATTGAACTCCAGGCCTTTACTTTCTTTGCCAAGTATTGACCCAAATGACATGTCTTATTTAACTCCTGCTCATTTTTTGACAGGTGCTTCTATTACATCATTCCCTGAACCTGATGTAACAAATGTGCCCACAAACCGTTTGTCATTTTGGCAGCAATGTACTCACATGGCTCAATCCTTTTGGAAAACTTGGTCAAAACAATATTTGACTCAGTTACAAAATAGGCCAAAATGGCACAATAGTGTACCAAATATTGAAAAAGGGGTATTGGTGCTACTCAGAGTTGATAACACCTCTCCATTAACATGGCCAGTGGCCAGAGTAGAACAGACTTTCCCTGGATCAGATGGCAAGGTCAGGGCATTATCTGTAAGAACTAATAGTGGTAAAATCATGCGTACTAGTGTTATGAAAGTTTGTGTACTTCCTATTTATGAATAAATTATACTTAATAATTTACCTCTGTGTGGCTGCTGGACATGTCATGTGAACTTGTTCATTTACTAGGCTAAATACGTAGGGTATAAATATCGTTAGTTAAGCCAACTTTCTGTTAAAAAAAATCACTTAAATTAATAATCATAGTTGAACTTAAACATGATGTAAACAGATATAGCATACTCAATAGATTCATAATTATACTTTAAGAAGGTAAAATGTAATATAAATATGTGCACATCTATTTTGTAATAGACACATACCAACCTATTTAAAATGCATAGTACATAGGTACTTAAATGAACGTAACATTAATGTATGTTATGTATGTATAAGTACAATAGGTTTTATAATCACAACAATTTAGTAAGTAGTTTTCCAGTTATTGATTAATTAAATTTACTTTGTTAGATTCTTCCTTAGTAATTCTGTACATAACAATTTAAAGGATTTCAAAAGAATTGAAGCATCCAGTAAGTAGGTACCTAAATAGTTAAGCATTTTTGTTTATATTATAAAATAGTAAATAAGTAGTACCCAAGTTTAAACAGTTTATTTATACTTGTGAAAAGGACACAAATGTTCCTATTTGTCTAATATTCAGTAAATTTAAGATTAAGTTACATTTTGGTTTGTATTCAAACTATAGCCTTTTGGTTTCTTTGTCGGCGTTGCCATTTATGTATGAAGCATACATAATAATTCACTCATTCCGTTCAAGTGAACGAACATATGTCAACAGTCAGTCTTCATTCGCAATCTGCCAGTGTAACACCTTTAACTATTTCTATTAAAATACAGTCCACTTTAAAGTGTTATTTATGTGGTTTTATTACCAGCGTCCGCCACACATACAGTATACCCACTAAAACTCAGCGGTGTTCCCGCAACGCCGTGATGGGAGGGCATGGGAAACTGGCGCAGCCTTTACATCCAAACACTCCTGGCGCATGCCCGCCTTCTTGGCGGGCCCCGCATGCCCCCCAGTTTACTGGAGGGGCTATGGGAATGACCGGGAACACCTGGTCATTCCCATCCGACACTGGTGGAGGCCTGTGCAATACAGGCAAGGGTGCCCCCGCACCCGTTGCCTGCTCGCCTCCACCTGGGAGGAGTCGAAGATGACTTTCGTACTGACGTCTTCTTCGACCCCTCCTCCGCCTGCGGAGCGGCGCTGCGAGAGGGTCGTCCTCCCGCGCTCGCTCCGCGTCCTCCTTCTGTGACATGACTTCCTCACAGAAGGAGGCGACTGTTGCCCAGGCCTCCTCGCTTTCCAGCATCGAGTTGAGGGGAGCGGCGGGGAGCTCCCCGAGCGCCTTCCGCCGCGCCGTCCACTCGTACACTCTGGCCAGCACCCATGCCTCGAGCTCCCAAGTAGGGGTGCCGGCCAGAGCGCACGCCGCCGAGAATCCCACCGACCGGTAAGCCCTCGCCACCCGCAGTGCAATGGCCCTTTGGGGCCTGCGGATGGCAGTGGCGTTCTCCCTCCGGTGGAGGGCGTCCGCCCAGATTGGGGCCCCGTAAAGGGCCAACCTAACCTAACCTAACCTAACCTTTTTTTTTTTTTTTTTGTTCCCGGGGTGGAAAATCCTCATGGATGTCCTCCGCCCTGGGGTAGGCGGAGGGGTCTGTCAGACTCTTACTGACTAAAAACCACCACGGTGTTCCCCTCCCACACTTGCACCGGGGATCATGGGATCTAATGCGACTTCCACGATCCCCGGCTAGTGCCGGCCCGCCTCTGCGGGCCACCTCAAGTCTGGGGGGGGGTGAGGTGTTAAAAACCCCCCCGCGACGTCTGAAAGGGGCGCGCGTGGAACACTACGCGCCGCCACCTCGGGTCCAGTGTGATGGGGGGCGGCGGACGTCCCCAAGTCCGCCGTCCCTAGACCCATTTAGGGGGGCCGGAAGAGGGCGTTGTCTGCCCTCTGCCGACGCCCGGTGCGCCTGCTGCGGGCCGGGTGAGCGGAAGAGATCTCCCGCTCCCGTTCCGCAGCCTCCTTCTGCGACACGACTGTTTCGCAGAAGGATACCACCGCGTCCCAGGACTCCTCGCTGCCGACCATCGCCTCGACCACGGCCGGCAGCGACAGGTCACTGCCCACTCCTGAGATGAGGGCACGGCGTGGCTCCTCCCAAGCGGCACACTCTGCCAGCGTATGCCGCGCCGTGTCCTCCCGACAGTCGAAGCAGTGGTGACACCGGGCGTCCGGCTCCCTGTTTATGCGACACAGGTACTTCCCGAAGCAACCATGCCCCGAGAGCACCTGCGTCACCCGAAACGACAGGGAGCCGTGCCTCCTCCCGAGCCAGGGCTCGAGCACTGGCCGGACCGCCTCGATGGTGGCGAGGCCGGCGGTAGGGCGTGAAAGCTTGTCCCGCCATTCCGCCACCAGGGCTGCGCGGAGCTGTGACCGACGCAACTCCGTATGTCGCTGCATCAGCCCTCGCTTCCTCGCGCCACTGGTACAGTGACGCGAGTACTTTCGCCTCGAGGACCCAGGGCGGGGATTCAGCCAGTACGCAAGCCGCCTCGAAGGAGATCGTGCGATATCCCCTGATGACTCTGACGGCCATCGCTCTCTGCGGCTTTCGCAGGACAGCGATGCTGCCGGCCGTCAGGTCAGCCGCCCAGATCGGGGCCCCATACAGGGCCGTCGATCACACGATCCCCACGTAGAGCCGCCTACAGGCGGCGCTCGGGCGCCCCAGATTGGGAAGCAGCATTGACAACGCCCCAGCCACGCCCAACAACTTGGGCGCCAGCCGCCGGAAGTGGGGGCCAAAATCCCACCGGCTGTCGAGCACCAATCCTAGGTACTTCATGGTGGACTCGACAGCGATTTGAGCACCCCCGACCACGATGTGTGATCCCGGCGGCGGCGCCCGCCGGGGGCCATGAAAGATCATGGTCTCCGACTTGTTGAGGGCAACCTCCAGGCCCAGGCGCCATATGCGGCTCACCACCTGTGAGACCGCAGCCGTCGCCAGCAACGCTGCCTCCCTGTACGAGCTCCCCCGGGCCGTGACCAGTGTGTCGTCTGCATAACACGTCAGGTCCACGCCCGGCTGGAGCTCGCCCCGCAGCACCCAGTCGTACCCGATGTTCCACAGGAGCGGGCCCACGACCGAGCCCTGTGGAACACCGCACGACATGCGGCGCTGACTTCCGCCATCACGTCCCATGTAGGTGACACACCTCTCCGCTAAATAAGCCCCAACTATGCGGCGGAGGTAGGAAGGCACACGATGATAACGCAGTGCCTCCCTAATACAGCTCCAGGGCAGGGTGTTGAAGGCGTTGGAGATGTCCAAAGACACCGCCAACATCACCCCGCCCCGGGACACCGCTTCCTCCGCCAGGACTCTCACCCGCGATATAGCGTGGATGGTGGAGCGCCCGTGCCGAAAGCCGAACTGGCTCTCGGCCAGGTCAGGCCCCTCTCCGCACAAGTGGCTGACGAGGCGGGCAGCGATTATACGCTCAAACATCTTACCCACCTCGTCTAGCAGCACTATGGGCCTGTACGCGGACGGTGAGTCCGCAGGGCGCCTTCCTGAGCAGGACCAGACGACCAGATTTCCACAAAGTGGGAAACTGGCCCTGCTCAAGGCACGCTGTGTAGAGTCCTGTCAAGTGGGGCTCTAGCTCCTTCAGAGCGAGGGCTAACGCTTGGCCGTGGATCCCGTCGGGCCCCGGAGCCACGTTCTTGGCCCGGAGCCGCACCACGGCTGCCCTCATCTCTGCTTGTGTCACCTCTGGGACGCTGTTGGCGTTCTCGTCTTCCTCTGCAAGCTCCGCGGCTGTGGGCAAAGCCATCGGCGGTGGAGTACGCTCCGCTCTTGCCGGGAAGAGGGCTGCGACTACCTCCTCCAGCAGCTCCGGCTGGAGACTCTCAGTGAGTGGAGGCGCTGCGGCTCGAAGTTTCCCTCGAACCGCACGATAAGGGCGCCCCCACGGATCTGCGTCGAGAGTCTCCAACATCTCCTCCCTGGCTCGCGTTCTCGATTCGCCAATGGCCAGCCACAGGGCCTGCTTCGCCGCGCGGTACACCTCATACAGCGCGGCTTCTTCGTCAGGGACCCGACGATGTCTCCTCCGGTATCGGGTGTACTGGCGTCTGATCGCTACGCAGTCGACACGTAATTGTGCGATCTCGGCAGACCACCAGTACACCTGGCGCCTTGCTGGGTGGTTGCTGACGCGGGGCATGGACGCGTCGCAGATTTGCGTCATCGCCCCGCGGAACCACAGCGCCTCCTCTTCGACGTCGACGGGTCCGTTTGTCGCCGACTCCCGAATCCAGGCCTGGATGATAGCGGCCTCCTCGAGAAGTTCCCTGTCGATGCGCTTACGCGCCCAGCGCGGACCATCCCTTCGCGGGGCCGATGGACTACGGCCGCCGGTGGTCTGGGCGGAGACGTCGAATCGGATGTATCGGTGATCCGACAAAGTCTCCACCTCCACGGCGACATGCCAGTCGTGGACACGGCTCGCGACAGCAGGGCTAGCGAACGAGACGTCCACTACAGACCCACCCCGCTGCCGCACGTACGTGTAGACCGAGCCCCGATTGAGGATGGTCAAGCCTGTCGTGACTGCCCATTCCTCCAGCGCCTCACCCTTAGCATCGGTCACCAGAGATCCCCACGCCGCAGACTTGGCGTTGAGATCCCCGAGCAACAGCACCGGGTGAGGGTGGAGTCGGCCTACGACGGCACCCAACTCGACAAGGAAGTTCTCGAAGTCGGCGAGGCTCTTGTTGGGCGAGAAATACGCCCTAACCGTGCCAATGCCATCCGCGAAGGCGGCCACCCAGCCGTGCCCTCGGGACGGGTTGACGAGAGCCCCGCCAATGATAGCCACCAAACCGTCCAGGTCTCCCACCCAGTTATCCCTGGGGGGGACAAAGTATGGCTCGGCGACCACAACCACGTCAATCGACCACTCTGCGATGCTCTGGAGTAAGAGATCCTGAGCCCTGGCAGCGTGGTTGATATTGCCCTGGAGGAAATGGTAGAGCGCCATTATGCGCAATCCATTCCCTCCAGACCAGTCCGTCGACACGCAGCTCAGCGGTCTTCATCGGCCTGGACACTCGAACGTCTTCCGGGTTGAAGACCTCCCTCAGCTTGGCGGCCAGAATGTCCGCCTTCTTGCCACTAGAGGCACCCGACACCTCGAGCAGCCGCGCCCCCGTGATCGCCGGCCTCACTTTGAAGCCGGATGGTGTGCCAAGATCGCGGAACGGGATTTTGGCCTTTGCCTCCGTCAGGACCGCCTGGTAGGAAACGCCCCTTGCGACGGCTCCAGGCTGCAGTGTGATTACCACAGCCGCAGAGCGTGGGGCTCTCGTCCTAAGCGGCCCCGGCAACAAAGAGGACGCACCTCTTTGTTGCCGGTGCCGGTGCTCTTACAGGTGCCGGCGGCGCCACCTTCTTCTTTTTTTTTTTCCCCCTCTTGACGACCGTCGTCCAAGTCTCCGAGGTGGGCCCAGGTGCGGTCGCCAGGGGAGGAGCAGCCGCCGTCCGGGAAGTGGGCGCGGACTTAGCCTCCGCAGGGTTTCTGGCCCCCACCACGGGCTTTTTGGCCCCTTTCCCGGACTGGCTTGACTCAGCCGTCGCGGCCATTGGCCCCGGTTTTTCGGGTCCCTCCTTCCTCCGCTTGTCCGCAGCGAGCGGTGGGCGGACGATTTCGGCCGGGGGGAGCCTTAGCTCCATGGCCTCTAACCGAGCCCCCACCATCTGCCCGCACTGGATCATGCAGATGCGGACTATCTTCTCAACCTCCGCATCCGCAAGTGCAGGAGCCGACGATGGGGCCGGCAATGGAGCCGACGACGGGACCGGAGTGGGGCCAGTGGCAGCGGGAGCTGCTTTCTGAGCGGCAAACTCCTGCTTGAGGTCCTCCAGCTCGGACCGGCTATTCTCCTCCCATAACTTCGCCGTCTCCTCCGTGCTCGTGCGACTAAGGAGGACCTGCACTGCCTCCTTAATGTCGTCAGCCGCCTCCTTCAGGGCACGCGTGAATGTGCCCTTCAGGTTGCCCGATTTGGTGGCAACCTTCAGGACGACATCCACGCCGTCCAAAACTTGGCGACCGAGCGCCACCGCCGATGGCCTCTCCCCGGCAGTCATCCGGGCTGAGCACCGCTCCCGCGCCTGACGAGCCAGCTCGCTGATTTCGTCAGCCGCTACCGCCTTGCGTTGCGCACGCTTAGCGGCATTCGCCTCCGCCTTATTAGACCCCAGCAAGATGCCCTCGCTGGGGTCCACGATCGCGGGACTGGGGTCGCTCCCCACGCTCTCGACGCCCTCCACTGGAGCCGGCGTATCGGGTCGCGAAACCGATGAGAATCGACCCCGCACGTCGCGCTCCGGCAAGCGAGCAGGAGCTCCACTCGCCACCGCACGACCTCGTCCGCGTCTCCCAGTTGGCACTTTAGCGGCCGGCAGGCTCTCCTCACTAGAAGAGCCTGACAGCCCCGCGCGCTTCGTCTTCCGTGAGCTTTTCCTCCAGAATCGCCCACCCACCTCCTCTTCAGTTTGCAAGCGCTTTGAGCCTAAGCTCGCCACGCTCGTCAAACTGATCCTTCCGGACGCGGTGTCAGAATCTGACACCGCACCCATGTGCTCGATCACAATGATCGGCACCTTCTCCGCCTGTTTGTTTTCGATGTTTGTTTTGTTTTTTTTAGTTTCCATAAAGTACCCACGAGTAGATATAGGAGTTGACGTCCACCGGACAGAGCCTAGATGCCCGGTAAGCCTACATACTGCAGAGGGCGGCAGGTATCTGCAGGTGAAACGCTAACGACTGGACTCCCTCCAGCCATTCATCCTCTCGCCACGCTTCAAAACTTAGGATTGGGTCCCTACTTAAACCTAACCTAATTATATATACATAATATACAATACCTAGCCTAACCTATTCTAACCTAACCTACCCTGTGGGCCCCTCTACCACGGACCGTTCGTCCGCCTCCCTACACTGCGCCCACTCGGCCTCCCTCTGTAAGCAGAGGGGGGAGTGGACGACCGTCGATCGGCCTCAAAAGGCCCAAGAGCCATAGGCTCTCCCCCCCGCAGAAATCCGCCGCAGTCAATACCCTCTCCAACATGGAGAGGTTATTGGCCGCGCCCAGGGTGCACCGGCCCGACGACTGCTCTTTCCCCCGAACGTATTCGAAAGGAACGAGCAGCAGTCAGGCACACGAGGAGGTTTTCTGCACGCACCCCAACCTAACCTTTTTTTTTTTTTTTTTCTTGTTCACACCCCGGTGTTCCCTTCCCACACTTGCACCGGGGATCTTGGGAGCTAGTATTACTTCCGTGATCCCCGGCTAGTGCCTCAAGTCTGCGGGGGGGTGAGGTGTTAGACCCCCCCGCGACGTCTCAAAGGTGCGCGCGTGGAACACTACGCGCCGCCACCTCGGGTCCAGTGTGATAGGGGGCGGCGGACGTCCCCGAGTCCGCCGTCCCTGGACCCATGTAGGGGGGCCGGAAGAGGGCATTATCTGCCCTCTGCCGACGCCCGGTGCGCCTGCTGCGGGCCGGGTGAGCGGACGAGATCTCCCGCTCCCTTTCCGCAGCCTCCTTCTGCGACACGACTGTTTCGCAGAAGGATACTACCGCGTCCCAGGACTCCTCGCTGCCGGCCATCGACTCGACCACGGCTGGCAGCGACAGGTCACTGCCTACTTCTGAGATGAGGGCACGGCGTGGCTCCTCCCAAGCGGCACACTCTGCCAGCGTATGCCGCGCCGTGTCCTCCCGGCAGTCGACGCAGTGGTGACACCGGGCGTCCGGCTCCCTGTTTATGCGACACAGGTACTTCCCGAAGCAACCATGCCCCGAGAGCACCTGCGTCACCCGAAACGACAGGGAGCCGTGCCTCCTCCCGAGCCAGGGCTCGAGTACCGGCCGGACCGCCTCGATGGTGGCGAGGCCGGCGGTAGGGCGTGAAAGCCTGTCCCGCCATTCCACCACCAGGGCTGCGCGAAGCTGTGACCGACGCAACTCCACATGTCGCTGCATCAGCCACTCGCCCCGCGCCCTCACTTCCTCGCGCCACCGATACAGTGACGCGAGTACTTTCTCCTCGAGGTCCCAGGGCGGGGATCCGGCCAGTACGCAAGCCGCCTCGTAGGAGTTCGTGCGATATCCCCTGATGACTCTGACGGCCATCGCTCTCTGCGGCTTCCGCAGGACTGCGATGCTTCCGGCCGTCAGGTCAGCCGCCCAGATCGGGGCCCCGTAAAGGGCCATCGATCGCACGATCCCCACGTAGAGCCGCCTACAGGCGGCGCTCGGGCCCCCCAGATTGGGAAGCAGCGTTGACAACGCCCCAGCCGCGCCCAACAGCTTGGGCGCCAGCCGCCGGAAATGGGGGCCAAAATCCCACCGGCTGTCGAGCACCAATCCTAGGTACTTCATGGTGGACTCGACAGCGATTTGAGCCCCCCCGACCACGATGTGTGATCCCGGCGGCGGCGCCCGCCGGGGGCCATGAAAGATCAAGGCCTCCGACTTGTTGAGGGCAACCTCCAGCCCTAGGCGACGTATGCGACTCACCACCTGTGAGACCGCAGCCGTCGCTAGCAACGCTGCCTCCCGGTACGAGCTCCCCCGGGCCGTGACCAGTGTGTCGTCCGCATAACACGTCAGGTCCACGCCCGGCTGGAGCTCGCCCCGCAGCACCCAGTCGTACCCGATGTTCCACAGGAGCGGTCCTACGACCGAGCCCTGTGGAACACCGCACGACATGCGGCGCTGGTTTCCGCCATCACGTCCCGTGTAGGTGACACACCTCTCCGCCAAATAAGCCCCGACGATGCGGCGGAGGTAGGAAGGCACCCGATGGTAACGCAGTGCCTCCCGAATACAGCTCCAGGGCAGGGTGTTGAAGGCGTTGGAGATGTCCAAGGACACCGCCAACATCACCCCGCCCCGGGACACCGCTTCCTCCGCCAGGACTCTCACCCGCGAAATCGCGTGGATGGTGGAGCGCCCGTGCCGAAAGCCGAACTGGCTCTCGGCCAGGTCAGGCCCCTCTCCGCACAAGTGGCCGACGAGGCGGGCAGCGATTATCCGCTCAAACATCTTACCCACCTCGTCTAGCAACACTATGGGCCTGTACCCGGACGGTGAGTCCGCAGGGCGCCCCGCCTTCCTGAGCAGGACCAGACGACCAGATTTCCACAAAGTAGGAAACTGGCCCTGCTCAAGGCACGCTGTGTAGAGTCCTCTCAAGTGGGGCTCTAGCTCCTTCAGAGCGAGGGCAAGCGCTTGGCCGTGGATCCCGTCGGGCCCCGGAGCCACGTTCTTGGCCCGGAGCCGCGTCACGGCTGCCCCCATCTCTGTTTGTGTCACCTCTGGGACGCTGATGGCGTTCTCTTCTTCTGCAGACTCTGCGGCTGTGGGCAAAGCCATTGGCGGCGGAGTATGCTCCGCTCTTGCCGGGAAGAGGGCTGCGACGACCTCCTCCAGCAGCTCAGGTTGGAGACTCTCCGTGAGTGGAGGCGCCGCGGCTCGAAGTTTCCCTCGAACCACACGATAAGGGCGCCCCCACGGATCTCCGTCTAGAGTCTCCAACATCTCCTCCCTGGCTCGCGTCCTCGCTTCGCCGATGGCCAGCCACAAGGCCTGCTTCGCCGCGCGGTACACCTCATACAGCGCGGCTTCTTCGTCAGGGACCCGACGACGTCTCCTCCGGTATCGGGTGTACCGGCGTCTAACCGCTACGCACTCGACACGTAATTGTGCGATCTCGGTAGACCACCAGTACACCTGGCGCTTTGCTGGATGTGAGTGGACGCGGGGCATGGACGCGTCGCAGATTTGTGTCATCGCCCCGCGGAACCACAGCGCCTCCTCTTCGACGTCGATGGGTCCGTTTGTTGCCGACTCCCGGATCCAGGCCTGAACAATAGCGGCCTCCTCGAGAACCTCCCTGTCGATGCGCTTACGCGTCCAGCGCGGACCGTCCCTTCGCGGGGCCGATGGACTACGGCCGCCGGTGGTCTGGGTGGAGACGTCGAATCGGATGTATCGGTGATCCGACAACGTCTCCACCTCCACGGCGACACGCCAGTCACGGACACGGCTCGCGACAGCAGGGCTAGCGAACGAGACGTCCACTACAGATCCGCCCCGCTGCCGCACGCACGTGTGGACCGAGCCCCGATTCAGGACGACCAGGCCAGTCGTGACCGCCCACTCCTCTAGCGCCTCACCCCTAGCATCGGTCACCGGAGATCCCCACGCCGCAGACTTGGCGTTGAGATCCCCGAGCAACAGCACCGGGTGAGGGTGGAGTCGGCCCACGACGGCACCCAACTCGACAAGGAAGTTCTCGAAGTCGGCGAGACTCTTGTTGGGCGAGAAATACGCCCCAACCGTGCCAATGCCGTCCGCGAGGGCGGCCACCCAGCCGTGTCCTCGGGACGGGTTGACGAGAGCCCCGCCAATGATGGCCACCAAACCGTCCAGGTCTCCCACCCAGTTATCCCTGGGGGGGACAAAGTACGGCTCGGCGACCACAGCCACGTCGATCGACCACTCTGCCATGCTCTGGAGCAAGAGATCCTGAGCTCTGGCAGCGTGGTTGATATTGCTCTGGAGGAAATGGTACAGCGCCATTAGACGCAGTCCATCCCCTCCGCACCATTCACAGGCCGGGAGTCGGCCGTAGGGCAGCCAGGCTGAGGGGGGGGTAAAGAGCCCCCGGCAGCCATGGCTCCCCTCTTCTTTTTTTGTGCTGGCGCACGACAGGCCTTGCCGCCAGCCCTGTGCCCCGCGGGCCTCCCTGCAGCTGTACAGAGGCTGCAGTTTGGTGCCGCGGAGCACTGGGCCGCCTTGTCGCCGGGCTGACCGCAGCGATAGCACTGCTCGCTGCGGTCTATTTCAGCGGTGCACCGTGCCCGGACATGCCCCATGTCCAGGCACCGGTAACACCGCAATGCCCTGGGTTGCAGCAGCTTGACTCTTGCTGCAACCCATCCCACCAACAGACGCCCACCGTTGGCGACCTTGTTTGCCGCCGCCACCGGGCACCGCACCCAAATCGTGCCAAGCCCGGAGGCGTCGGCGCGGATCTCACCCGTCCGCACGTCTTCCGGTGGACATCCACCGGCCTTGGCAACGGCCGCCACGACGTCAGCTGGGGTCGCCGAGTCATCCAGTCCGTCGACGCGCAGCTCAGCAGTCTTCATAGGCCTGGACACCCGGACGTCCTCCGGGTTGAGAACCCCTCTCAGTTTGGCGGCCAATGTGTCCGCCTTCTCAGCGCTGGAGGCACCCGACACCTCGAACAGCCGCGCTCCCGTAATGGCTTGCTTATAAATAAAGCCAGCTGGTGTGCCAAGGTCGGGGAACGCGATCTTGCTCCTCACATCGTGTCGCTCCGCGGTCGAAAAATACGGAAAAAAGGTTTTTTCGCGAAAAGTGTTAAGTGTGATACATCGTTAGAAGCGCGCTGCTGAGACGCACGCAACAGTGTTTTTGTTTAGTGCGAAAAGTGGAAAACTGTGCAAGATATCGGCGAAAAACCATATCGAAAAAGCTTTGCAACTCGACGCTGCTCGATTTTGATCGAAAAATTAAAAATCTGCAAGTGCAGTTGTGTGCAGCACGTGAAGCCCTATCTCCTGACACCAAATTTTTCTGACTTACGGTTCCGGAGATACAAACCAAAAACTAAAAAACACGTGCTTCCCGAACGGAGATCCCGAGGGTTGGGAGTGGATCTACCAGGAAATCTCAAAGGCTGCACAGACGAGGAGCCGGGTGACTACTGAACTTCAAAGGAAATCATTATAGAACACCTGGAATAAAAGGTTACAATTTTTAAAAATTTTCAATATTTAATTTCCGGGAAACAAGGAACAGGACAGATATCCATATGGACTTAAAAAATTAGTCTTATTTAAATGTATGTACTAGTTAACTTTGGATTAGATGTGAGTGGTAGTTTTTAAGTAATTTAGTTTCTAAGGTTTTAAAAATTCGGGGGTCCTTTGTTTCAACCCTAAATAAGCTGGAAAATTTTCAATTTCATGTATTTTGTGTTAAACTCTGGAATAGTATATTTTTGTATAATCATAATTTTAGCCGAATAACGGCTTTCGAAATATCTAATCTAGTATACACCTCCAAAAATAACGTTAATACACCCCTTCAGGGTATAGTAAAAATCCCAAATTTAGTGTCACTGGATGGAGAAATTTGTCCTCTATCCAGCGGTATAAATAACATCCACGCGAAATACATGGTCATAAATATAGAAGACAATTAGGGAAAATTGACCGCCGTTGACAAAACCATAAACCTCCCCAAGGACAAAACAGATAAACAAATATCTGGTTAAAAATCAAAACATACTGGGGCAGGTTATGGTTATAAAAACTATATAAATAAATTAATTTTATATTTAATACTTAGCGTATAGAATAGGAACAAGTGTCAAAAACAGTTCTTGCGATATCGTTTTTTACACGATCCAGGGTTGAAGGGGGGTGGTGTGCGTCCGAAAATTCGGGAGGACATAGTAGCCTACCAGACGTACACAATAGC
This sequence comes from Atethmia centrago, assembly GCA_905333075.3. NCBI lineage: Eukaryota > Metazoa > Arthropoda > Insecta > Lepidoptera > Noctuidae > Atethmia > Atethmia centrago. Next base: position 31,673,041 of record HG995380.1, on the reverse strand, counting down.
TGGATTTTGGATTTTTCGGGTCAGGGGAACACAAAAAACCACCCTTTTTGCGCCTGTGAAACTGCAACCAGCATCCTCGCAGCCACCCCACGCGCAAGACCTCTGAGCCGGGGAGTCCAGAATTTGGGTTTAGGGAAAAAACAACTCTCCCTCTTTCACCTGACACTCTCAAAACCCACGCGCCATAAATAGGAGACAGGCTACATCCCCTGGAGGGAAATAAGCAACTGGCGAGAACTGTAAAGACAAGTTGGTAAATTATACTGTTCACCAACCGAGAACCGAACTCGGGACTTTAAAAATCACAAAAACGCCCGTAGCTCGGGAACGGAGCGAGTTACCCCTTTTTTAACACCACCCTGCACATACTATACTACGTATAGTATATGCAGCATTGCCCCTCAGACCACCCTCTTTAACTTGCCCCCCTTTTCTGTTTAAATTATTTATTTATCTATTTAATCGACCTCCCCTCCACCTACATAGCCGTAATTCCTAAGCCGCATTCATAGCCGTAATTTAACAACATTTTAGCGAATATAAGTTATCACACAACACATTATTCACGTTATCACTCATTATATAATTATCTAAATTCCATTATCAGTATAAATATTTACCTAGCATTTATTCACATTTATTTTTATTAAAATTCAAATATCTCGGGAACGGCGGGAGATATCAAAATTCTGACTAAATTTTCCCCCCCCGTTACCTCCTCCCCGCTGAGACGTAGATACATATAAGCCCCTTAGACCCCCCTTTTTTGACCCCCATTTTGACCCCTCATTTTGACCCCCAATATTGAGTAGTAGTGTATTTACATATATCCTTATAATTCCCCTTTAAAATAAACCCCCCCCCGCTCCCGCTTTAGGGTTACCCCGCCCCCCCCCCCCCCCCCCCGAGCTAACTTTGGAACCAAGGGTCATAGACCAACCGAGTTTGGGCTCTCCGGAATTAGGAGGAAAAGACCTCTCCTTTGGCTCAGTCAGAATTGGAGAATAACGCACCCTTCTTTCGAAGTGGTAAATTAAGTTAGCTTTATTAGGTTATTTAGACTAAGGGTCTGGGACCCAGTATTAGTAAATATTAAATATTGATCGTAGCTTTATTGAGCTAATTACTATAAGACAACAGTTTGCTAATATAACTAGACCTCTATTGAGGCTATATTAGCAACAACTGTGCATCCAGGTGACGCATTTCCTAGCTGTATTCAGCAAAGTTGACAAAACGTCAAAATAATTTTGCTCATAGACGTCATAATTATCAGTATTACCTGTGTTCTATGCACACACCGCGAGCTCGAGTGCGTTTGGTGGCCGTGAATTCGGGTTTCTACACTTTCTCGACCGGAATTATTTGTTTGTCCTGACCAAAGCTCATTTTATATTAATATAACGGTCCTGCTGCCGTAGGATAAATTTGTTCGTCGATCGTTTGGTTGTTTTACTGTTTTTACTGTTTCTGGGATATTTTCTGTGCCTATTCCCCCCTTTACAGGGACACAGAAGTATCACCAGTGTCCTCTGACCGGTCTCTTAATGAACCTTACCTTCACACAAAACACCAATATGTACCGCACACCGGCCAAGAAGAACGCGACCTCGCCGGGCTGCAAGGGCTCGCCGCGCTCGGAAGAGAAGGCTGGGCCTTCGCTCCCCTGTGTAAGGCGTAGCATCGGAGAATGGGAGGCCGGAAATACTGAGTCAAAAGCCAAGTCCCCGGCCAACCCAAAACGTGACGCCAAACCAACCACCTCACAGGGACCTACAAGCATTCTAGAGACGCGTCGAGTATCGGCCGAAACCGCGAGACCGCCAATGAAGCCTGAGTCCAGCATTTACCCCAACATCACAGCGGAGGCGAGAGCATGCCTTAATAAAGCGAAGCTCCACCTCAACAACTCGCGTAATCTAAAGGCTGAAATAAAGAAGGAGGTTACGACGGCAATTGACCGACTCTATCAGTTGGTAAAAGAGGCGGACAGAGGAAAGGATGGCCAGAAGCAAGAGAGGGGAACAGAGGGCCAGAAGGACAAGGATAAAGGGGATGACCCTGAGAGCATCACTTGGCTGCGCTCCGCACTAGAAGAGCAAACTCTAATAGTGAGGGAGGGCAACCAAATGATTAGGCAGCTGCAGGTGGCAATGCAGGAACAAGGAGAGGCACAAGAGGCACGTGACAGAGGACACAATGACGGAGACATCCTGAAGGAAATTCGAGCACTCGAAGAGACCACAAAGGAAATGGGAAGAATGGTCTCCGAAATGAAAGAGAGAGCTCCTACGTATGCGGAGGCCCTGACCGCACCCCAAAACACCTGGGGTCAAAAAGCTAAGCACTCCGTCATTGTGTCGTCTGATGTCACTATGGACACCAGCACGGAAGTGGTGGGAGAATGAAAGAGGCTTTGGACGCAAAGAAGAGTGGCCTGCAGATAGAGAGGGTCCGAAAAGTCAAGGACAAGAGGGTTATCTTGAGCTTCAGCAACAGGGAGGAAATGGCGAGAACAGCAGCCCATCTTAAAAAAGACAAACACCTGAAAGTGGAAGAGGCAAAAAATCGGAACCCACTTGTGATAATCAAGGACCTCTTGTCCTACAATAGCGACGAGGACATCCTGACTGCCTTAAAGGCCCAGAACGCCCGCCTGCTGGAGGACCTGACGGCCGAGGAGGCCACCGCCACTGTGAAGTACCGGAGGAGGGCGCGGAACTCACTGGAGAGTCACGTCGTCCTACAGGTGACACCAAAGTTGTGGCAGAGACTCACCGCGGCTGGCAGAGTCTTCATCGACCTGCAGTGCGTCAGGGTCCAAGACCAAACGCCTCTGATTCAGTGTACAAAGTGCCTTGCATATGGGCATGGCCGTAAGTTGTGCACGGAGCCTGTGAACCTGTGCAACTATTGCGGGGGGCCACATCTTAAAGCCGAATGTACCGGGCTGGCAACGGGCGAGAGGCCGACGTGCAAAAATTGTGTCAAAGAAAAGCACGACGACACAGACCATGCGGTCTATAGCCAGGACTGCCCGGTGCGTAGAAAATGGGATGCATTGGCGCGGGCTGCAATAGCTTATTGCTAAGGTGGTGCCGGGGGTTACACGGACGGAGGCTGCTAACACACTCGCTGTAGTGCAAGCTAACCTCCAACGCAAGCAGCTGGCGACAAACGAGCTCATGATCGAGGCCAAAAAACGGAAAATAGCCATCGCACTGGTCCAAGAGCCGTATGTGGGAAGCATAAAGGCAATGAAGTCGTACGGGGGGGCTAGAGTCTACCAGAACTTGGACTGCGGTGGGGGCACTGTAAAGGCGGCGATAGTCGTGTTCAACCATGACATCGATGTCATACAGTGCCCCAAACTCACCACCAACAACATCGTGGTGGTGAAGCTGCGAACAAGCGCGTGGGAAATGCTAGCCGTCGCGTACTACTTTGAGCCGGACCAACCCATTGGGCCATACCTGAACCACTTAACTGCTGCGATGAACGAGATAAAGCCCAGAAAAGCCATCATCGGAGGGGACGCTAATGCCAAGAGTGTCTGGTGGGGAAGCAGTGTCGTCGATAATAGAGGAGACGAATTGGCGGGAATGATCGGGGAGCTTGATCTACAGGTACTTAACTGCGGGAGCAAACCCACCTTCGATACCATCAGAGGAGGACGAAGGATAATGAGCCACGTAGACGTGACCTTATGCACAGAGGACTTACTCGACCTGGTAGAAGAGTGGACGGTTGCTGAAGACCTGACGAGCTCGGACCACAACGGCATAATAATTAAAATCAAAGTACAAAAAGGGAAAGGATTTAATATAAAAAGAACGACTAGAATATACAATACAAAAAAAGCTAATTGGGAACTTTTTTGTGAAAAAATGGACCAATTAAAAATAGAAAATAGAATAAATAAAGAACAGATCGAACAAATAAATAGCAAGGAGAATTTAGATAACACAATTAGAAAATATACAAAAATAATAACAGAAGCATGTAAAATATCAATACCAGAAAAAAAGGAAAACCAAACACTCACCATGCCGTGGTGGTCCGAAGAACTCGAAGCCATGAAGCACGACGTCGCTACCAGGAAGAGAAGAATCCGGTGCGCTGCGCCCTCGCGTAGAGAAGGTGTGGTCGCGTTGTACCTGCAGGAGAAAGAAAAGTACGAGCTGGAAGTTAAGAAACGTTCCACAGAAAGTTGGAAGGAATTTTGTCGGAAACAAACAAGGGAAGGGGTTTGGGAGGGGATTTATAGGGTGTTAAAGAACACAACGAAAAGGCAAGAAGATCTGCCACTAGCATGGAATGGAAAGGAAGCAGGGCAGGAAGGATCCGCGAGACTACTGGCAGAAGTTTTCTACCCGGAAGACGCAGAGGAGGAGGATAGCCCAGACCATCGCCAAATCAGAGCTCTTGCTGACCGGGTAAATGACCGGAATCATGATGAGAGTCATGACCCGGAGTTTACAGCGGAGGAGCTCAGGACGGAGAGCTTCAATCCTAAGAAGGCCCCCGGAGTGGACGGCTTCACGGCCGATATCTGCCAGCGGGTAATACTGCGAGACATGGAGCTGCACCTGGCATTATTCAACAAGTGCTGGCATCTGACGCACTTTCCCACAGAGTGGAAGGAGGCCACTGTGGTGGTGCTGAGGAAACCAGGGAAGGACAATTATACCAGTCCCAAGTCCTACAGGCCGATTGGACTGCTACCAGTGATGGGTAAAATGCTAGAAAAAATGATGGTCAGAAGGCTGGTTTGGTACTTGGCGCCCCGAATAAGCCCCTGCCAGTATGGCTTCATGCCACAACGAAGCACGGAAGACTCCCTCTATGACCTGATGGCCCACGTGAGGGGCAAACTCCAAGAGAGGAAACTCATCACGATGGTCTCGCTGGATATAGAGGGAGCCTTCGACTGCGCGTGGTGGCTGGCCATAAAGGTCAGACTGGCTGAAGAGAAGTGCCCAGCGAATCTCAGGAGGATGATAGCCAGCTACCTAAGCGACCGCAAGGTCCGGGTAAGGTATGCTGGCCATGAGTACGTGAAAAGCACGAACAAAGGGTGTGGATCAATAGGGATCAATAGGCGGCCCCATCTTATGGAATCTCCTGCTGAACCCATTGCTGGAGAGTCTCACACAACGTGGCGACTATTGTCAGGCCTTTGCGGATGATGTGGTGCTCGTGTTCTCGGGGGAGACAGCCCTGGAAATCCAGGGACGGGCCAATGCCGCTCTCGAACATGTTCGGAGGTGGGGTGTCATGAATAAGCTCAGGTTTGCGCCGCACAAAACCTGCGCCATGGTAGTCACCAGAAAACTTAGGTATGACACTCCACATCTGACCATGGGAGGGATCGACATTGGATTGTCGTCGGAAATTAAAATCTTGGGGCTCACATGGACTCCAAGTTGACTTTCAATAGCCATACGGCTAACGTCTGTAAGAAGGCACTTGGAGTCTACAAACAGCTGTCGAAAGCCGCCAGAGTCAGTTGGGGTCTCCACCCGGAAATAGTCCGTATTATATACACTGCTACGGTAGAGCCCATCATCACGTACGCGGCTAGTGCCTGGTCCTCAGCATCAAAAAAGTTGGGAGTACAACGCCACCTAAATGCCGTCCAGAGGGGCTTCGTCCAAAAACTGTGCGGAGCGTACCGCACGGCCTCTCTGCATTCAACGCTGTTACTGGCAGGAATATTGCCACTCGACCTCCGCATACAAGAGGCAGCCGCTCTGTATGAGGCAAGGAGAGGGGCATCCCGGCTGGGACTGGCAGACAGAGAGGTCGAGCGGAGAGCACCATACTCCTGCACACCTCACCCGGGGAAACATAAAGCGATAGAGTTCGTGAGCCTGGTAGACCAAGAGTCGGTAGATAGCCACAACAACCAGGCTATCCGCATATTTACCGACGGCAGCCGGATTGAGGATAAGGTTGGAGCAGCGCTAACCCTATGGGATAGCGTTGCGGAGGTGAAGACCATCAAACTCAAGTTGGCCCCATACTGCACGGTATACCAGGCTGAACTCCTCGCGATATGCAAAGCAACCGAGGAAATAAAACGGAGAAGCGAGGAGAGCTATGGAATCTATAGCGATAGTAGATCAGCTCTAGAGACCATAGCAAACCTCAGTACAACACACCCTATGGCGGTAAACACTCGCGAGAATATTAAAGCCATTGAAAACCAGAACAAAGCTGTGTCTTTGTTCTGGATCAAGGCACATGCAGGTCTTGCGGGTAACGAGAGGGCGGATGAACTGGCGAAGGATGCAGCGCTGAATAAGAAGACCAAACCCGACTACGACCTTTGCCCGGTTTCATTCATCAAACGACAGATCCGAATGGGGTCGATTGATGAATGGAACAAAAGGTATAAAGAGGGTACCACAGCAAAGGTTACCAAATTGTTCTTTCCTGAAGTCATAGCCTCCTACAAGATAGTACGACAAATGTGCCCAACCAACGTAATCACGCAAGTACTAACAGGACACGGTGGGTTCTCTGAGTACCTGAATCGATTCAGGTGCAAGGAGAATTCATCGTGTATCTGCCAACCCGGTATTCCCGAAACGGTCGAACATATCCTGACGGAATGCCCAGTTTACGCCCTAAAGAGACTCGAGGTTGAGAACAGGCTGGAATACAGAGCGACGGTTAGAAACTTCCCCGATATCATGTCGGTAAGAAAAAGTAGGGAAATATTTATGACATACATTATTGATATCGCCAATAAAGCTATAAATAGGAATAAATAGTACAATAAATTTATGCTATATATATATTAGTATAAAATATATTGATTAGCATATAAGAAAAAGTGTATTAAAATAAGTGTTAAAATTAAGTTATACAATAAGCTAACTAGGTAAGAATGAATGTTTAAATATAAGTATAATTAGGAAAACAAATAATCCCAAATAAAAATGTAAACTAGATAAGTAGAATAAGAAATAAGTATAAGTAAACCATGTCAATCCCATCAGGATCTATAGAATTACTGGCCTGGACTAAAATAATGTGTATAATATCGTGGTGTGGTATAGTGGTGGAGTGGAGTCACAACAACAAACTCTACTTTAATGTCGACAAGTGCTCGGTAATCACTTTCACTCGCGCACGAACTCCTGTACATTACGAGTACAAGGTAGACGCAGCACCCTTACAACGGGTTTCGCAGGTTCGGGACCTAGGGGTGATTCTTACGACAGAATTATCATTCCGAGATCATATCGTCAAGATATGCAGAAAGGCCTATAGGAATTTGGGTTTCGTTTTGAGGCAGTCACAAGGCTTCACCAACGTTACTGTAGTCAAGGTCCTGTATGACGCACTGGTCAGGACTCATCTGGAACACAGTGCTGTCATATGGGCCCCGCACGAGACTAAGTACAAGGTGATGCTGGAGCGTGTGCAGAACAAGTTTACGCGACATTTGTACCTTAAGTTATATGGGGTGTATCCGTTTTACCCTTTAATGTACCCCACCCTATTTGTACTGGGTATGGTCGGATACGACGAATTGAGGGTAAGACGAGAGTTTACACTTGTCGCGTATCTTGTAAAACTGCTTCGTGGTATTGTATGTAATCCGGGAGTTCTGCAGCGTTTGGCACTTAGTGTCCCGGACCGCTACGTATGGAGACGACGGCGGCCGTCGCTGCTGGTGGTGCCAGCAGCCAGAACGAACTTACTTGCCAACTCAGCTGTGGCCCAGGCAATTCGAACTGTTAATGAACTCCATGATAAAGTGGACGTATTAACTTGTAGTGTCAGTGAATTCACAAGTAATTTGTTATTTATATTAAGTTATAATAGAAAATAAGGTTTTTGAATTGTTATAAGTAGATAATAAGTATTATAAATATTCTAGATTTATTTTAAAATATGGATAATTATTATTATTAAGGTGTTGTGTTCTTTATATTCGTTGTGTATATATATAATCGTTGTGTATGTTCTTAAATACCGCATTAGGGAATCCCTGTAATGGTAGTTTTAAGTCGATAAATAAATAAATAAATAAATAAATAAATAAATAAATAAATAACAAATATGTATGTGTCGCAGCGATGGCATCATCATGGCTCCATCTTTTATCTTGATTAAGAAATTAAGAAGCTACGTACGTCAATGTAAATTAATCAAACGCAAACGTCAAGTGTGACACTTGGGTAAGGTCGATACAGCTGTGGTGACATTTAATTGACAGCCGTCACATGACTGAAAGTAGACATCTGTCAGTCACAGACATTTGTCATCTGGCGGAAAATGACAGTGACGGTGAGAGCGGACATGCATTCTTTGGTGAGACATAAAGGCGAACGGTCGTGCTTTCGATTGTAACCACGTGCTGTATCGAATTTACCGCGTTTCCCATTCTAATCTGTTCTGATCGGCTCAATCCTTGAACATTGTTGCAATTAGTGTGTGTGAAATAATAAATACACAGTTCCTTCAAGTTTTCGAAGTGTTATTTTTAATCTACGGCCATGTGTGACCATGCTGATAGCGAGGCGCCCCCTATAACCTCGTTATCAGAAGTGGGATGTAACCCTAACGACCCACATGGTGCGAACGGTGAGACGAACGGGAATTCGTGTAATAATGAAACGCGTGCTTATGAAAGTAGCAAAAGTGACGAAACATGGCTTTTACTATTAGAACAGCAGAACCGCAATTTTCTGGCTGCTGTACGAGCAATGCAAAAATCATCGTCAGGCACGGATCGCCTTCGCCTGCCGGATTTCGACCCAGAAAAACAGGACGTTGACTCTCGTGCCTGGGTAACAACTGCAGACATGTGCGTGACCGATCAACATTGTCAAGGCGCATCGTTAATGATCGCGTTGAGTCGCGCGCTCAAAGGAGAAGCTTCAACTTGGCTCTCATCTGTGTCTTACCCTGGCATGACATGGAGCGAATTCAAGGCGCTGTTTATAGCAAGGGAGGGCTGACCGGGTTACCTGCTTCCAATGCCATGAACAAGGACACTATGCATCCAACTGCCCCCAACGAAGCAGCAAAGAGGTGGGCAGCAGTGCGGCCGCTGGTTCTTCTAAGGAAAAGCGAGTGGACGTATGCATCGTCGGTGCACCAACTGGATCTCTACGTCATTCTGGTGAGCTGCATACTTTTAATTATGATTCGGGCGCCGAATGTTCATTAATTAAAGAATCTGTTTCATCTAAGTTCAGTGGTAAACGGTTTTATGACAGCGTGACTATGACCGGTATTGGACAAACCTCTGTAACTTCGACTGTACAGATTTTAACTATTGTTGAGATTGACGGGATAGTTTTCGAAGTTCTTTTGCATGTGTTGCCTGACCATTGTTTGCGATATAGAATTATGATTGGACGAGAAGTTTTAGCTCTTGGTTTGGCAGTATACATGTCATCGGACAAACTGAGATTTCAGAGGCTTAAAGTGATTGAGACTTGTGACGTGATCGATAACAACGAGACAAATTTTGACTTGATTGACACTGACGTTCCTTCTGAAAATAGAACTCAACTGTTAGACATTTTGAAATCTTTTCAACACTGTTTTATCACTGGTTTTCCTACCTCCTCTGCTAATACTGAGCCTATGAAAATACGTTTAATAGACCCCCATAAAACCGTCAATCGACGCCCTTATAGACTGAGTCTGGAAGAACGACAGGTTGTTAGATGTAAAATTGAAGAGTTGTTGAAGGCTAACATAATTCGCTGCAGCTCATCCCCTTTCGCGAGTCCCATACTCCTTGTAAAAAAGAAGGACGGCACCGACAGAATGTGTGTAGATTACCGTGAATTAAATGATAACACGGTACCCGACAGATTCCCTTTGCCACTTATATCTGACCAAATAGCCAGGTTACATGGAGCACATTTCTTTTCAATTTTAGATCTAGCGTCAGGTTTTCATCAGATTCGCATTGATCCTGAATCTATTGAACGGACAGCCTTCGTTACACCTGATGGGCAATTTGAATATTTGTCAATGCTATTCGGACTTCGGAATGCCCCTTCGGTTTTCCAAAGGGCACTCATTCATGCTCTTGGGGATCTGGTAAACACCTACGTTGTGGTATACATGGATGACGTACTCATCGTAGCCACAAATGCTGAGGAGGCGCTTCAGCGACTTCAAGCCGTTCTTCGCGTTTTGGCTGAAAAGGGGTTTTCCTTAAATTACCAAAAATGTGTTTTTCTTAAGCAAAGGGTAGAGTATCTTGGGTTCGAAGTCAGTCAGGGGCAAATAGGACCTAATCCTCGCAAGATCAACTCCTTGACTGCATTACCACCGCCTCAGACGGTAACACAACTACGGCAGTTCATCGGCCTGGCATCATATTTTCGACAATTTGTCGTAAGGTTTTCCCAAATTATGGCACCTTTATATGCTTTGACTTCCGGGCATGGCAGGATAAATTGGAAGCCTGAACATGAGACCGTTAGACAGCAGGTAATCTCTATTTTGACCAGTGAGCCGGTGCTTATGATTTACGATCCTGCTCTCAAAACAGAACTACACACGGATGCGAGTGCTGTTGGATACGGTGCAGTTTTAATTCAGTTGAAGGAAGGTAAGTCGCATGCAGTTGCATATTTCAGCAAACGAACGACGGCCGCGGAGTCGAAATACCACTCCTACGAGTTGGAGACTCTCGCAGTTGTCAACGCTGTCAAACATTTCCGGCATTATTTACACGGCCGCAAATTTGATGTGGTAACAGACTGCAGCTCACTACAATCAACTCGGAAAAAACTAGATCTGACGCCACGCGTACACCGATGGTGGGCGTTCCTGCAGGCGTTCGACTTTAGTATTGTTCACCGTAACGGTAAGCGAATGACACATGCCGATTTCTTTTCAAGAAATCCACTGCCAGGCGATATCAACGATGAGAACACTCCAGTTAACAAGGTAGAACCCAAAATAATAAATCTAGCGGAACTCACTGACAACTGGCTGATGGCGGAACAGCAGAAAGATGAGGATCTTTCAAAGCTTATGTCAGATTTAAGACAGGGAAAACTTTCATCTGATGTAGCTAAAACTTACGAGCTCCGATCAGGTATCTTGCACCGGAAAATTCAACGACGAGGTAGGACTCGTTGTTTGGCAATCGTACCTAGGTCATTTAGATGGTCTGTCATTAATAATGTGCACGAGGGATTGCTACACTTGGGATGGGAAAAGACCTTAGAAAAAGTTTACGAGCTTTATTGGTTCGATAACATGACGAAGTTTGTAAGGAAATTTGTGGATAATTGCGTAACCTGCAAAATATCTAAAACACGTACCGGCAAAATTCAGGCTGAAATGCACCCCATTCCAAAAGTAGCAATACCTTGGCACACGATACACATCGACGCCACTGGAAAGTTAAGCGGTAAGAATGACCGGAAAGAATACGTCTTCGTGCTAATCGATGCTTTCACTAAGTATGTGTTGCTTCACCATACCCTTCATATTGACACAGCCTGCAGCATTAAAGCTTTGAAAGCTAGTGTTTCGTTGTTTGGTGCACCTAACCGCCTGATCGCTGATCAGGGCCGGTGTTTTGCCAGCAGACATTTTAAAGATTACTGTGACTCTGTCAATATTAAGCTTCATTTGATAGCAACGGGTTCTTCACGAGCTAACGGTCAGGTGGAGCGTATTATGAGCACCTTAAAAAATATGCTCACAGCCGTAGAAACTAGTGAACGTTCGTGGCAGGACGCCTTGCCCGACGTGCAACTCGCGCTCAACTGCTCCATGAATCGAATAACGAAGGCCAGTCCACTAGAACTACTTGTTGGTAAGGTTGCAAGGCCTTTAGATATGTTGCTCGCTGGTGATGACGAAGCAGAATGCGACATTGAGCAGGTCAGATCACAGGCAGTGGAGAATATGGCGAAGGCTTCTGCATACGATAAGGTAAGATTCGACTCCACTAAAGCTAAATTAAATCCTTTTTCTGTAGGTGACTTTGTTTTGTGAAATGAAGAGCGCAATCAGACCAAGCTTGACCCTAAGTATAGAGGACCATTCAAGGTTACAGAAGTACTTGAACCCCTTCAAGTACTTCTGTAACCTTGAACCGCTATATCCTTAAAGCTCTTAACTCAAACCGAACTTACAAATACGCACATGACCGATTACGAAAAATGCCTGACGCCGACAATCCTGACGACAAAGACTCTGACGCTGACAAAATCGATGCGATGAACTTTGATGATGAAGGGGATGGACCTTCGAGGAATCTAATTGACGAAGGGGATGGACCTTCGAGTTACGAGTTGTAAAATAGTATGCAAGTCGCTCAGATCGCTTACATGTCCATGCCATTCGTAGGCGTAGGCGTAAAATCGGGCCTCATTTCCCGTCGCAGTGCGGCCACGAAGGTGTGTGGCGTGCGTTTGGCTTGGATATGTAGGTGCTCGCTGATGATACCGCCGGATGGAGGCGATGTGTTGAAATGGGTACCGATAGAAGGTAGCCCAAGTGGCCGGATGGAGGCTTAAGTGTTGAATTGTAGAGTATTGCATACTGGATTTCATTTGAATGTTTTTGAGCTGATATAGTAGAATTTTGACTTTTGCTCGACTGCTTAATTATTTTTTTCTTTTTCTGGAGAGATTATTGATGATTTGAGATAATTTTGGCTGAGCTGAGCTAGTGACAAAACGAATAGTGTTAAACCCTCATAATATTTGAAATAAATTATTTTGTTTGAGTACCTAAGTGTTAAATTATCCTGACTCATTGGTCAGGAAGGCCGAGCTAGAAAATTGTACTGTGCGAAGGTATTTTCTTTATTTCAGAATCCACACACGAGGACGTGTGAGTTGTCATGATGGCCGTGTCGCAGCGATGGCATCATCATGGCTCCATCTTTTATCTTGATTAAGAAATTAAGAAGCTACGTACGTCAATGTAAATTAATCAAACGGAAACGTCAAGTGTGACACTTGGGTAAGGTCGATACAGCTGTGGTGACAGACAGCCGTCACATGACTGAAGGTAGACATCTGTCAGTCACAGACATTTGTCATCTGGCGGAAAATGACAGTGACGGTGAGAGCGGACATGCATTCTTTGGTGAGACATAAAGGCGAACGGTCGTGCTTTCGATTGTAACCACGTGCTGTATCGAATTTACCGCGTTTCCCATTCTAATCTGTTCTGATCGGCTCAATCCTTGAACATTGTTGCAATTAGTGTGTGTGAAATAATAAATACACAGTTCCTTCAAGTTTTCGAAGTGTTATTTTTAATCTACGGCCATGTGTGACCATGCTGATAGCGAGGCGCCCCCTATAACCTCGTTATATGTATAAAGGTTAAGCATACAATTAAGTTTTAATAAAGAAAGGCGAAAAATTAATAAAGAAAACCTGTAGATACATCCCAACACATAGAATAATTAAGGACTCTAATTATGTTAGAGGTAGCTCGCGGGACGGGCCTTGCGCCCGGACAGGAAAAAAAAAAAAAAAACCTAACCTAACCTAACCTTTTTTTTTTTTTTTTTTTACGCTGAGAAATGCGTTACGCATGCCCGCTCGTGGGGGACGAGACGGGGTATGTGGGACTCCTGTTAGACATACAGTATACCCACTAAAACTCAGCGGTGTTCCCGCAACGCCGTGATGGGAGGGCATGGGAAACCGGCGCAGCCTTTACATCCAAACCCTCCTGGCGCATGCCCGCCTTCTTGGCGGGCCCCGCATGCCCCCCAGTTTACTGTAGGGGCTATGGGAATGACCGGGAACACCTGGTCATTCCCATCCGACACTGGTGGAGGCCTGTGCAATACAGGCAAGGGTGCCCCGCACCCGTTGCCTGCTCGCCTCCACCTGGGAGGAGTCGAAGATGACTTTCGTACTGACGTCTTCTTCGACCCCTGCTCCGCCTGCGGAGCGGCGCTGCGAGAGGGTCGTCCTCCCGCGCTCGCTCCGCGTCCTCCTTCTGTGACATGACTTCCTCACAGAAGGAGGCGACTGTTGCCCAGGCCTCCTCGCTTTCCAGCATCGAGTTGACGACACTGGGAAGCGAGAGGTCCGGCCCGACTGCTGCGACCAGACTACGGCGCAGCTCGGACCAGGCTGGGCACACCTCTAGGGTGTGCTGTGCCGTGTCCTCCGCCGCGCCACAATCGTGGCACGACGGGGTCTCCTCCCTTTGGATCCGGTGCAGGTGCGATCCGAAGCACCCATGGCCAGACAACACCTGCACCAGACGGAAAGAGAGAAAACCGTGGGACCGCTCGAGCCAATCCTTTAAGACTGGCCCGAGCGCGTCCAGCGTCCGGCGGCCGAAGGCGGCAGAGGCGAGGTCCTCCGTCCAGTGATGGACGATTGCTTCCTTCGCCTCCTGCCGCACGGCCTCCCGCTCTTCTGCGGCGGGGAGCTCCCCGAGCGCCTTTTGCCGCGCCGTCCACTCGTACACTCTGGTCAGCACCCATGCCTCGAGCTCCCAAGGAGGAGTGCCAGCCAGAGCGCACGCCGCCGAGAATCCCACCGACCGGTAAGCCCTCGCCACCCGCAGTGCAATGGCCCTTTGGGGCCTGCGGATGGCAGTGGCGTTCTCCCTCCGGTGGAGGGCGTCCGCCCAGATTGGGGCCCCGTAAAGGGCCATGCTTCTTAGGATGCCGGCATACAAGCGCCGGCATCGCGCCTTCGGACCCCCCAGGTTCGGGAGGAGCCACGACAGGGCATTCGCGGCCTGTGCAATACAGGCAAGGGTGCCCCGCACCCGTTGCCTGCTCGCCTCCACCTGGGAGGAGTCGAAGATGACTTTCGTACTGACGTCTTCTTCGACCCCTGCTCCGCCTGCGGAGCGGCGCTGCGAGAGGGTCGTCCTCCCGCGCTCGCTCCGCGTCCTCCTTCTGTGACATGACTTCCTCACAGAAGGAGGCGACTGTTGCCCAGGCCTCCTCGCTTTCCAGCATCGAGTTGACGACACTGGGAAGCGAGAGGTCCGGCCCGACTGCTGCGACCAGACTACGGCGCAGCTCGGACCAGGCTGGGCACACCTCTAGGGTGTGCTGTGCCGTGTCCTCCGCCGCGCCGCAGTCGTGGCACGACGGGGTCTCCTCCCTTCGGATCCGGTGCAGGTGCGATCCGAAGCACCCATGGCCAGACAACACCTGCACCAGACGGAAAGAGAGGAAACCGTGGGACCGCTCGAGCCAATCCTTCAAGACTGGCCCGAGCGCGTCCAGCGTCCGGCGGCCGAAGGCGGCAGAGGCGAGGTCCTCCGTCCAGTGATGGACGATTGCCTCCTTCGCCTCCTGCCGCACGGCCTCCCGCTCTTCTGCGGCGGGGAGCTCCCCGAGCGCCTTCCGCCGCGCCGTCCACTCGTACACTCTGGCCAGCACCCATGCCTCGAGCTCCCAAGGAGGGGTGCCGGCCAGAGCGCACGCCGCCGAGAATCCCACCGACCGGTAAGCCCTCGCCACCCGCAGTGCAATGGCCCTTTGGGGCCTGCGGATGGCAGTGGCGTTCTCCCTCCGGTGGAGGGCGTCCGCCCAGATTGAGGCCCCGTAAAGGGCCATGCTTCTTAGGATGCCGGCATACAAGCGCCGGCATCGCGCCTTCGGACCCCCCAGGTTCGGGAGGAGCCACGACAGGGCATTCGCGGCCTTCAGCAGGCGCGTCGACAGCCCGCTAAAGTGTGGGCCGAAGCGCCACCTGCTGTCGAGTACAAGGCCCAGGTACTTCATTTGGGCCTTGACTCCGATCCGTACGCCCTCTACGTCAATGTGGCCGTCTGGGGGGATGCGCTGCCGAGGCCCGTGGAAATACACGGCTTCGGTTTTATGTAGCGCCACCTTCAACCCTAGGCGGCGGATCCTTCCTGCCACTAAGGATCCGCCAGCAGAGGCCAGACTGGCCGCCTCCCTGAAGTCCCTCCCCCGGGCAATGAGGAGAGTATCGTCTGCGTAGCAAATGATGCTCGTGCCACGGAGGAGGGTCCCCCGCAGGAGCCAGTCGAATCCAATGTTCCACAGCGGTGGTCCTAGGACTGACCCCTGTGGAACGACTCTGCGCCGTATTGCCTAACTCTGGCTGTCTTGTCTGCAAGGAGGACCACCCGGTCCTCCAAGTACCTGGCCAAGAGTTGGCGCAAGTACTGAGGCACTCCGTGGTACCGGAGCGCCTCCAAGATGGTCGAGTGGGGGACAGAGTTGAAGGCGTTGGCAATGTCGAATGACACCGCCAACAATCCGTCCCCCGCCTCCACGGCCTCCCTCACCTGGCCCTTCAGTGGGGCCAATGCGTCCACGGTAGAACGACCCCGTCGGAACCCGAATTGGGCGTCGGACAGGTCCGGCCCCACCGTCACCAGCAGGCTTTCTAGCCGGTTGGCGATTATCCCCTCGAACATCTTACCGACCTCATCGAGCAAAACGATGGGCCGGTAAGCCGAGGGGGAGTCCGCCGGGCGTCCCTCCTTCCGGAGGAGGCATAGCCGCCCCTCCTTTCAAGGTTTCGGGAACCTCCCAGTCGTGAAACACGCGCTAAAGAGGTCCCGAAGCCTCTCCTCCATCTGTGAGGCGGCTATGGCCACCACCCGTGCGGGAACGCCGTCCGGCCCTGGGGCCGTGTTCTTTGCGCGAAGGCGAAGAGTCCCTGCGCAAAGTTCTGATGCCGTCACCGGGGGGATCTCCTCATCCGGCGGAGCCGCCTCCCGCGGAGGGTCCATCACTGGTGGGGTGAAGTCGGTCCTGGACGGAAACAGGGACCGGACCACCCCATCCAGCAATGCCGGCTCGAGGGTCTCTGTCAGTGGAGGTCCACAGGGGCGCAGTTTATTCCGCGCAACCTTGTAAGGTCTTCCAAACGGGTCCCTATCGAGACCCTCCAGCATGTCGGCTCTCGCCGAGTCTTCGGCCGCGCACATCGCCAGCTTGAGGGCCGTCTTTGCGTCGATGTACGACGCATAGAGGCCCCCCTCGCTGGCTGGGTCTCGGGGCCTGCGCCTTCGGCTCCGCGTGTAGGCCCTCCTGGCCGCTACGCAGGCGGTTCGGAGCTCTGCCAGTTCCTCCGACCACCAATAGACGGCGCGGCGGGGAGGTAACCTAACCTAACCTAACCTTTTTTTTTTTTTTTTTGTTGCCGGGGTGGAAAATCCTCATGGATGTCCTCCGCCCTGGGGTAGGCGGAGGGGTCTGTCAGACTCTTACTGACTAAAAACCACCCCGGTGTTCCCGTCCCACACTACACCCCCCGCAACGTCTGAAAGGGGCGCGCGTGGAACACTACGCGCCGCCACCTCGGGTCCAGTGTGATGGGGGGCGGCGGACGTCCCCAAGTCCGCCGACCCTGGACCCATTTAGGGGGGCCGGAAGAGGGCGTTGTCTGCCCTCTGCCGACGCCCGGTGCGCCTGCTGCGGGCCGGGTGAGCGGAAGAGATCTACCGCTCCCGTTCCGCAGCCTCCTTCTGCGACACGACTGTTTCGCAGAAGGATACCACCGCGTCCCAGGACTCCTCGCTGCCAACCATCGCCTCGACCACGGCCGGCAGCGACAGGTCACTGCCCACTCCTGAGATGAGGGCACGGCGTGGCTCCTCCCAAGCGGCACACTCTGCCAGCGTATGCCGCGCCGTGTCCTCCCGACAGTCGATGCAGTGGTGACACCGGGCGTCCGGCTCCCTGTTTATGCGACACAGGTACTTCCCGAAGCAACCATGCCCCGAGAGCACCTGCGTCACCCGAAACGACAGGGAGCCTTGCCTCCTCCCGAGCCAGGGCTCGAGCACTGGCCGGACCGCCTCGATGGTGGCTAGGGTAGGGCGTGAAAGCCTGTCCCGCCATTCCGCCACCAGGGCTGCGCGGAGCTGTGACCGACGCAGCTCCATATGTCGCTGCATAAGCCACTCGCCCCGCGCCCTCGCTTCCTCGCGCCACTGGTACAGCGACGCGAGTACTTTCGCCTCGAGGTCCCAGGGCGGGGATCCGGCCAGTACGCAAGCCGCCTCGAAGGAGATCGTGCGATATCCCCTGATGAGTCTGACGGCCATCGCTCTCTGCGGCTTTCGCAGGACAGCGATGCTGCCGGCCGTCAGGTCAGCCGCCCAGATCGGGGCCCCATACAGGGCCATCGATCGCACGATCCCCACGTAGAGCCGCCTACAGGCGGCGCTCGGGCCCCATAGATTGGGAAGCAGCGTTGACAACGCCCCAGTCGCGCCCAACAACTTGGGCGCCAGTCGCTGGAAGTGGGGGCCAAAATCCCACCGGCTGTCGAGCACCAATCCTAGGTACTTCATGGTGGACTCGACAGCGATTTGAGCCCCCCCGACCACGATGTGTGATCCCGGCGGCGGCGCCCGCCGGGGGCCATGAAAGATCATGGCCTCCGACTTGTTGAGGGCAACCTCCAGGCCCAGGCGCCGTATGCGGCTCACCACCTGTGAGACCGCAGCTGTCGCCAGCAACGCTGCCTCCCTGTACGAGCTCCCCCGGGCCGTGACCAGTGTGTCGTCTGCATAACACGTCAGGTCCACGCCCGGCTGGAGCTCGCCGAGCAGCACCCAGTCGTACCCGATGTTCCACAGGAGCGAGCCCACGACCGAGCCCTGTGGAACACCGCACGACATGCGGCGCTGGCTTCCGCCATCACGTCCCGTGTAGGTGACACACCTCTCCGCTAAATAAGCCCCAACTATGCGGCGGAGGTAGGAAGGCACCCGATGATAACGCAGTGCCTCCCTAATACAGCTCCAGGGCAGGGTGTTGAAGGCGTTGGAGATGTCCAAGGACACCGCCAACATCACCCCGCCCCGGGACACAGCTTCCTCCGCCAGGACTCTCACCCGCGAAACCTAACCTAACCTAACCTAACCTAACCGCCTGCTGGAAGACCTGATGGCCGAGGAGGCCACTGCCACTGTGAAATACTAGAGGAGGGCGCGGAACTCACTGGAGAGCCACGTCGTCCTACAGGTGACACCAAAGTTGTGGCAGAGACTCACCGCGGCTGGCAGAGTCTTCATCGACCTGCAGTGCGTCAGGGTCCAAGACCAAACGCCCCTGATTCAGTGCACAAAGTGCCTGGCATGTGGGCATGGCCGTAAGTTGTGCACGGAGCCTGTGGACCTGTGCAACTATTGCGGGGGGCCACATCTCAAAGCCGAATGTACCGGGCTGGCAGCGGGCGAGAGGCCGACGTGCAAAAACTGCATCAAAGAAAAGCACGACGACACAGGCCATACGGTATATAGCCAGGACTGCCCGGTGCGAAGGAAATGGGATGCATTGGCGCGGGCCGCAATAGCTTATTGCTAAGGTGGTGCCGGGGGTTACACGGACGAAAGCTGGTAACATACTCACTGCAGTGCAAGCTAACCTCCAACGCAAGCAGCTGGCGACAAATGAGCTCATGATCGAGACTAAAAAACAAAAAATAGCCTTCGCACTGGTCCAGGAGCCGTATGTGAGAAGGATAAAGGCAATGAAGTCGTACGGGGGGGCTAGAGTCTACCAGAACTTGGACTGCGGTGGTGGCAGTGTAAAGGCGGTGATAGTCGTGTTCAACCATGACATCGATGTCATACAGTGCCCCAAATTCACCACCAACAACATCGTGGTGGTGAAGCTGCGAACAAGCGCGTGGGAGATGCTAGCCGTCTCGTACTACTTTGAGCCTGACCAACCCATTGGGCCATACCTGGACCATTTAACAGCTGCGATGAGCGAGCTAAAGCCCAAAAAAGCCATCATTGGAGGGGACGCTAATACCAAGAGTGTGTGGTGGGGTAGCAGTGTCATTGATAGTAGAGGGGACCAACTGGCAGGAATGATCGGAGAGCTCGATTTGCAGGTACTCAACTGCGGGACTAAACCCACCTTCGATACCATCAGAGGCGGACGAAGGATAACGAGCCACGTTGACGTGATGTTATGCACAGAGGACTTACTTGACCTGGTAGAAGAATGGACGGTGGCTGAAGACCTGACGAGCTCGGACCACAACGGCATAATAATAAAAATCAAATTACAAAAAGGGAAAGGAATTCATATAAAAAGAACAACTAGATTATATAACACAAAAAAAGCTAATTGGGAACATTTTTATGAAAAAATCGACCAATTAAAAATAGACAATAGAATAGATACAGAACAGTTGAAACAAATAAATAGCAAGGAAAATTTAGATAATACAATTAGAAAATACACAGAAATAATAACAGAAGCATGTAAAGCATCGATACCAGAGAAAAAGAAAAACCAAAAACTCACCGTGCCGTGGTGGTCCGAAGAACTCGAAGCTATGAAGCATGACGTCGCTACCAGGAAGAGAAGAATCCGGTGCGCTGCGCCGTCGCGTAGAGAGGGTGTGGTTGCGCTGTACCTGCAAAAGAAAGAGAAGTACGAGTTAGAAGTTAAAAAGCGTTCCACAGAAAGCTGGAAGGATTTCTGCCAGAAACAAACAGGGGAAGGGGTTTGGGAGGGGATTTATAGGGTCATAAAGAACACAACAAAAAGGCAGGAAGATCTGCCACTAGCGTGGAATGGAAGGGAAGCAAGGCCCCCGGAGTGGACGGCTTCACAGCCGACATCTTCCAGCGGGTGATACAGCGAGACATGGAGCTGCATCTGGCACTGTTCAACAAGTGCTGGCGTCTGTCGCACTTTCCCACAGAGTGGAAAGAGGCCACTGTGGTGGTGCTGAGGAAACCAGGAAAGGACAACTATAGCAGTCCCAAGTCTTACAGGCCGATTGGACTGCTACCAGTGATGGGCAAAATGCTGGAGAAAATGATGGTCAGAAGGCTGGTTTGGTACTTGGCACCCCGAATAAGACCCCGCCAGTATGGCTTTATGCCACAGCGAAGCACGGAAGACTCCCTCTATGACCTGATACATACGTGAGAGGCAAACTCCAAGAGAGGAAGCTTATCACGATGGTCTCGCTGGATATAGAGGGAGCCTTCGACAGTGCGTGGTGGGCGGCCATAAAGGTCAGACTGGCGGAAGAGAAGTGCCCAGCGAATCTCAGGAGGATGATAGCCAAATACCTAAGCGACCGCAAGGTCCGAGTAAGGTATGCTGGCCATGAGTTCGCGAAAAGAACAAATAGGGTGTGTCCAAGGATCAATAGGCGGCCCCATCCTATGGAATCTCCTGCTGAACCCATTGCTGGAGAGTCTCACGCAACGTGGTGACTATTGTCAGGCCTTTGCGGATGACGTGGTGCTCGTGTTTTCGGGGGAGACAGCCCTGGAAATCCAGGGACAGGCCAATGCCGCTCTCGAACATGTTCGGAGGTGGCGTGTCATGAATAAGCTCAGGTTTGCGCCGCATAAAACTTGCGCCATGGTAGTCACCAGAAAACTTAGGTATGACACGCCACATCTGACCATGGGAGGGATCGACATTGGAATGTCTTCGGAAATAAAAATCTTGGGGCTCACAGTGGACTCCAAGTTGACTTTCAATAGCCACACGGCTAACGTCTGTAAGAAGGCACTTGGAGTCTACAAACAGTTGTCGAGAGCCGCCAGAGTCAGTTGGGGTCTCCACCCGGAAATAGTCCGTGTCATATACACCGCAACGGTAGAGCCCATCATCACGTACGCAGCTGACGCCTGGTCCTCAGCATCAAAAAAGTTGGGAGTTCAACGCCACCTAAGTTTGTCTCTGCATCACCCAAAGGTTGACTGGTAGAAAATGCCTACGGCATTAAGTCCGCCTCTGTACATTTGTGTGCTTAAAGTATTAAATAAATAAATAAATAATAAATGCCGTCCAGAGGGGCTTCGCCCAAAAATTGTGTGTCTCACCCGGTGAAACATACTGCGATAGAGTTCATGAGCCTGGTAGACCAAGAGTCGGTAGGTAGCCATAACAACCAGGCTATCCGGATATTTACCGACGGCAGCCAGATTGAGGGTAAGGTTGGAGCAGCGCTATCCCTATGGGATAGTGTTGCGGAGGTGAAGACCTTCAAACTCAAACTGGCACCATACTGTACGGTATACCAGGCGGAACTCCTAGCGGTATGCAGAGCCACTGAGGAAACGGAGAGATGAGAGGAGCTATGGAATCTACAGCGATAGTAGATCAGCTCTGGAGACCATAGCAAACCTCAGCACAACACATCCCCTGGCGGTGCAAACACGCGAGAACATAAGAGCCATTGGGAACCAGAACAAAACTGTGTCTTTGTTCTGGATCAAGGCACACGCGGGTCTTGCGGGTAATGAGAGGGCGGATGAACTGGCGAAGGATGCAGCCCTGAATATGAAGACCAAACCCGACTACGACCTATGCCCGGCTTCATTCATTAAGCGACATATCCGAAAGGGGTCGATTAATGAATGGAACAAAAGGTATAAAGAGGGTACCACAGCTGGGGTAACCAGAATGTTCTTTCCCGAAATAAATTATCCCCTCCTATAAAATAGTTAGACAAATGAACCCAACCAACATAACTACCCAAATACTGACGGGGCATGGTGGGTTCTCTGAGTACCTGAACCGATTCAGGTGCAAGGAGAATTCATCGTGCATCTGCCAACCCGGAACCCCTGAAACGGTCAATCACATTCTAACTGACTGCCCGATTTACGCCCTAAAGAGACTCGAGGTTGAGAATGAACTAGAATGCAAAATAATAGCCAGAAATTTCCCTGAGATTATGTCAACTAGAAGACTTAGGGAAAGATTCATGTTGTACTGTCTTGATATCGCAAGGAAAGTCATAAATAGAAATAAATAGTATTGTTAGCAGAATAGTGATGTCACAACCGTCAAGAGGAGGGGATAGCAGCTAGTCGCCGCCGCGCGCCTATATAAGTCGCGGCACGCTCATTTGGAACAACCAGGATTAGCTCGTGGCCCTAGGAGCACTATCCTATCAATAGTTTATTGTTTTTAACCCGCGCGGACCGCCAAAGTTTTAAGTTTTCCTCTGTGTGGGCACAGGCTACCGGAAAAGTACCTGTGCGGACACAAAGGGAGCCTGCCGTGCCGCCCGGTGGAGCCCCACCGTAGCGGTCGCGGAGGCCACGCCCCGTACCATGCCGAAACCCGGCAAGCGCGGCACTCTGGGCCGCGATGCCGGGTCGCCGGAGGACCGTCCGGCGCTGGACCGGGCGACGTCGCTCCCTAACATTGGTGACGCGTCGTCCGGGTCGTCCGGTGCACCGCCGGCCAGGCCTCCGTCCACGAAAACCACCAGGAAGCCAGAAGAAAGAAGAGGAGGGGGAACGGGTACCGCGGTAGCTGCCGGCCCACCGACGACACCGGCGCCTGCGCGCGTTGCGCCCGGCGCCTTCGTCGAGCCGGCAGCACGCGGTGTCTATCCGCCCCGCAGCGTTCCGTCCGGTACCAATTCAGGTACCGGAACAAATCGGAAACCCACCGGGCCGCGTGCCGCTGGCGCGTGCCCCGGTGACGCCGGCGCATGTACCCGCGCCCGCGCGCTCAGCTGCGCCCACTGCGCGCGCTGAGGCGCCGCGGACGCGGCACGTCGCCGCACCACCAGCGCGCCCGACCGCGCCTTCCGCGCGCCCCCGCGCCCTCCGGGGCTGCGGATGCCCAGACGCAATACAAGAAGACCCAAGCTGTGCCAGCTCCAAGCCTCGCCAGCGCCGGCCCCAGCCGCTTGCTGGCGGGACCGGTGATGGCTGAGCAGGAGCGGCCAGCTAGTGCCGGCCCATCCTCTCGGCCGGTTCAAGTGATGTCAGGGGTGCCCGCCTCGCCGGCGCCCCCCCGCACCTCCGCGTACGACTCACCCGCGATGCTGTCGGCATGCTCCTCCCGTGTGGGGTCGAGCGTGTCGCTGGCATCTGCGGGCTCGGCCGCCTCCGGTCGCGGCGACGTGTCCTTGGACACGACCCCGCGATCCGGCCAGCGGCCCTACGTGGGAGGAAATGACGACGTCGCGCCCATGTCGCCGGCGTCACCAATACCGCCGCTGGGCTTCGATTATGAGTTTACTCTCGAGGCCAGACCCCAGCGGCGGAGAAGAAGCTCCGGCGACGCCGTGTCGGAGGATCCGAAGAGGTACTGCCTCGACCCGCCGCGACCACAGCGCGACAGCGCGTCGCGGGGTCGGGGTGCGCCGACATCGCCCACCTTCTCCGACGCGGTGCGCCAGTCACCGCCGAAGACACCCACAGGGGTAAGTACCACCCCCCCTGTTCCCCTTATGGCATCTACTGCCCCCCCCCCGTTGCCGCCGCCCCCGGCGCCCCCACGGCGCCGACAGCGAGCGACAAAAAAAAGGGGAAAAAGCTGAGATACCCACCGCTGGTAGTGGAAAAGGTGCCCAACTGGGCCGCCCATTTCCGGGCCATCAGCGCCAAGCTGGGCCGGCCTCCTAACGCCCGTCCCTACAGGCGTGGAGTCCGCTTCACGCCCGACACAGAGGACGAGTACAGGTTGGTCCAGAGTTACCTGACTGGCCTGGAGAAGGACAGCGGCGTCTCGTGGTTCGCCTATTCGCTGCCAGCGGAAAGAAGTTTGAAGATCGCCATAAGGGGACTACCGGCTGACACGGAACCCCAGGAGATCGAGGAGGAACTCCGGGCGCTGGGATACCAGCCGGAGTATGTGCGCCACATTAAGGGCGCACTAGGAAGACCCGGCTGCGTGTTTCACGCCATCTTAAAGAAGACCCCAGACGTCCGGGCTATCTACGACACCACAGTATTTATGTTTATGCGTGGTGTCAAGATAGAGGCATGGAGGGGTAAAAAAGGGCCCGCCCAGTGCCACCGGTGCCAGCGATTTAGACACAGCTCGCACCAGTGTCACCGCCCGCTCGCCTGCGTGAGATGCGGAGGCGAACACGCGGCGCGCGACTGCCCGCGCCCACGCGAGGAGCCGGCCACCTGCATAAACTGTGGTGGCCCGCACCCCGCGTGTAACATAAAGTGCCCCGTTTTTCAAGCCGAAATTAAAAATAGGCGGGCGGGGACCGTCGCCATTACGGCCACACGCCGGCCATACACGGCCGCAGAACGGCCACAAAATGTGGAGCCAGAGGCCCAGGGCACGACGCTAATGGCGGCGGCCAATGGGCCCTCACCGAGGACAATCCCCCTTGCCGCCTCCTCGGGGCGGAGGAAGCACAGACGCGGGGGGAAGGGTAAGGGTAGGAAACCCAAAACCCCCGCGACAACCCAGGAAGAGGGTCCCGAGGCCGACCCTGCCACAGAGCAGGCGCGGGCTGTGACCCAAGGTGGACAAGAAGTGTCTGCAGGCGCCGGCATAGCGCAGCGGCTACCTTCGCAAACTAAAAAGTTCGCCCGTCATCCGCGGGGCGACGCCACCGCTGCGACTAGCGCCACTGTACCTCAGCGGCAAGTCGCAGAACAAAAATCTAAGCGGCCAATCACAACGCCGCTGACGTACAGTGGCGCCTCTAGCGCCGGAACGTCTGCAACAACAAAAAAGGATTTCACAGCCTGCGCGATCAAGCTTTTGATGGACCTGATAAAGGCCATCAGGCAGGGTCAAGACGTGGAAACTATCATCCTTGACGGCCTGGCCGCGTTACTAACATTGTACCATGGCTAGGTCGTTAAGGGTGATACATTGGAATGCCCGCGGCCTCAAGGGAAAGGTCGCCCCCCTCCGCCATCTCCTGAGGGAACAAGACATAGACGTGGCGCTCATAAGCGAGACGCTCCTGGGACCCGAAGACAGGGTTAGGTTCCCAGGTTACCTCGTTTATAGGAAGGATGAAAGGTCGGCCCACAACATCCGCTATCGTGGTCTGGCGGTCATTGTGAGGCGAAGAGTCGTCCATCAAGAGCTCCCCTCGTCGACACTCAACACTTTTTACGCGCTGGGTGTACAGCTACATATAGCCGGCGAGGATATAAACGTGTATGCCGCTTATAAGCCGCCCGTGGCTCATATTGACCTACGGGAGCTGAGGGCGCTTATAGGCAACGGACAGCAGGCGACCATCCTCGCCGGTGACTTCAATAGTAAGCACCCAGCGTGGAACAGTCTAGCCACGAACACCGAGGGGAGACGGCTCTTCGCGGACGCGGAAGCCTTCGGCTATACGGTGTCCGGTCCGGAGATGCCGACACATTACCCGGACGTGTCCCATCACATTCCCGATGTGCTGGACATCGTAGTCCACCGAGGGCTACACTGCCAGATCACACAAGAAGTGATAGACGACGAGTTACAGTCGGACCACCAACCGGTACTCGTCGTCCTATCGGATGTGCCGACCCGATTGAAGCCCATAGCGCCACGTCATGTCACGGATTGGACAAGGTTTGAGGAAGAGCTGGAGACCACCACGCCCACTCGGCCTATTGTTACCTCCGCGGACGTGGACCAGATGGCCTGTGACGTCACTGCTTGCATACAAAGCGCCTTGCAAGCGGCGACTACGACGCAGCCGCAGGGGAGAGTGTTATTGCCGCCCCTGCCGGCGCATCTACATGCGATGATCGCCGCGAAGAGGCGCCTTCGCAAGCAGTGGCAGCAACTTAGATGCCCTACCATCAAGAGGGAACTAAATCGTCTCGCGGAGAGGGTGAAGGCCGAGTTGCAGGCGCTCACCTCCGCGGGCTGGGAGGACCGTATCGACGCCGCTAGAGATAGCTGGCCGTCGATACACAAACTTTGTAGGCAACTGTCAAATACCCCAGCTCCGGTGCGCCCTTTACTAAACAGCGACGGGGCGCTTAAGTATGTAGCGGAGGACCGGGCGGAGGTCTTCGCCGAACACCTGGAGCGTCAGTTCCGCCCTAACCCGACCGACGACACCGAACATGTCGCAGCAGTCGAGAGACACCTCGGGGACTATTTCGGCACGCCGATAGCTCCCGATGAGGATCCTATCTTTTTCTCGCTGGGCGCAGTCAGACGCGCCATCCTGAGAACGAAACCGAGGAAGGCCCCCGGTGCTGACGGTATCGCCAACGCAGTGCTGCGCCACTTGCCGTTCCGAATGGTAGCGGCACTGGCGCGCCTGTATACGGCGATACTGCGCACGGGGGCCTTTCCGGCCTCGTGGAAGGAAGGGCGCATCATCATGCTGCCCAAGGCGGGGAAAAACATCCTGAAGCCGGAGAGCTATCGGCCCATTACGCTGCTGCCGACTGTCTCCAAGGTGTTTGAAGCACTCCTGCTGCGACATCTCCAACCACATGTCGCCCCGCGCCCTGAGCAGTTTGGGTTCAGGGCGGAGCATAGCACGACGCTCCAGCTGTCGAGGGTACTGCACCACCTCGCAGCCGCGCTCAACAAGAAGGAATACTCGGTGGCAGTATTCCTCGACATGGAGAAGGCCTTCGACCGTGTGTGGCACGACGGCCTCATATACAAGATGGCCACTTCAGACGCGCCCCGTCGCGTTATTAAGGTGGTCTCCAGTTTTCTCTCCAATAGGACCTTTAGGGTGGTGGTCGACGGCGCGCTGTCTAGCGCGCGCCCAGTGCTGGCGGGCGTGCCGCAGGGCAGCTGTGTGTCGCCGACGTGTTACTCATGTTACATCGACGACATCCCCACCACTTCCGACGCGATGCTCGCGCTGTATGCCGACGACGCCGCGTACATTACTACATCGCTTAATGCGAAGTACGCGGCGGTTAAGATGCAGCGCGCGCTAGAGCTTCTACCCGAGTGGCTGTCGAAGTGGCGGCTGTCGGTGGACGTGGGTAAGACGCAGGCGATGGTCACAGGATCAGCGCGCCTCCCGCCACCCTTGAATCTACAAGGAGCCGACATCGATTGGTCGCCCCGGGTCAAATACCTGGGGGTCACCATCGACCGTCGGCTCACTATGGGGCCACATGTCCGCAAGGTCGCCGCGCAGGGTCGGGTCGCCCGCAACCTGCTCAAACCTGTGCTCTCGTCCCGCATCCCGGCGCGCGTCAAGCTGGGCGTGTACAAACTGTACGTGCGCCCAATCTTGACGTACGCCGCTCCCGCTTGGTTCGCCCTCACGAGCGAGTCGAGCCGGAAGTTGCTCCGCGCGCAACAGAGTATTGCGCTGCGGACCATAGTTGACGCTCCTCGCTTCGTGAGGAATGATGTCATCCAGCGGGACCTCGGGATCGAGAGCCTGGATGAGTTTGTGCGGCGCCTCGCGAAGGGGATGTACGCGCGTGCCGACGTGTCTGCTTGACCCCATGTCAAGCAGATAGCGCCCTGGCATACGCGACCCCCTGACGCGAGACCCCTGCCCCGCGACCTGGTAGCGGACGAGTGACCCCATCACCGGACTGGACACCTCGAGTAAGTCGCACCCAGGTTACACGCGGCTTACTCGACTCAATAGAACTCTACAGATGACACACATCTATTGCGTGGCGCGTGCTAAGTTAATATAGGCGCGTCACGTAATTAAACCAGACACCCACTACTAGACAAGCAGTCAACTCACACATGCGGGCGCGGTGCGGGCTGCGACGCATGTAGACACTGAACGGTGTTACACACAACACAATGCCGTTCACACATACACATCCGTCCCTTAGTCCGGACCGTAATCGGCTAGATCTGAGAGCGGGGCGAGCGGGGACTATACACCTAGTCTGTAGGAACGTCGAGTCGGCTCCACTGTCGCTGGTCGTCTTCGTTGGGCCTCCCCCGGGTAACCGGGGGTCTCACCTGGCGGGGACTGACCGCCGTGGAGTCGTGAAGAAAGCGGCGCTAATGTACTAGCGTCGTGGCGTGCCTACAGATTTACTCATAGCAATCAGTTACACGGACGCGTTAAAACGCGTCCGAAGTTTTTAAATCGCCGCATAGGCGCACAAAATGAGGGGTCCGTATTTACGGGCCACCGTACACCCTCCGCGGCCAGGGAGCGACGCTCCGGTTCCGCTGCCGCGCCCCCTTGCGGGGGCGCAGCGACATCCCGATGAATTGGAACAACTTTTCGTGCATTGAACTTGCTTAGGGAAACCTATGCCCGTTTAGATAGCCAATTCTGCCTTTTCTAATTTTGTTCGTTTATAATTATGTCGGTTTGATTTTTAACTTTAATTTGTAAATTTTTCAATAATAAAAACTAACAGTTATTTTCAAACATTATTTTTTTTAATTTATTTAGTTCTGTTCTGCTAAGATCAGAAGTGGGATACGGCTGTCACGTGCCCTGTTCCGTTTCGCTTTTTGAACTAAGGCAGTTTGGCTAAACAATTTGAAAAAAAAAAAAAAGTAACGGTAAAACGTTAAAACCTATTTATTGAATACGGCGGGTGTGTAAGTGGTAATTATGTTTCACAGCTTCATTCGAAGCGATTTATTGTTTACGTATTGTAGCAGCGCCTCCATGTACCAGCCTTGCACGGATTTTAAGAGGTAAGTAAAACGTTTTTTTTTTTTTTTTTTTGCAACACTCCGTTTTACCCCTACTTTGCCCCCACTACACTATTTCTCTCTAACGGTCGGCAGCCATTTTGATATCATTCTGCGTTTCCGTGCTCAAGCCTTCGCACGTCTCCGCTCCTACAAATAGATTGATTCAGCTCCTCAAAATGGGAAAAAGGAAGACAGAAAAAACTGAAGAAGAAATACGGCGAAAAATACAAAAATTGCAAAATAATTTACAGGCAACGACTAATCGCCGCATTAATTCTTCATCCGAAGAAGACTTACACAGTAAGTTACACAATTATAAAACTATTATCAACGATGCGAGGTTACCGAGTTTGGGTCTCCTCTGTCATTTTTTAAAGTGATGCGTACTGCCGTACTGGGGCTGATACTGTCACGTAATCATTAATATAATACTTACTTACTTAAGTGATGCGAGGCTACTAAGCTTGGGTTTCCTCTGTCACGTCAAAAAGTGATAAAAATTGCATTTATGACCGAACGTATTCTAAAAAGAAACGTTTTTCGCAGATTTGTCACACCATCAACTAGATGGTATGTCGCAAAATGAGGAAGCCTCCTTGTTTCAAGCTTCACCGTTTCCTGCCTCACCGCTTCGTGTCTCGCCACGTTTCTCGCCACGTGCCTCGCCGCATGCCTCGCCACGTACATGTTCTCCGCGTTCTGCTTCGCCACCACCAGCTCCACCACCGCTATACACCGCGCCTCCGTCGCCTACACCCGGCACCTCAGCAGAAGCACAACCGGAAGTGATGGAAGACCAGGACTTGGATGAAGACACCCTGCAGTTACTCGGCGATGCTCCAAAGACAGACATAACCATGGGTCCGTCTGTTCATAAGGACATTGCTAGTCGTTGGCAAGACATCCTTACCAAGGGCTTGGCTAAGGATATAAAAGAAAAACTTTTAAAAAGTTATTTCGTCCCTAACAACTGTGACCTACTGCTAGCGCCAGCTCTCAACCCGGAAGTAAAGGCAGCTCTGCAGGATACTCTAGTAAAACGAGATTCGGCCCTCATGTACAAGCAAAATCAGCTTGGTATAGCACTGTCAGCCTTAGCATCCGCTACTGACATGATTGTTTCAAATGAAAAGTCCAAACAAAAACTTTTGAAACCAATCAGTGACGCTTGTCGTATATTATGCGACAGTCATTTTTGGGAAACTAAAACAAGACGTAACTTTGTCATTTCATCTATTAATATAAATTTAAAGGACGCCTTGCTTGAAACAAAAAGGGGCAGTTTCTTATTTGGGGAAAATGTTACCGACAAGGTTAAAGCCGCCAAGACAATACAGCAATCAGGAGATGCCTTGAAACACGCCCTAAGACCAAAATATAATAAGCCTAAAGGTATCCCAAAAGGTCCAAATAAGGGACTTAGAGCAGTGGTGGCCCAGTGGTCACGGCCGCGACTTACGAGTTGTAGGTCGTAGGTTCGAACCCAGACAGGCGCTTTACTTTGTGTAAATTATTTCATCACCACTGCTCTTAAAACGGTGAAGGAAAACATCGTGAGGAAACCGGCATGTCCTAGTACCAAAAATTCGAAGACATGTGACATCTACCAACCCGCACTGGGCCCGCGTGGTGGATTACGGCCCACTCCCTCTCACAGAGAGGAGGCCTGTGTCCCAGCAGTGGGAACATTATAGGCTGATTATGTATTATGTAAAAAAGTCAAAAATAAAAGAATACATTTCTAGCTTCTTGAAAAAGCGTAAATGTAAACTTCGTGAATTTGCTCGGTTCATTGGTTTATTGATCTCGGCTTGTCCTGCAATTCAATATGCATGGCTTTACACTAAACTTTTTGAACAATTTAAATATTCCTGTTTACTTACCAACCCTAGCTACGAACAGTTAGTTCGACTGCCCAACAGCTTACATAGTGATATGTTGTGGTGGTTAGATCATATTGATCATGGTTCATTTTCTTTAACTTGCGACCAATATGATTTAGAAATCTTTTCCGACGCGTCACTTACGGGTTGGGGAGCTTATTGCAGCACAGATAAATGTTTTGGCTATTGGAAAGATAGTGAAAGAACCGTACATATTAACGAGTTAGAGTTAAAAGCAGCTTTTCTCGCACTTAAATGTTTTGCCCAAGAATCGTATAATTTAAAAATACTATTACGAATTGATAATGTAACTGCCATATCTTGTATAAATCGCATGGGTAGCATACAGTTTGAACACTTGCATAATATCACTAAAGAAATATGGCAGTGGTGCGAAAGGCGTAAAATAATTATTTTTGCGTCTTACATAAACACTAAGCAAAATTATGAAGCAGATCAATTATCGCGCATGAAATTTCAGGACACTGAATGGGAACTCAATGATGATGCATTCAGCCAAATAGCACAATATTTTGGATACCCTGAAATAGACCTTTTCGCGAGTAGATGTAATGCTAAGTGTCCCAGGTACATAACTTGGAAAAGCGACCCTGACGCATACGCAATCGATGCTTTCACAATTCCATGGAAAAATAAACTATTCTACGCATTTCCACCGTTCTCACTTATCACAAAAACAATGCAAAAAATAATTAATGATAAAGCAAATGGCATAGTAGTTGTACCATATTGGCCAAAACAACCCTGGTTCCCTGTTTTCCAAAAGTTAATTTGTTCCAAACTAATTTATTTTGAACCAAACGTAAATTTGTTAACTTCTCCTTTCAGAATGCCTCACAATCTGCACCGCACCCTGAAATTGGTTGCCGCGAAGCTTTCAGGCAAACATTATTAAAAAGACATTTATCTAATCAATCTATTGAAAATATGTTATCATCATTGTCTGATTCCACATACAAACAATATGATGTTTGTATAAAATCTTGGTTAAATTATTGTAATAAACATGGTTATGATTATTCCTCGGTTTCAGTTCCTATAGTCCTTCATTTTCTTACCATAATTTTTGACAAAGGGGCAAAATATGGTACTATCAATTTATATAAATCCGCATTATCCTTGTTGTTAAGTAATGTGGCAAACGATGATAGAATTAAGCGATTTATGAAAGGAGTTTACAGATTAAGGCCTAGTAATCCAAAATATAATTTGACGTGGGATCCAACTACAGTTCTAACATATTTAGCACAAAAATGGCCTAACACAGACCTTGATTTGGAAACTCTTTCCAAAAAGACTGTAACTTTATTGGCTTTGGTGACTGCGCATCGCGTTCAAACATTTTCATTAATAAAATTAGACAACGTTCAAGTGAATTCTAATATTGACATAATTATAACAATACCTGATTTGATAAAAACTTCCAAACCGAACTCTTCACAGCCAGTTTTAAGATTACCTTTTTTCGACGCTCGTCCTCAGATCTGTCCCGCTAAATGCCTAGAGGTTTATATAAATAAGACTGAACCGCTTCGCAAAAATGATTATTTATTTGTAAGCTACAAAAAACCACATTCAAAAGTTTCATCACAAACACTTAGTCACTGGATAAAAGATACACTTTACAGTAGCGGTATAGATACGTCCATATTTAGTGCACACAGCACTCGTCACGCAGCCACATCCTCAGCCAATAGACTTGGAGTCAATATTGACCTGATTAGAAAAACTGCCGGATGGAGTGTATCATCTTCCGTCTTCGCAAGACATTATAATAGGCAGGTTGTAACTGATCCTCATCTCTTTGCCACTACTGTACTTGCTGGTGGTCATAATCTGTAACAAAAACCTTATATTAGATTAAGAATTTAAATCAATGATAGCTAGTTATATTAAAAGACACTTGTGATTACTCACCTGTTTTATTTAATTTCACATTTTTGTCTCTGAACATCTACAATACGTAAACAATAAATCGCTTCGAATGAAGCTGTGAAACATAATTAAAAATCAAACGAACTTACCAAGTGAAGTTCGATGATAATTATGTGAACAGCTTCATTCGAAGCGATTTATACCCTCCCTAGAAAAGTTACCTACCCTACCCTAGATAAATAAAAATGCGAAATAATTATTAGCTTTCAACAAAATGATATCAAAATGGCTGCCGACCGTTAGAGAGAAATAGTGTAGTGGGGGCAAAGTAGGTGTAAAACGGAGTGTTGCCAAAAAAAAAAAAAAAAACGTTTTACTTACCTCTTAAAATCCGTGCAAGGCTGGTACATGGAGGCGCTGCTACAATACGTAAACAATAAATCGCTTCGAATGAAGCTGTTCACATAATAAAATTATCATCGAACTTCACTTGGTAAGTTCGTTTGATTTTTAATTATATAAAACTATGAACTATGGATCAGACCCCCTTAAGATCCCTCGATTATGCAATATTAGATGGATATCCATCGAGCCAGCTGTGGTTCGCATTTTGGAACAATGGGACGAGTTGAAATTGTTGTTTCAAGTTGCCAGAAGCAGCGAACAATGTTACATGGCAGATATGTTGCATAACATGTACAATGATCCCGTAAACCATTTGTATTTAATTTATATTAAGCCAATCGTTCAAGAAGTCCAAAAGGTAAATAAACTTTTTGAAAGTAATGATGTTGACATAACAAAACTTTACAATGACCTTATTGGCTTAACGGAATCTATAAGTCGACGCATTTTGAATCCTACCGCCAGAGTTGACGTATTGACACAAGATATTGCCAGTTACGTAGATCCGTCATTGTACATGGGCTACGCTTTCGAGACAAAATTAAGGGAGTATAATTTAGCACAAGAAGTGACGCAAAACCTTAAACAGAGATGCATAAATTTTACCCTCAAACTTGTAACAGAATTACAATCGAGATTGCCTACGAACTTTGCAGTTCTACGAAAAATTTCAATGTTTTCAGTGCAGGAAACGCTAAAAGTTGTCAAACCACCAATTGTTGAAATAGCGCAAGAATTTAATATAGATGCAACAGGAATTGATAAGCTTATATCACAATGGCAAACATTGTTTTTAAACAATGGCAGTGTACTTCCTCTACTGTTAAATTTTGGTGTGAAGTCTCAGACTACAAAGACGCTGCTGAAAATAATCCCTTCAAGGAACTGGCAGCATTTGCAACAACGTTATTAACATTACCTCATTCGAATGCAGACGTAGAGCGTGTTAATTTGGTAAAAACTAAACTCAGGAACAGTTTATCAATTTCAACCTTAAATGCAATCTTATACGTAAGATTCGGATTAAAAAGGGTTAACAAATGCTGTCACTCCTACGAGGTTCCTGACCCTATCTTGCGAAAAATAGGGACAAATGAGGCCTATAAATCTACATCTTCCGCTCCAGCTGCATCTATTGAAGGGGATACAGACGAAGGTCTTCATATGTTATTTGTGTCACAAAATTAGTTCTATATTTTTTTTAATAAACGCTCTCTCTTTCTGTGTTGGCATTTTTTTTTAGCATTATCCTAAAATTTTAGCATGTTTTTGGCATTTTCTGAATGTAGATTTGGCAAAAAATATTTTTTAGAGTTGGCAGCACTGAATGCGATCGGCTGTCGATGTTAGTCAGAAGAATAATATGATTATCAGTCGGTGATTGGTCGAACATATGATTCACCGATTGTTTGAAATAATTTTGTCCAATAAGGGATTTTAGTGTATTCGATACAATTTTATGTTTACGGAAAACAGGAGAATTTAAAGATTTCGATTTCACAGAATGGATACTACATTCGGTTCGTATACATATATTTATAACATTTTTAGATGGGAAAGTAAGACCACCTTTATTTTTAGTTTTTATCAAATAAAGGTCATCATCATCGTAATTATCAGCATATAATTCATAAAGACAGCTCTCACATTTAATTTTAGAATGTAAATAATTGACAACAAACCCAGAAATATATGCAACTATTTGACGGCGCAAATAATCACCTATCGTTGTATTTAACTGCTCATCAAATTCTAACAACAAATCATCAGGCATGGGTTCGTCATCTAATGATGCCTCGCTCAAGTAATTTTGCACTATTCGATAACGTTCTGAAGTAATATTTATTTTGTTTACAGAGGATACCTTCAAAATGGAAATATCCTCTAAAGGAATACAATTTCCTCTGAAACCCTCTTTCAGTTCTGTATTTATCAGGGTTTTTTTGTAAGCTGATTTAAACTGACGTGATGTTGGATTATTATTGGCCCTTCCATGTGCCCTTAATACCCCAAAAAATAGTTCCAAATGATCCTGTGAAAATTTGTACACAGTTAGATATTTAAGGACCTTTTCTTTTTCAACCAGGCGGTTATACAAGAAAAGTGTACTATTAATACATGTTAAAAGGCCCACAAAACCAGTTTTACGATTTGTGGTGATAACGGGCTTCCCTTCATCAGGAGCTACTATAAACATTATGTAATGTTTAGCATATTCTAAATACTCCCTTGTTTTCAAAATATTCCTTTCAAATAAGGGCTTTTTGTATTCAAACTGACGCATGTTTCGTGAGTTGAGAATGTCAAAGATGTTGTTTATTAAACGGATAAAAGCAATTGTAGCCGCCACATTTTTAAATTCAACATTACTTTTTTCACAAACATGGAGTGCATCTGCTACGCTATTACTAAAAAGTTGACTGGCTAATTTTACTTTCATTTTTTGTCGCTGAAAATGTATGTGTTTGTCTTTTAACTTGTTCGCGAGGTGGAGGCCTTCTGACTTTTGTAGGTTATTGAGCTTGACGAGGTAAGACCATTCAATAAGATTACCCTGATAATCAAGAAACTCCTTTTTATTTTCAAATGCGTTGCGCACAAGTTTTAGCATATGACAAGCGTCCAGGAATACTGCTACTTCGTAGTCAGTACTAGGGTGTTTGAAAGTAGTTTTCATATTCTTAGGTTCTAACGAACATCCTAATTTTTTAATCATAGCAATATTTGCAGCGCAGCCATCCATCGTAAGTGAAACAACGTCTACACCATTTTCTTGACATTTGTAGAGGCACTGTTGAACTATTGAAGCGCGTTGTTCTCCGGTCATAGAACGAATAAGAAAGAAACCCACAGGTAATTTCCAGCGTTCAGTTTGAGATACAAGCAACAGAACTAAAGCCTGAGAAGCTTGATCCGAGTTATCATTTTGTACGTCATTAAGCCCGAGATCAATATAACCGTGATATTTTTTTCCATCCCATTCAACGTGCTTCCTAATTCCCATCTCATCCATCATAAGACTGCACAGAGTGTTTTTGCCTGAGGAGTTAGTTTTGTGCTTTAATATGTTAAAAGCTTCAGCTGTACATCCGGCTTCACCATTGACACTTTCATACCATTTAGAAATAGTTCTCGGATGCGGTAAGCAAGTATCGAAAGTTTTTCTGACGTATGAGTAAGCATTAGGCGAAAAATAATGGAGTGTCAAAGCGAATGATCGGAGAGCTGGAGAATATTCCTTCGTCAATGGTTTTTTTTTATTTTTTGCCAAGTGACGCCCAACCAAGTCTTTCACCTTAACATTTATTGATGTTAAAATTTCGGATTCCTCTCCCAACAGAAGACTTTTGCTTTCCAATTCTTTAATTAAGACACTTAAATTTAGAACCTGAAACAAAAGTTGAAAAATATTTGATTTAGAAAAACAATAACATCTTAACGCACTTCGTGAAAATAGCGCCGCTATATGGGGTACCTTCTTCTTCAAACGCTTAACTTTCATTTGAAGTCTTCTGATCTTTAATCTATCTGCTCTTGCTTTCCATCGAAGTTGTGCTATTTCTTCCTTTAACTTTTTCTTTTTTGGCGTATCATGCAGTATCAGAAATTCATTTAAATCACTTGTAGGTGTAGTAGGCTTTGGTGATGATATTGTTGGCTCTGTAAATTTTCTTTTAAGCTGTAACATAAAGCTGTAAATAAAAAAATACCCAAATTCCCAAAACAATTGAAACTGATACAAACTGCATTGAAACGAACCGATATATCCAGTTTTAAACAAGGTAAAGTTCCCTTCTTTAATTTTCTAAGGCCTTTTTTTGTCACTATGAAGTCTTCATCATTAAAATGGCACGAACAAATGTTTGTATATTTAGTCGGAGACCAGTCTAGTCTATTCATTTTTGTAATCCATTGCTGTCTTAGATTATCTTCGGATGGAAATCTAGAACATACATATATCATTTAAAATTTAACTAAATAAACTAGGTGGGCTTTAAGTACTTTATATTAAGTAAACAACAACTACCATACTAGTTGTTTCAGGGAGGGAAAGTACTTTAAATAAATTATTGTAGTAATTAAATATTCTATTATTTAATTTATAGGAGATTGTATTTTTATGTCCAGCGTATTTAATGTTTTAAGTACTTTCGGTACTTTCCATTATGAGACAGACATTCGGTAAAATAATTGGATTCTAATTACGGCCCTGTCTTTTTGTTATGTTTATGTTGTTCTTCATAGTTGACGATAGATGGCGGCCTGTTTATAAAATGATATAAAAACTACAAAAATAATATTTTGGCCATAAAAGGGTCTTTAGGAATGAATGTTGAACAAATTTCAGTACATATGATTATTAAAATATGTTAATACTGAGCTTTACATACCTAAATATTTTTAGTTCCCATGACACCAAGTACTGCCATCTAGTGTCGGGTAGAATTATGTTTGGAAACGCTGTCACTAAGAGAATTTTCTAGAACTGTTTTAATTTTAAATTTAAGCATAAAATTACTTACAAATGAAATGTGATGCCATCCATAGTATCAGAACGTCTATCCGAGTAGTTTTTACAAGATAAAACACAACACTACATTAATTATGGTGGAGGTCGAACCACGTTATGGAAAATTATCCGACAACTAGGTTTTCGTTTTAAAAAATGTGGGTCAAGAAGGAAGCTTCTTATGGAAAGGCATGGTATTGTGGCCTGGAGATTTAGGTACCTAACCACTTTAATACAGAACCGTGAAGAGAGTAGACCTGTTGTGTTCCTGGATGAGACCTACATTCATGCATCATATACTGTAAACAAATGCTGGCAAGCCGAAAATGAAGAAGGAGTTTTAAAAAACGATTCTGTTGGTGCACGATTCATTATTGTTCACGCAGGTGGTGAAATGGGCTTTATACCAAACTCTCTACTAATATTTAAATCGCAAACAAAATCAGGTGATTACCATGATGACATGAATAAAACCAATTTTATGAAATGGCTTCAAGAAATGCTTATCCCTAATTTGCCACCTAATAGTCTCATAATTATGGACAATGCACCCTATCACACAGTTAAACTGAACAAGGCACCAACCCTAAGCTCTACCAAAGCAGAAATGCAAACTTGGATTACGAATAAGGGGTTATCGTACCTGCCTACCATGGTTAAAGCTCAATTATATGATATTATAAAAGAGCACAAAGAAGCTCCAATATATGAAGCTGATCAAATGCTTGAAGCTCATGGTCACATAGTGGCTAGGTTACCGCCATACCACTGCGAGCTTAACGCAATTGAGTTTATGTGGAGTCTTGTCAAAAGACGCGTAGCTGATAAAAATGTTGGACAAGAGGCAGCCAATATCGTGGATTTAACAAAGGAAGCTTTCCAGAGTGTCACTTCAGAAGACTGGCAAAAACAGTGCGAACATGTGCGTCACATTGAAGATAAAATGTATGAAAGAGATGGCTACATAGACGCCGAAATGGACAGGTTCATAATAGAGTTGAACAATGAGTCGGATACAGAATCTGACACCAGTTCCGATTATTCCGATTCATCTGATTGTGAAACTTCAGCATTAGCGACTCGCTTAGATCACTCTTATTCAAAATAAATGTTTATTATGCAGATTTTTTTATTGAATTTACTTCTATTTAGGTACATACATAGGTACAACACTTTTCCCCCATTAGCCTTTGTCTATCATAGGCAAAGGCATATTATGCAGTTAATAGTTAAACAAAAATTTAAGTACACAAACAGTCGTCACTTTTCTAGCGATATTCGCTCGCTTTGGAGCCCAAGAACCGTTTCCCAACTGAACGGTACTACAAAAATAATTCTTTTTATATGTACAATATGTTAAGAGTACATGGCATGGCAGAAACTGTAGCTTATTATGGTAACACAACGATCAGACTGGCCAACCTTTCAGCTAGAGGTAAAATAACTGTGAACGGACTGTAAGTAACACTACTGTGCTAACGTAAACACGAATATTACGCGGAATATAACGGTGTTTTATTTTAAAAATAGTGCAGACACGAACAGCTGATGCGTACCGTAAACCGTCCGTGACGTCACTTCTGATATATAAAACTGACCTTCTATAAATTGACCGACTCCTTGACGCTACTCTGGTAGATCCGACTGGAGCGCACCTACCGACCTCCCAGCTGCGTACGTGAGCTGAAGATTATTAGAATCTTAGTGTTATATTGTTTTTGACTTGTGGTTTTAAATTGTTGTTGCCGAATGCCCAGTGAGGAAGAGATGCGAGGTTCTGGCCAGAGTCAGGGTAGCATATTGCTAAGGGCAAGAATGGCAACAGGGCGAACGTGTCAGCCGGGGGATATGCGGTGGTCCAGGCCAACCTCTAGCGCGCAACCTCTAGCGAGCGCAACCTCTAGCGAGCGAGCAATCGCATGGGCACTGATCCAGGAACCGTATGTGGGAGGGGGCAGGATTATGAAGAGCTACCGTGGTGCGAGAGTCTACCAGTGTGAGGTTGAAGGAAGTGGGAGTGTAAAGGCAGCAATTGCTGTCTTTAATGATGACTTAGACGTCATTCCCTACCCGAAACTCACCACCAACAACATCGTTGTGGTGGGAATCCGGACCAAAGCC
Source organism: Atethmia centrago (assembly GCA_905333075.3). Taxonomy (NCBI): domain Eukaryota; kingdom Metazoa; phylum Arthropoda; class Insecta; order Lepidoptera; family Noctuidae; genus Atethmia; species Atethmia centrago. Next base: position 31,632,930 of record HG995380.1, on the reverse strand, counting down.
TGGGAAATCGCAGTAGTCTCCTACTACTTCGAGCCAGACCAACCCATAGGGCCATACTTGGATCAGCTGACCAAACTAAAGTTGGAACTGGACGCCAAATATCTCCTGGTAGGTGGAGACGCAAATACAAAGAGCACTTGGTGGGAGAGCACAAAAGAAGACCCAAGGGGGAAGAGATGTCTGGGACCCTGGATGAACTGGAGCTTCAGGTACTCAACACTGGCGATACGCCAACCTTTTACACAGTAAGAGGTGGCGTAATTTACAAGAGCCATGTGGACGTCACGGCATGCTCGCTCGACCTATTTGACTTGGTGGACGGCTGGCGGGTCGACACAGGGGCAACAAGCTCGGACCACAATACTATTGTATTTAATGTTAAAATTAAAAAGGACAAAGGGATAAATATAGCTAGGACTACAAGAAAATATAATACAAAGAAGGCAAATTGGGAAAATCTTAAAATTAAATTAAAGGAATACAAAATTGAAAATAACATAAACGTACATAGTATATATAGGACAATAAATAAGTATCAATTAGAACAATTAGTAATAAATTATAGGAATACAATAGAGGAAGCATGCGACGAAGCCATCCCTAAAACTCGTACAAATGCAAAAATTACCATACCATGGTGGTCCGAGGAGCTCGCTGTGAAGAAGAAGGCAGTCGCCACGATGAAGAACCGCATCCGCAATGCCGCACCAGTCCGGAGAGCGATGGTAGTCGACGAGTACCTGAAAGCAAAAGAGGAGTATGAGTGCCAAGCCAAGAAAGCCCTAGTTGCCAGCTGGAAAAACTTCTGTCAGAAACAAGATGGGGAGGGCCTGTGGGAAGGCATTTACAGAGTGATCAGGGGGACCACAAGGAGACAAGAAGACTTGACCCTGATGAAGGAGGGTGCATTCCTGAACGCTGAGGAATCGGCAGCTTTACTCGCCGACGTATTTTATCCTAGGGATGCAGCCGAAGATGATAACCCGGATCACAGGCTCACAAGGGAAGCTGCCAGGAGGGTAAATGAGTGGCATCATGGTGAATTTCATGACCCGCCATTTACGCTGCTGGAGCTGAAAACAGCCGTGGGACATTTCAACCCAAAGAAGGCCCCTGGAGCGGATGGATTTACGTCGGAAATCTGCAGTCGAGCAATCTCCCAGGACCCGGACGCCTTCCTTGCCCTGTACAACAAATGCCTAGAGCTGGCACATTTCCCGGACATCTGGAAAGAGGCTACGGTTGTGGTCCTCAGAAAGCCGGGCAAGGAAGACTATACGAACCCCAAGTCCTACAGACCAATAGGTCTCTTGCCGGTCTTGGGGAAGGTCCTGGAGAGAATGGTGGTGGCGAGGGTCAAGTGGCAGGTTGTGCCGCGGCTTAGTACTCGCCAGTTTGGCTTTATGCCCCAGAAAAGCACCGAGGACGCCCTCTATACGCTAATAAAACATGTGCAGGACAAGTTAAGGCTGAAGAAGCTAATTGTCCTGGTGTCATTAGATATAGAGGGCGCTTTTGATAGCGCCTGGTGGCCAGCAATCAAAGTCAGGCTGGCTGAGGAAAACTGCCCGGTGAACACCAGGAGACTACTCGATAGCTACCTCGACGGCAGAAAAGTTAGAGTTAGATATGCCGGGCAGGAATGCACAAAAGAAACCCAGAAGGGGTGTGTTCAATGGTCAATCGGTGGTCCCATTCTGTGGAACCTCGTGCTGGACCCACTGTTACAGGACCTCGAGAAAGAGGGATACTTCGTGCAGGCTTTTGCAGATGACATTGTCTTGGTTGTTGATGGTGACACAGCGGCTGAAGTGTCCCCAATGCAGCCCTCGCCCGTGCTCAGGAATGGGGTGTCAGAAATAAGCTTATGTTTGCACCGCACAAAACCTGTGCGATGTTAATAACCAACAAGCTTAAGTACGACACTCCAATTCTGACTATGGCCGGGGTCGACATTGCTATGGTTAGGAGTATCAAGCTGCTGGGGCTGACCATAGATGACAAACTTACGTTCAGCGAGCACACCAAGAATTTCTGCAGAAAGGTGGCAGAAATCTACAAACAGCTGTCACGTGCTGCAAAAGTCAGCTGGGGTTTAAATGCCGAAGTTATCCGCATTATTTACACTGCTACAATTTAGCCGATAGTTACATACGCGGCTGGAGCCTGGGCTCCCGCTACGAAAAAGTTGGGTATACGAAAGAGGCTAGGTTCTCTCCAACGAGGATTCGCCCAGAAGCTCTGTAAGTCTTACCGAACGGTCTCATTGAACTCGGCACTGGCACTGGCCGGGATACTGCCTCTAGACCTCCGCGTACAAGAAGCAGCCGCTATGTACGAGGCAAGGAGAGGGTCATCCCAATTTGTGCCAGGAGACAGGGAGATAGAGAGTATTGACGTGGAAAAGTGTTTGTATAAACCTACTTACAGAAAATAAAATCATTTCATCATATGGTAAGATTTGCAGAGACATCTCACCCTGCCAAACAAATGGCCTTGGAGTTCATGTGCCTGGCAGACCAACAGCTTGTGGACAGTCAAAACGTGCAGGCAGTGCGAATATTCACTGACGGCAGCAAGACTGAGGGGCAGGTCGGAGCCGCATTATCCTTGTGGAATAATGAAGGTGAAGTCCAGAACCAAGCTCAGCCTCGCCGCTTACCAGGCGCACTGTCTACCAGGCGGAACTACTGGCCATTTGCAAAGCAACGGACGTAATCCTTAAGCGCAAAGAGACGAGCTATGGTCTGTACAGCGACTCAATGTCATCATTGCAGTCGCTGACAGACCATGGCTCTCTCCATCCTCTGGCGGTCCGCGCGCGAGCCAATTTGGCTCAGGCTTTGGACCAAAATAAAGCTGTGTCTCTATTCTGGGTCAAAGCCCACGCGGGCTTGCCGGGGAACGAGCGTGCGGATGAGCTGGCGAAGGAGGCAGCATTGTCGTCGCGGAGGAAGCCTGACTATGACCAGTGTCCGGTTTCATTCATCAAACGCCAAATTCGTTTGAGTTCAATTGGTGAGTGGAACCGAAGATATGTGACTGGTGAGACGGCCTCGGTGACGAGAATGTTTCTTTCGGACGCTGTAGCCGCCTTCCGTATTGTGAAACGGGTGAGGCCGGTAGGTGTGCTCACTCAAGTGTTAACAGGGCACGGTGGGTTCTCGGAATACTTAAACCGTTTTAAGTGTAAAGAGAGCCCATCGTGCATCTGCGACCCACATGTGGCGGAATCCATTCCCCATGTAATTAAAATAAGCAGTAGGTTAAGAAACATGTTTGGAAGTTTAAGTAGATCTATGTTAATAAGTTAAGTTAAAATATGTGTGTAAATAAATAAAGATACCCTGTCCTATTCATTTACCTGAAAATATATATATAGATAAATAAAAAATAGATAAAATTAGATAGAATAGGAAGTAGCTCTTAAGTGGGAGTCCCACCCACCAGGATAAACGGAGAAGGAAGTGAGAAAGATAAAGTATGTAGCATGGAAGTGCGAGAGGAATGAAAAGCGAGAACTAGTACGGAAGAGGAATAGATAAAAAATAGGCGCCAATTATGTTGGCGGAACTAGTCCAATAAAAAAAAAAAAAAACTTAACCTAACCTATTACTTGTAGGTTTCCGATGTGGAGAGGGATCTAAGGTTTATGGAATCCGAGAATTGGTGTGAATCCGAAAAGTGCTTAGAGGATTCAAGGCTAAACAGAACCAAAGCGGACTCAAACTATCGCCCTTAAATATGCCTCGCTCTATCCTTATCGACATCCTGGATAGCAACGGACCGTCCTCCATTGCCCCACACACGACATCAGGAAGGTGCGCAGAGTCGCATCTACTTTATACAACTCCAGCACCCTCATGAGCCATGTACGAGTATGTGGCACCGAGTCATAGGCCTTCTTATCTATCCAACATGTCGACAGATCCTTTCGGGAATGACGAACCTGTTGGCTATTGGCCATATCAATGAGGAGTAGCTCCTTAGTACCGCGGGACCCGTTCCTACATCCATTTTGAGAGGCAGACATGATGGAGTTGGTGTCTATATATTTGTTAATTTTAGCTCTCAAAATAGATGTAAGAACTTTATAGACCGTCGGTAAACACATGCCACATGTGATCGGCCTATAATTATTGGGTTCCGCTGTTTTACCTAATTTATGGAACAGGTAGGTAACTCCTGTTGTTTAATAGTTGCGGTAGCGAACCAGACTCCAAAGCACTCTGGTACTGAGTCGCCAAGCGAGCGTGCGACCTTAAAAACCATTTGAGCCAGAAGTTGTGCAGCCCGTCCGGGCCTGGGGACTTCCAGTTAGGTAACGGACGAACTGCACGAGCTACAACTTGGGGGCAGATGGTAATAACCCCATTTCTGTTATTGGATCGCAGGCTCACTCGACTTCGAGTCCAATCACCTTCGGTGTGACTGACAGGCACCGACCAGATACTACGCCAGAAAGAACACATGACATCATCATCCGGCAGACACGTGTCAGTCACACCTTGGTTCGGTCGCTCCCAACCCCTATAAACCCTTTCATCGCTCTGGAAGGTGCGATTCTGAGTGTATCGCTCTACGTATGCGATTCTGAGTGCCGCTTACACCTAAATAAGGAACTCGATGCGCTCTGTGACACGGGATATATAGTCCTGAGGGCTGATATCAGTCCCTGAGAGCGTCCGCCTCACAAAGCGCATCACTCTAGGGCGAGTATTGGCCTCCCTGAAGCAGATTAGTTTGCTGATGAGCGCTCTGGCCCCACCAATATGGCGTTCAATTCTGCACCACCAAGCTTGTATGGTTGGTTTCGGTCGTGTAGCTCTAGAGTCAATAGCAAATTTGACGTGAGCTACACGACATACCGTTAGAGCCGCGCAGTACAGAATGAAGCTGACAGAATGAGTATCAGGTCAGAATCAGGATGATCAGGTCTTCGCAGTTATCAAAATAGTTTGACAACTGCGAATCCAGAACTGCCACCAGCGACCTATTTTTCTTATGCATGGGCAGACGAGGTAAGCGTGGCCTTAGTTCGGGCGACATGAACCAATATTCTCGAATCGCCAATTCCACATTGTACTGGGTACTTACATTTGTAGCCCGGGGGGGGGGGGGGGACGAGGGGACACGATGACATGTCTACTCTGAATTTCACTTCGCAGGCGATCAAGTACAGTGTCATCTAACATATGATTACCTACGCTGGATAACCCGCACCTGATCCGACAGTCGTTGTGCCGAAACTTTGACAGCTGGCTCAAGCACCTGAAAAAGAGAGAGCATCCGAACACGGTAGGTACGCGGTCAGATTGTTTTCCCCCTCTGTAGCCCCATAGTATGAGCGCATGACGGTCTCATTGATCGTGGCCATCTCATGCGCTGCACACTTCCGCCGGGAGCTGGAACCCTATCAGAGGCCGGTGGGCCTCGAGGTCTTAAGCAGTCCAGCGGTCCTCCCCGTCGACGAACAGGTGGTGGCGTCGTGGGCGGAGAGAAATCCTCATCGCTCGAGCTCGACGCAACCGCCGCGGCCGGTGTCGTCACGGCAACATTCCTTACTTTTCAAATTTTCCATATTTTCCGTCTATTGTTGTTTTATCGGAGGTGACATCTGTCATGTCACCTCCGATTTGGCAGTTTTTAACCATGGACCTAAAAAAAAAGGCGGACACCGTCTCCTTTAACAATAACTGAAGCACCCATAGTAAGTCAGTGCACTAATGTAGACAAGCCCGCACGCACACATTCACACCATAGTAAGTCGGCCGTCGGCCCAGTGATGCCAACTTAGCAACTTTATAGCTAGATCTAGCTATTATTGGGTGACAGACAGCTACAATTTAATGAAACTTGTAGCTAAACCTTTTAGCTACTTTTTTTAGCTACTTTTCATTTCATTAGGAGACGTGAGGCTATCAAGATTCGTAAAGTAGGATAACGAGTCTCGAAAGAAAAATAAAAACTAAACGCGAATCTATGGTCATAGATGGTATGGTAGGTACAGGTGCTAGGGTATATATGTTCTGTGGGTATAGGTCGGCGTTCAGTGTGACCATGTTCAGTATTTTAATACTTTGTTGGTATATTTTAGCGACTTTTACAAGCATTAGTATTTAGTAAAAACGGAACAAAAAAACAGTTTTATAAACAAAAACGGATCAGCAATTTTAAAAACAAAGTAAGGTGTAAAAGATCAAGGAGGTTGTGTTAAATTTAATCCTTCAAATAGAATGTTAAAATACAATTCTAACTTTTATTGTGATGATGATTGACTGAACTTTAAAATTTTGAAAATCAGTATTTTTATTGGTATATTTTCCCTGTGCAAGTTGGTATATTTCAATATTATTTTGATGTGCTTCGGATTTTTCGTAAAAAATTATCTGGTCACACTGTTGGCGTTGGCCGGGAATTCTCCGTTTACTGCTGTGTGCGCTGCGACAGAATATTTACTCAACCAAAACAGTACGCGCTATTCGTATTCTGTCTTGTTTTGTTTTGGTCTATCCATATAAAACTAATACTCGCTGTTTTGATTTAATTTGAAAATGGATTTACCTTTGAAAAAGAAAACGTACGCGCAAAAATACAGACCGGAGTGGGAAAATATGGACGAATTTAAAGGTTGGCTAAAATCGGCAAGTGGAGACTCAAGCAAAGTGTTCTGTACATATTGTTCCACGGAAATTCTTGCCAAACTATTTGACATCAAGAAGCATGTTGAGACAAAAAAACGTAAACAGAAAGTAGAGTTCAAAACAGGTACGTGAAAGAATTTAAAATTCGTTTTGTTGAGAGCAGACTCAATCGATGTGAAAAATGAGTTTGATACTTTCATTATTTTTAACCAGTCCTTTTCTTTCTATAACAAAAGTATCAAGCTCATATTCTGCGTCTATATGGTCAGTGTTGTGTGTGTTTTTTTTCATTTGCCGCAGTTTTCATGTGCAAAGAAGAGCCAGACTCGTATCAGTGTTGCCCTAAAATAATTGAAATCCAGTTATGAAGGTAAACTAAAGTGTAAAGTTTTATCTGGCTAACGAAAGCGCGACCTGAGAAAACGCGGCAAATTCTCATTTTTTTAACTTTGGCAACTTCTAGCTACTTTTTGGGGTAAGATAATGTAGGAATCTGGCAACTTTTTGCAAAAGATCTAGCTACAGAGATGATAGTACAGTTGGCAACACTGCGTCGGCCATTACATTTCGAACGAAGCCCACGTGTGCCCGTCTGTTGTTCGGTGTTATTTTGCATAATAAAAATTAAAGTATGCCCTCGTGTGTTGTGAAAAGTTGTCGAAACCATAGTGGTACAATTAAAAAAAGCCAGGGAATTACTTTTCATAGGTAAGCGTGTCATTTTAAAGCTTATTTCTCGATTTTACGTCAATGAATTTAATAAATCTCGAAATCAATCAGTGTTGCAACTATTTTAATTTTCAAAATTACTTTAAAAATGGGAGATTTATATTTTTATGTTACCATTTATCGTTATTGTATTCTTCTGTATTTTACAGATTTCCCTCAGCAAATGATGCATGGAAAATGGAAAAATGATTGGATAAAAATAATAAGGGAGTGTAGAAATGAAAATAATTGGAATCCATCTAAATCTAGTGTAATCTGCAGTATTCATTTTGAGAAGAATTGTTTGTACACAACTAAAGGTGGACTTCTTCGCGTTGTTGCTTACGCCATACCAACAAAGGTAATTCAATTAATTTAAGGCCCTCTCTTTATAATTTAACCTCTTAATTTTAATTTTTAACAGTTTAATAACAGTTGAACTTTTTTTTAGTTTTTATTCGATACGTCAACAATTCAACCAACTGAAGTAATTACTTCCAGCGTTTCTGATGAGGTATGTTTTTATGGTTTTTACATTAATATAACATTAACGTAGTTCTATGTGCAGTTCTACTAACCTGATATTGTTTTTTTATTTTTGAGTTCACTAGTGATTGAAGCAGTAGCCTCAGGTTCTGAGCAGCAACAAAAAGTAGAACAGCTTTTTTCACAAAATTTAACGACGCCTTTGACACAAGTGAGTAGCCTAACCTACTGAAAATCTCATGAAATTTTAAAATCCTTGTTATATCTAGTTACCGGAATGTTATTCATTTTCTTGTAGAGTTCATCAGCGGTTGTAGGAATTTCTGTTCAAGAATCGACAGCGCAACAGTCTTTCTTATTGAACACGAATTCGTCCTTGCAAAATGTAAGTATTTACAAAAAAAAAGTATTTCGAGTTTATTTTTCAGAATAAAAATATTGTTAATTATACGAAAAGGTAATATATTTGTTAATTATTTTTAGGAGTCACCCGAAACTGGAGTTGAATTGGAACAACCATTGTCATTACTATTTACTCCCCGAAAACGACGTATGAAGAAAGATCTGATGAAAATGCGCACCTTGATGCAAAATCAAAAAAAGAAAATTAAAGTTTTAAATCAAAAAGTTAGACGTCTCCAAGATAGGAACAAATCTTTGAAAGGTATTTTAAAAACCCTTAAGGAAGAAAATTATGTTGATTCTGACCTTTTTAATAGATTAAATGAAGACATTGTCGCTGCTAACATTTTTAATAATTACAATAAAAAAAAACTAAAGAAGAAAGTTAAATACTCACCGTCTATGAAAAAATTTTGCTTAACTCTCAATTATTATTCTCCGAAAGCTTACGATTACGTTAGGCAAACTTTTAATACCTGCCTTCCTCATCGAAAGACATTGGCCAAGTGGTACGGGCATTTTAATGCAGAACCAGGATTTACTGAAGAATCTTTTGAGGCCTTAAAAGCAAAAGCTCAAGTAAGTGAGCATCGGCCTTTGTGCACTTTACTCTTTGACGAAGTAGCTATTAGAGCTCAAAAAATTTGGGATGGTAAAAAATATATAGGCCTAGAAGATATGGGTTCAGGAGTTGAAGAGGGTGCGCCTTTGGCAAGTCAAGCATTAGTTTTTTTACTCGTTGAGATTAACCACCGCTTCAAACTACCATTGGGATATTTTTTAAGTAATTCATTAAGAGGTGAACAGAAAGCTAATTTGATAAAATTATGTCTTATCAAATGTTTTGAAGCTGACATTGATGTTGTTGCATTAACATGCGATGGTCATCAAACCAATTTCAATGCATTGGAGTTGCTTGGTTGCAATTTCAAGCCCGAGTCGTTGAAAACAACGTTTACTCATCCTGCCAATGGTTCTGAGGTTGCATTTTTTCTCGACCCTAGTCATGTGATGAAGTTATTAAGAAACCATTTAGAATCTAAAAGGGAGTTCATGGATAAAGATGACCAAAAAATTAAATGGAACTATATCGAGGAACTCAATAAATTACAAGAGAAAGAAGGTTTACACTTGGCCAATAAATTGACAAGAAAACATATTAATTTCAAAAATAATGTAATGAAGGTAAAACTGGCCACTCAGGTGTATAGTGAAAACGTAGCAGTTGCTATAAAAGCGTGCAGAGAAGATCTAAATCTAGACCTATTTAAAGATTCTAAGGCAACAGAAAATTTCATTAGCAAAATGAATATAATGTTCGACATATTCAATTCTCGAGCTATGACTCAATTTGATTTCAAAAAACCTCTTTGTTCTCAGAACAAAGATATTATATTTAATTTTTTGGATGAACTGAAAGAATATGTACTAAAGTTAAAAATTAAATGCATGTCAAAAAGACAAATAAAGAAAAACGATCGAGTTACATATGTTATTACTGTATTTTATAAACGGTTAGTAGATGCAAAATGCAAAACTGGTTTCCTTGGCACGTTAATAAATATTAACAGCTTAAAACTACTATATGCCAAATTGATTGGTAAAAAGCAGTTGGTGTTCCTACCAACTTATAAATTGAGCCAGGATCATCTTGAGATGTTTTTTTCATCCATCAGGATGCAAGGAGGCTTCAATGATAACCCTAATGTTCGGCAGTTTAAAGGGTGTTATAAAAAACTGTTGGCTCATTTAGAGGTACGATGCCTAACCACTGGCAATTGTGTTCCTTTGGAGCAAATAGCTGTGCTTAATTGTTCTTCGGCCAAAAAAATAATCAACTCAACGACTCCATCATACCGTCACGAAGAACAAGAAGATGATGTTAGTTACGACTCCCTATCATTCTTGAAAGAAATCACCAAAGAAGATGACAACCTGGCACAACGATTAGAAATAGAAGAATTTAATGATTATAGAAAGTTGATCGTAGGATATCTGGCGGGCAGCATCTGCCATTACGCAATTAAAAATATTAAGTGCCAAAAATGTATCGCGCGGCTATGTACAGACGACTGGCTTTTTTTTCACAAATTAATAAATTTAAAAACAAGGGAGGCTTAAGTTTTCCTTCAAAAGATTTATACGACATATGTTGTACTAGTGAGATGGTGGTCCGAAGACTTTTAAAAGATAAAGTAACAATATATATAATGAAAGACAACATCAGTACATGCTAAACAAAATCCTAGAAAAATTTATAGCAAACGACAACATTTGTTTAGATTTGGAATCTGAACATACATTTGCAGGAATAGAACACAAAATAGCTTTAATTAAATATATAGCCGAAAAATACCTAAACATTCGTTTCCATCACATTAGTAAATTAGAAGGGATTTCTAGAGGTGTCGATAGCAAAAGACAAGTGTACAAAAATTTGAATCAACAGAAGGGTTTGTAAAACTTTATTAACATTAAATGAGTTGTAAATATTTCAATATCCATGTTTTATTTATTTTACCTTTATTTTAACAATATCCGTCACAAAAACTTGTAATAAAACCAAGTGCAAGGGAGATCTTATTGAAATATTATTTAAAAATGGGTAAATTTTCTACATCTGGCATCCCTTTACACACGCACACATAGATACGTAGCCGCCATTGTGGTGCTTCAATTGTTTCTTAGTGAAGTTCCGTCCGCCTTTTTTTTAGGTCCATGTTTTTAACTAAATTATGATGAAATTATGAAATGTATTACATTTTGGGGTTGTTTAATTCTCTTCTTTAAATTTTCGGTGGTTTTCCGTTCTTGGTTTTTTATAAATCGAAAAACTTGTAAAATGCGTCAAAATTAATATCTATATTATGCAAAAAGAGACGTTCTGTTGACACGGTGTTGCCAGTGTTATTTATTATTATTAGGCTAATTATTTTCCAGGCGACTAACAACTTAAAGGGCGACAAATTATTTGCTATTATAAAAATAACTTGGCAGCGATTAAATATTATTAGGCATGTATTTAACGCGGCGACAAATTAATCAGAATTTGGGATTAAAAAATAATTAACGGCGGTAGCAAATATATTAGGTTGGCAGCTACAGCGCAGGATAGTTTTAAGTAAAAAGTAGCAGCTTAATAATCAGATGTTAGCTTTGTTTTAATTTAAACTGGCATCGAGTTTTTGTATCGGTACAATATTTGCTACCACCTTTAATTATTTTTTAACCCCAAATTCAGATTAATTTGTCGGCGCGTTAAATACATGCCTTATTATTATTATAATCCTAATGTTCTAAGGGCACGTCTTCCTGACCATTACCGCGCCCCCCGGTCTACTCTTTGATATGCAATGGTCTCTGTAGTAGTCCCATGAAACATGAGGCTCCAGGGACTGGTGTGAATCCTTGGGTTCATTCAAGCAATAGAGTCTGGTTTAACCATGCTGGGGTCGGTGCATTTCATTCATTCATTCATTCATAACTCGTGGCCTGCCGGAATAAGTAGAGGAAATTCAAACGAATAGTTCTATTTTAACTAAAATTTAATTTAAATAATTATTTTGCTCTACATAAACAAATGTACTTTCACAAACGAAATAACCAAGCTACGTTAAGTCACGTGGTAGGAATCACAAACACAATACATTCACCTCAACTTAGTAACAACATTATATTATCGTCTTTTGAACTTAGTATAAGTAGGTGTCCGATAACCAGTGCATTTAGCTTATCTCTCTTTGTATGAATCCAAACGACGATGTATCGTTTGTTATTCACGAAAGGACAAAAGATTGCTAGAATCTGTAAATATAATATTGCCACGTTAATTGGCACTAGTAGGTGACTGAGCCACATATGGGCTTAGCGCGAGTCGCCACCAGGCCCGGCGCGCTCGGACGGCGCGCGAGGCTCGGCGGCGCCGTGCTCGCGCGACTCGTGCGCGGCGTCGCTGCCGGCGTCGCTGCCGGCGGCGGCGTCCATGGCGGCGGAGAGCTCGTCGTCGTCGTCCTTGCCGTACAGGTCCGGGTAGTGCGACATGCACTCCTGCATCACGCTGAACTTCTCGTAACAGTCGCTGCCTTTGGGCTCCGCGTCACTGCAACATTTACGTTATTTCTCGCATGAGCAAACTATAGCAAGTTACATTGGTTTTCAGACTATTCATCATAACTTGCTTAAATGTGCATGAGAGCAAATAAATGAATAAATATCAGAAAGCTATCTGTCTCAAACCTGGTTTCTGAGAAGACAATTTATAGTTGAGATTGAGACCTTGCCAAACTTTACACGTAAATAAAAATTTGCATGCTTGCTTGCAGGCAGAATACAATGACACTTAGGTTATAAGATCTCACCATGACCAAAACAATGTATTTCTAGCAAATGAACATTTGATTTCATTTGCCCTTGTCAAACACTCAAAATTACATTTTGCGGGCTACATTGATGGAACCACCTTAGTAGTGCTGAAGAACTAACAAGTTGAGAACTTGATGAAGTCTGTTCATCAAGTTCTCAACTTGTTAGTGTTGTCATAGTCATTCCATTGTCTTCATCCCAATTTTTTTGAGGTTGGTGCAACATGTAATTTGCTTTTCAATACTTGTTAAGCCAATGACATTGTTTATTAATATTATATTTAAAATTTACTGAAAATTATTAATTAATTAATTAATTATTGATGAATGATTAATTATAAAAATTACTAATTAATTAATTATTTTTATGATTAATCATTCATTAATATACACTCACGTAAAAACCTTGTATTCATCATGAGTAACTAATTGTTAAATCAAAACATCAACAAAAGTGACAGACTCGCACCTGTAGTGGAAGCAAGAGAAGGCTTCTCTGAATTGTGAACCACACGGTCCGGTAGCCATGCCACCCAGACATGGACAACCCCAGTTGATGGAGCCATCTGCCAAGATGAGTCCAGGCGCAGGCTCTGGTTCAGGGAGGCTCACCGTGCTGGGTGTAGCCAACTCTTCCCTTGTGGCTACGATCACAACATCTTTACCATCCAGCCCCGAAGACAGCACGGACCGAGCTGCCATCTCTGTACACAAACACCTATGACTGCAGTTAGCATGTATATTTCCAAAATGCAGGAGACAAATGGCACCAAGAAATGTGGTTAATTGAACCAAACAATAACATTTGTTTAGTCTGAACTTGCTTGAAACGCAAAGTAATACTTTACGCCCTAACAGGGTCATGTACTCATATGTTTTAGCCTAGCCTGTAACTGAGTGTACCAAATAAATAAAAGTGTATTTATGTAGTCAGTGGACAGACATAATATCAACTTTACCAAGTCAACTACCAGGTACTTGCAGTATGGACCTTACCTGGTAGTTGCAAACCCCCTGGTAGATACAGTCCCCGAACGGAGATGGGACTTTTCCCCACTCAGAGACAGTATATTTATAAGGCTAGCGGCAAGTAGGTGATCTTACTTCGCTTGGGTAGTGACAGTATCAGAGCAGCGCCTGCAGCGCGGGCGCGTGCCGGGTGACGCGCAGCTCGGCGTCGCTCAGCGCCAGCGCAGCTCGTACGCGGCGCAGCTGGCTCGCACGCACCCGGACCAGTGCGCGCCCTTCGCCCACCACCAGCACGTCCACACAAAGGGAGCCGGCACCGCACTCCCCGTACACACTTTTAGTCGCTTCTTCAATGGCACTGCGCACTGACAGCCGGCTCAACTCCACACTACACCTGAATACAAATATTTACAACACACTGATTACCTTTTAGGTTTCGGTGGTCTCTTGAGCTTGTTAATTACGCAATGTTGTTCGAATGTTACTCACGTTAACTCCAAATAAAAATATTGTAAACTCATCAAATCTTAGATTAGAAAACAATTACAGAAACCTTTAAAAAGTTTCAATAATCAGTCTCCCTAAATCTGTACGTGTGGAACTTTATTTAGATTTACTTAGAAATGATAAAACTGAAATTATCTTGGTGAGGTTAAAATGTTGTGACAGTTATGAATTGGGAGGTTAGCTGTCAGTCTGGCTGTCGCCAAAACCGAAAATGTTTTAAATCGTGACGTGTTTAAACTCATGCATTTTAGCATTCTGTTATTGTTTTAATATAGACGTTTGAGATAAAATGGAAAAAGAACACGTGTTGCGTCGAGCCGTCGAGAGTAACATATAATATGTCTGTGCAGGGCACAAGGGCAGGAAGATGATTTATTCATCTTCCTGCCATACACAACAATTTCGCTGGTTTCTTAACTCGTCAAATTCAGTTTCTGTAAATAGAAACCACTTATTTCAAATAGTATCCCTATTACAAACTGATACTTGTTCACTTCAGATGTCGTTACTATCATTAGTCCAAGAAATTGACAGCTAGCTGATAGATTTATATTTTTTATAAACACGCGACTTCTTTTACGCATATTACAATCTATGAAATGAGAAACTAAAGTTGTCCTAAACGTGACATTGGCTAAATGCACAAACCGTGCGAAGCCAAAAAAAAAAAAAACTAAAGTTGTCAAAAAATAAAAAGCCCGTTTTGACATTTGTCATCGTGACGTAACTAGTGAAGTAACCAATACTCGGTACTCAATAGTCACGATAAATCGATTCAAGTTTGTATATATAGTATTTGATCGATTTGATTATGTAAAGTGCATTAGAAGTTGTGATTAGAAAAATTTACTTGAACTTTAATATTGTAAGTATTTTGAAATGATACAATGGTACGAAAGGTCAATTTGACTTTAATTTAATATTTTTTGTTAACATTCACTCAATCACAAAAAAATCAAGAAAAAGTGAAAGTGATTGAATCTTCATTCAACATTTTCTTTGGATGATGAGCTAAAATCGTCCGTTGAGCTATCGTCACCTGTAAATATACTTATTTCATTTTCAATTTTATTATCAATATTGACGTCTCTGTCAAAATCTTCCTTTATTATTTTTCGAGTTTTTTCTACCAGTTTTTTGCTTTAGTAATTTCGACACAAGCTTCTTTCAGCAATGTCATCATTTTCTTAGTGGAGCAATTCAGTCCAGCAATTCAGTTTTCAACAATTTCATGTCAGCTTCAACGCCTTGTCTTTGTAGCCATGCCACTGAATCAGCCTTTTTGTTTGCTTGAGTAGGTGCTTTATCTATTTGAACTGAATGGTAAGATGCATTGTCCATAATGATTAAGCACTGTTCGGGGAGGTTTGTTAACAAGTTAGTAAACCACTCTGTGAATTTGCGTCCTATTCGTGATAATCTTTTTTACTTTTAGACTCGAATGCGAATAAGGCATCATTCACAAAACCTCCCCCGGCTGATCCGGCGTAGCAGATTATTAGGCGTCCACCTTTCCCATTGGCACTTTTGAGCAAGATGCCTTGGTATCGTCCGCACGGCACGGCATGATTCGGGTTGAGCCAAGTCTCATCGATAAATATGACATTATCCCAATTTGTGATTTTGTTCATCTCCCTCAAGAATGATACTCTGTGTAAAATTAAATCATATCTTTGTTCCATCATAATTTTCCTCTTGTCGGTTTTCTTGTATTTGAATCCAATTTGCTTCATAATTGTTATTAAAGACGTGGAACTGCCACTAAACAGGCCACACTCTCGTCGTGATATCAGCAATTTACTCACAGTTTTGATTCATTTCTTGTGTAATAAGCATACATGTGGTTTCGAATAGCGTCTGCGTCAAATGTGTCAATACCTGTTACAGGCTAGCTTTTCTTCCTCTTTTTAGGCGTACGTAATACATTTTTTTCAGTACCGGAAGGCCCATACTTTTCCTTCAAGATGGTTCGAATAGTTTTTTTGCCGATTCCAAGTGCTTCGCGATCTTGCACTTACGTTACGGGCAGTAAAGGTCCACCAATAACTGATTCGCATTCGAAGTATTCGGTTAACTTCACAACCAA
This sequence comes from Atethmia centrago, assembly GCA_905333075.3. Taxonomy (NCBI): domain Eukaryota; kingdom Metazoa; phylum Arthropoda; class Insecta; order Lepidoptera; family Noctuidae; genus Atethmia; species Atethmia centrago. Next base: position 31,616,767 of record HG995380.1, on the reverse strand, counting down.
CTCACGTGACTGGCTGTTGATTGTACGTCCTCTTTTCGACATGTTGAAACAGTTCGTACGATATAACAACAAACACCAAAATCCAGTCCTAATCACTATCTTTAAATCAATGTCCAAAATAGAAGAGCCAAGGTCAACGTGATAGTAAACAGAAATAGTGCAAAAGCAAAGCAGAGTCGAGAAAAAATCAAACATAAACGAGCGCACAGTCAGCTTCACAAGATCTAGTGATGAGTCCCTCACTCATGAGGTACGTTTGAGGTACTCATGATCTTTTGAGGTACTTTTGAGGTACTCATGATTTGAGGTACTTACGTTTGAGGTATTCATGATCGCAAATTGAAAGAGTAAGTCGAATTTCCTCATTGAGCCACATCACCACACCTCAGTCGTTCACGCGTCCTCAAAATTTGACATTGACCATATGAAATCGTGGCGAGGGGTGAGGCGAACGAGTTCGTGACTCAAAAACAATGCAATTTTGAGAATTCACCGTTACACAAACAATATGTGCTAATGACTATAAGGCTATGTACTGATAAGGCGAGCGCAACGTAATGACATAGGTAGTAATACTATGGTAATGACGTGTTCACTTCGGAGGTCGAAAAATAAGTGATAATTTTAGGTTTTTATTATGAAAGGTATCTCGTAGTTGACCTTCAGAGGTCATGACTACTCAACCGGACTATCCTGTGGCAGCCTTAAGCGGACTCAAAGCCTCCAGCCAGGGGCGAATTTCTTACGTTACTAAGCGACTGCACGCTAAGGGCACCCCCTGTGGGGTACGAACCTCGGCTTAGGGCATCGCTGAGGGGAGGACAGCAAGGTGGGACAGGCTGGATCAGAACTGAATTATTATTATTCGGGGAATTTAAAGCTCAGCTACAGTGCGGGCTGGCACTTCGTCGAGCAAGGGTCGGGGGGGACAATTACGTCGGGGTCTTCGCGAGGAACCTCGGCAGCGAGGTCGGAAGGTCGGTCTGTGTGTTTTGTGCACTGTACTCGTGGCCCTACTGCTTTCCTGGTGGAGGGATGACCCCATCACATCGGGGTCGGTGAGCGTATGCCTTGGACGGCGAATAGAGCTAATAGAGGAGGGCCTATAACTGGCGGCCTTCACAACGGTTGCGGTGGGTGACGACAGAGTCAAAGAATCGCTTCGCGGTGCATTTCATGAACTGCTGGTTGGTGGGGAATTTAAGATCGACATGGAGGATCTCGTTTCGGACGAAACAGGGGGACCCCGTTGCCTTTCGGAGGAAACCGTTTTGGATGCACTGCATCCTGTGGGTGTGGTGGGGCCTAGCTTGTGCGAAGACTGCACAGGCATATGTCATGATGGGACGGATGCACGCTGTGTAAATACGCAATTTGTACTTAAGGGACAATTTGCTGCGTGCATTTAAAACGGAATGGAGTCTACCGAGAAAGAAAGCGGCACGCGAACGCGCCTGCTTTATGTGCTTTGAGAAGGAGAGATGGTGGTGAGGGTCTTGTTTTGGATTGTCTTTTAAAATTAATAATGAAACCATTACAGTCAATTACAGATAAGTTAAAAGTTGCTGAGACACTAGAAAATTTCTTTACCAACATCCCAATAGAGGTTACGAAATCTCTCCCCTCATCGCCTATATTAGCTGAATCTCTTCTCAAAAAACACTTCTCTAAGGACATTCCAAGTTTTGAATTCAAGCCCATTTCTATTGTCACAATTAAGAAGGCATTCAAAAGTCTTAACATAAAGAAAACTGAAGACTTATGGAGGATTTCCGTTAAGGTTCTTTTAGATATCATTGACACAATAGCCCCTGTCCTAACAAGCATATTTAATCAATTTTTAGACAGCGGTACGTTTCCTGATTTAATGAAACATAGTATAGTAGTACCAATTTTCAAATCGGGTAGTAAGAGTGATCCCTCTAATTATAGACCTATATCTGTGCTACCAGCATTGAGTAAAATATATGAAAAAATCATGCTAGACCAGATGCTGTCACATTTCAATTCTAATGGGATTTTACATAGTCGCCAGTTTGGTTTCACGAAAGGTAGGTCGACGAATGACACAGGAGTAAAACTCATCAGTCAGATTTTGGAATCCTGGAAGAAATCCGAGGATGCCATTGGCATTTTCTGTGACCTCTCAAAAGCGTTTGACTGCGTTGACCACAATACACTGACCTGTAAATTACACCACTACGGAATTCGTGGACAAGCTGCAGCAGCTGATCTTGTTCTGTCCTATTTATCAAACAGGCAGCAAAAAAAACGTTAACGGGGCGACGTCCTCGGGGTCTCTAGTAAAGATGGGCGTGCCCCAAGATTCAATTCTTGGCCCTTTCCTATTTCTTGTTTATATTAATGATCTTCTTTACATGATGGCAAACTTATCGGATATAATTCTATTCGCTGACGACACTTCTCTTATTTTTTAAATAGAAAAGGTCCATGTCAACGATAGTCTGGATGTTCTTTCGAAATGGTTCGCAGCTAATAATCTCTTACTTAATGCGAACAAAACAAAATGTCTTAAGTTCTCACTACCAAATGTACCCCACGAGGCTCTAAATTTAAAACTTGGTGCTATTACGGAAACTATGTTTCAAGGAATTACTCTAGATTCGAAATTGCAATGGGGAGCCCACATTAGAGCTCTTTCAGGAAGATTAAGTTCAGCTGCATATGCAGTAAGAAAAATTAGACAGTTGAGCTATATATATAGCCACAGTTTAAGCTAAAATCACTGTTTAAGAAACTCAGAATACTTACATTGACTGGTACTTATATTGAGGAAGTATGTAAATTTACCAAATCTCATCCAGAGATGTTTGAAAAACTGGGAGATAAATGTGCGTTTAAAACTAGATATCCTAATAGACTAATTAATGCGAGAATAAAAACGGAACTATATTTCGAAGCTGTTATCCTATGTGTATTCAGATTTATAACAAGATTCCTAGCCAAATCAAAGAACTTCCAATGGTTCGCTTCAAAGGGGCTTTACGTAGGTGGCTAATAGAGAATCCCTTCTATAATATAAAAGAATAAGTAATAATGTAATTGTACCTACCTATAACAAAAATTTGCATGTCATTATGTTATGATTAAATATGCTAAGCTACTAATATTACCTACCATTTTAAGAACTTTTGTAACCATATTTATATGCAAATAAATCTTTGACTTTGACTTTGACAGCTAGGTTAGTATACTTTGCTTATTTCCACAGTATAATGTCTTATGGCGTTCTGCTGTGGGGATCGGCAGCTGATGTAGATTAAATTTTAATTTTACAAAAGAGGGCAATCCGCGCAGTCTATAGAATGGGTCCTCGTGAGTCCCGTAGAAACAAATAAAAAAAAAATGTACTAGCTCTGCTTTCTCTTTATATCTTAGAATCTTAGAAAGTAGTTTGTATGTTCGCAAAAACTTATGTCTTTTCAAAACAAGAAGTGATTCAGATTTACAAAAACAAGCAAATTATTTGTTATCAACAGTATCCGCTTTTAAAACAAGTTGCCAAAGTCAGTTACAGAACTTAGCGATGGAAAGTTCAAAACCCAGATCAAACGTGTCCTTATCAAAAGATTAAAGACTACTTTGAAGACAAAGAAGTTTGGCAATTATTCCTTCTGCACATGTGGCTTCCCTGGTACATCAGAAACGGCATGACTATGTAAATATCTATTAACTGCTCCCAAATTTCGGTGTTTATTATTATTATTTTTAGACATACTTTTTTGACATTATATTTTCATTATTTGACATTATATACCTACAATTTTGATATCAGACTTGTTGTAATGGCAAACATGTCATTTGGTTTAAATAGGTTTTTATTTTTTTTTATTTTAATATTATTTTACATGGATTCTTGTGTACGTTGTAAATGTGAGAACGTTGTAGGTTTAATAGACTAGATCTTTTGTAGACCTTTTTACTTTCTTTTTTTTTTGTTAAGTACTTCTCGACAGGCTTACACTGTCCTCCCATACCTATTAACACTGTAGTTTGAAAACATTGTAAAAGCCAATTATTTTTAAAAGAGTAACCGTGGAGTTTCTTGCCGGCTCTTCTCCAAAGGAAACGACCAATTGGAACCGCGCACCTAGCTTCTGACATAAGTGCCCATGTAGGTTTATGTGAAATAAAAATATTTTGATTTGATTGATTGGTCACGCCTAGGTATTTGGCTCGCTTCTCCCAAGGGATAGGCTTGCCGAACATGGTGAGCGGTCGGGGGGTGATAATTAGGTAAAATGGGTGACATTTATATTTTTGGGTAGCTTGTTTATCGGTAAAACGTTATAAGTAATTAAAGTGGGGGTAATTGATGATGAAGTTTTTGCATTTATGACTTTTTTTTTGGGTGGGAAATCATCAAATAACTTCTCCCGCTCTGGGCGGAGCGGGAGGGTGTGTCAGACTCTTACTGACTAAAACCCACCCGTATTCCTTCCTGTTGCCTGTGTTGCCAGGGGCCTCGGTGACCCTTTAGTACCTTCCCGCGACCCCGGCAGGTATCGGCCCTAGTGAACCCCTACACTTGTGCTGACGACATCTCTTTGAGGCGCGCGTGGAATACAACGCGCCGTCGACCCGGGCCTGGTCTTTACCGGACGCATTTACGACCTAAGGCAGTACCACCGCGCATCGTATTATATAACGCGCCAAAAAATTATATATTTTTTTAAAACACTATAAGTAATTAATTATAATTTTATTGTTTCTTTCAGTTTCGTTCCAAGTTACATTCTAGGGTCTTTCTCAAATGTCAAAACGGGCCTATTATTTATTGACAACTTTAATTGGCTGACTAACACACACATCAACGCACATCGGAAACTTCTGGGTCTAGGAACGTGAAGACAGTTTGTGGTAATTTAATGTGCTGGCGACTGTACTTATTCTAGGATGTAAAGTTGAAATAAATCCGCTTAAAACGTCAAAAATAATACCGCAGTGAAAGAGATGCCAGGCTTATGGTCATACCCAAAAGTATTGCTCAAAAGAGCCAAGGTGTGTTAAATGTACCTCACAGCTGATTGCAACAAACCTGCACAAGATAAACCTAAGTGTGTCCACTGTGGCTTACCTCATCCAACCAATTACAGAGGGTGTTTAGTCAGTGGCGTGCAGTGGTTCTCCACAGAGGGTAGGCCACGCATACTGACACAAAAAAAAAAACTAATTCGCGCAACATCACAGCGTCGCTCTACATATGATGACCCTCAAAGTAGTCACTATTGATTTATAATATTTGAAAAAAAAACATTGAAAATAATCCTGTAAAAACAAAAGTTAAATACAAGAACTCACCACATTATTCAAGGTTCAAAACACGATTTTCTGACGATGCAAACAGAAGAAAGATTCGGCCACCTCAAATATCATAACCAAGTGGGTGGGTGATAATTACAGAACACGTCACTTGCAAGATGTCCGAAGTCATGAATTATCATATTTTTGCATTAATTTTCGTAATTCAGGCACATATCTATCTACCTTTAGACACAACTTAACTCTTATCATTAAACGACAATTGCGAAAACTTACTGGTTTTAACTTCTAACAAACACACATTATCGGCGCAAACTTCACAACAGAACACCATTCCTAGGTAAACAACAAATAATATTTACACTACTTTACGTATCAAAACGAATTACTTATAACTTTATAAATTGCGTGTCACTGTCACATGAAACAAACACTACCAATTAAAATTGTATCATTGTTATACCGTGTTCTTCCACAAAAGGGACTACCAAATTTTGCCGGATAATACAGTCCAGGGTTGCCAAAACTTATTTTCCTAACTCCCCAAAAATCAAAGCAACATTTACTAAATATGAGGAATATAATAAAAACATGATGAAGTTATTAATTATTGTTATAGGGCTTTTGCTATTCCTTACAATTTATAATTTTTTGGATGGTATAAATTCGACAATACCACCTTGTGTTTTTAATTGTCTCTAGTAGTCATGAAGGAAACTTCCCCGCAATTCGGGGGATTGTCCAAAAATTGGGAACCCTGGTCTTCAATACTTTTCATTCATTAAATCTTGACTTTACACAGCCAATGGGTGGCGAGCTCCTGCCGCAGGAGTTACGCCCCTAATTTAAACCATGTCACTATTGTGTGCCGTTCATACACACGAAAATATACACGAGTGTGCGTAAATTTATCAACGGTAAAGTTGAAAGACTACTCATATTCCACAAAGGGTTGTAACAGTATATTGGATTTAATTTAAATATATTATAACTATTGTCTAGTCTTTTACCAACTATCTTCTGCCCGCGACTTCATTTGCGTCAATTTCGTAAGACACCGCAATATAAATAAATAACAGCCATATTTTTATGAAACTTCCCTGTATATGTACCAATTACGTTTGTAGTTTTGATCTTAACAGCAAAATATAAAGATACTCAGGACAGTTCCCGCGGACCAAGCGATCTACAGTTATCAATCAATCAATAAATCAATCAAATCAAAAGTCTTTTATTCAAACTAGGCTGAGGATCAGCACTTTTCGAACGTCAAAATTACATAAGACAGTCCTCCAAAACGCCCACCCTTCGCCACTTCCTAGTGCTTTAGCTGGGAAGAAGAAGTGGCCAACAAACTCCCAGGCAGCACAGCTGTCTGTTCAGTTCGACAAAAAAATGGATTCTATACAATAGAATGCAAAACAATTTACACCACGTGAAACACAAAACATTAAATTATTAGCCATATGTCAGCTAGCACACCACTATACCAACAAAAAAAGGAAAAGAAAAAGACCGAAAACTATTCTCAAGCAGAGATAAAAACGTAAACAGAACTTAAAACCTAAATAAAAGCCTCCAAGTATAAAGGGCGTGCCCGCTTACATATATCTACAGCCGTAACAGTTACAAATGATGAACTAGGACCATCAAAGCAAAATAAATAAACAGTTAATTTCTTATAACAAAACAAAGCAATGGTCAGCAAGACGACCAGTCACCGCAAGCAGCACCCGCACCCCCCAGCATAACGCAAAAATCAGCCATTACCTCCCTCGCCATATTTGAGGGAAGGAGGCAACCCGACCCCCGACGCTACCGCAAGCAGTGACATCTAAAGGAGCATGACGAACTTGCTGCCGGTTATAAGAATAATTTAATCAGTTATCGAGGTCGCTAGCTAACCACATATTGCAATACAACTCAACAAAAACATTGTAATGAGAAGATTATGTCAATAATAAACGAAAATAAAATTTAAAATAAAGTGACATATACAGTCAAATAAAATAAACAATTATATGAACTCATACGAGTATAACCTGTCACTAGGTAAGCTAATTCTGGAGAAAGACCATAAACATTGTCTTGAGATTAACACAGCGACCAACAATTCTTATCGTTTAAGTAGTCGTTGATAGAATAGTATGCCCTTGAATAAAGTTTGGATTTTACGTTAGTTTTAAACGCATTAAAAGGCAAATCTGGCAATGAAGAGGGTAGCTTGTTATAAAAAGTAATACCAAGCCCAACAAACGAGTTATGAACCTTGAGAAGCCGGTTTTGAGTTCGGTTCTCAAATTCAGAAACTCTGGGTGAGGGCTGCTGCCTGCTCTTCCAGTTCGTACTTTGGATTCGGTTGTACTTCAATGAATTGTTTTAATTTTCCATTAGAAAGACATTTAATATATTCATTACAATTGTTTTGCGGACGGACCAAGAGAGAGAAGACAAAAAGCAAAAATGGCTGCGCGTAAGGTGCGCGACGTACCAAGCAAAAATCTAACGGTATGAAGTTAGCGGGCGACGCTCCACGATGATTGGCCGACATGTCAGTGGTTGCGATCGACGTCGTTCGCAAACGCGCCGTCAGCACCAACTTCAGCTCGCCATCTTGCCTCTTCATGCCGATAGATGGCGCAGGCGGTAACATAGTCCCGGCCTTGGAAGTAGTAGGTTCCAACAGGATCAGCAGGACGGCACATCGGATACTGACAGCGGCACTGGCAGCGGACATATTTTTGAAAACGCTCTGCGTGTGACCCCTGAAGTTGTGAGTAGGTCAGCCACTCTTGAGATTCCGTCAGCACCTGGATGAATTCGTATAATCCTTCCTAGTTTCCACCTGAGTGGGGGCAGGTTATCATCTTTGATTAGAGCGAGTTGATTGAGCGTAACGGAATCTTACATCTAGTCCGCGTCTGCAGCTTCGACACATATTCTGTGGCCCATCGCTTCCAGAAGCTTTGCCTCATCTGCTCGATCACGTCATAGCGCTGCAGGCGATGAATCGGTGTAGCAGTCAAGTCTTGGTAGGCCGGAGCGGTCAGTGGCCGGCCGATGAGGAAATGGGCGGGAGTAAGGGGTTGTAGGTCGTTAGGATCTGTGGACAAAGCCGTTAAGGGACGGGAATTCAGGATGGCTTTAGTTTGTGCCAACACCGTACTGAATTCCTCATAAGTGAGATTTGCGCCCCCCACTACTCGTCGCAGGTGGTGCTTACACGATTTCACCCCTGCTTCCCATAAACCGCCAAAATGAGGAGCATACGGAGGAATGAAGCTGAATTTAATGTTATTATTTGAAGTGAAATCACTAATATCTTTACTATTATTTTCAATGAAAGAATCAAACTCTTTTTCAGCCTCTACAAAATTACTACCGTTATCTGATATTATCTCAACTGGCTTACCCCTACGTGATATGAAACGTTTTAATGCGAGTATGTAATCCTTTGTTGAAAGACTTGTAACTAATTCGAGATGAATGGAACGTGTACATAAACAAACAAACAAACATATGTAACCTTTAATGAGCCTAGCCCCCTGCCCCTACGGTTCAAAATCATCACTGGCCCTGCGTAGTCAACGCCGCAGCGCATGAAAGGGAATCCGGGTTCCAGGCGTTCAGCCGGCAAGTTACCCATGAGAGGCTGAATGGTCTTCCCTTTGATGCGTGTGCACGTGACGCAGTCGTGTACTGTTTTCCTCGCTAGGTTTCGACCTCCGAGCGGCCACCAAGCCTCACGCACGCAAGCCAGCAGGAGCTGAGGTCCACCATGCAACAATTGTTTATGTTCATGTGAAAACAATAATAGTGTGAATCTATGCTTACTACACAATAGCACTGGATGTTTTTTATTATTATCGAAATATGACGAGTTACGTAATCTTCCGCCAACGCGTATTAATTTAAAGTCATCAAGAAAAACATTCAAACCTATTATTCTTTTAGATTTTACCACCGATCGCTTAGTTAAATCATTATATTCGTTGTAGAACGATTGCAGTTGCGCGAGCCGTGTGAGCATTACAACTGAGGCGTCTAACTCATCGACAGTTAACGAACCGGTTTTGCGATGTTCTTTACTCACACGCGTGTTACCTTTAAAACGTAGTACGTAGGCTGTCGCTCGCCGTAACCGAATAAATGAGGAGAATCTGTTGAAATCTATAAGACCAGCATTGTCATTTGAATTACAGCGCACCAGACTAACTTGTTGTGGTTTTAATTCGGGCAATTTATCTTTATCTATGGCAATATCGATGGAATAATCGAATTCATGTTGTCGTAAAAAGGGTGGCCCGTGCCATACATATTATTGGTTTGCAGCTCGTTTAGATGAAGACCTCTCGACACAATATCAGCCGGGTTATCTTTACCGTTTATATGCAACCAAATTGCATCACCTGTGAGCTCGTTTATTTGTGACACACGATTCTGAACAAACGTTTTTAAACTGTGGGGTGACATTCTGATCCAGCCCATGACTATGGTGGAATCAGTCCAGAAAACTACTTTAGTGAACCTCAGTCTCAATGAACTGATAATTTTGTGATATAACCGTGCGCCTAGTAAAGCGCCACTTATTCAAGTCGCGGAATGGTGCATACAGTTTTGACCGGCGCGACCTTGCTCTTAGCACACAACAACTTCGTTACTATAGATGAGTCGTCCGTATAAGTACGTACGTTATGCGCAGGCACCGTACGCGTCCTGCGACGCGTCAGTAAAGATAATTATGTAGCCCACTATTATGTGTACATTCACCCATGACGTAACGAGGGATACGGATACTGTCTAATGAGGACAAGTCTTGAAGGAATCGATTCCACAAGCATTCAATATCGTTAGGAACCAAATCATCCCAACTGATTTTACATAGCCACAATTTTTGAAGCAATGTTTTTGCTATAATTACTGTCAGCGACAAAAGACCTAGTGGGTCGTAGATTTGTGAAATAACCGACATCATAAAATACATCTACATCTAAAATCTGAAAATTTTTTTTTTTCATATTTTATTTTAGCATTTTGTCGGCGTGATTAATATATATAACTACTCCTATGCCAAATTACAGCTTTCTAGTACTAAGCGTTCAGTTACAGCGGGGACAGACAGACGGACATGGCGAAACTATAAGGGTTCCTTGTTTACTACGGAACCCTAAAAAGTACTCAAAGAAAAAGATGGCAGCAAACTAGATTCCCGCAAGATAAAACTCTATTGAATAACCTTACGAAAAGACTGAAGAGAAAAATACAAACCTTTCAAGATGAGGATTTAACCTACGTCAGTTAACCAGCGATTATACAACGCAATACTCTCTTAGGAAAAAACAGGGGACGAAGTCACTCTAAAGGCCAATTACACCAATGCCCCTTTTTTTTTTTTTTTTGAGGGTGGGAAATCATCAAATAACTTCTCCCGCTCTGGGCGGAGCGGGAGGGTGTGTCAGACTCTTACTGACTAAAACCCACCCGTATTCCTTCCTGTTGCCTGTGTTGCGGGGGCCTCGGAGACCCATAAGTACCTTCCCGCGACCCCGGCAGGCATCGGCCCTAGTGGACCCCTGCTATATGTGCTGACGACATCTCTTTGAGGCGCGCGTGGAATACAACGCGCCATCGACCCGGGCCTGGTCCTTACCGGACGGTGAGCTACCCATTGCTCACCGTCCGCAAGCCCGCGCCTACGGTGGCCGGAAATCCGCCCGGGATTCCCGACGCCCTGGGCGTCTCCTGCGGCGGCTAGGGGCGAGAGGGCGCGAAACTTGCCTTTCTCTCAACCGTCCCGCCTCCTCCTTCGCGAGCATTACTGCTTCGCAGAAGGAGGTGATGGCTGCCCATGCCCTCTCGCTCCGTACCATGGCCTGAACCAGGGCCGGACGCGAGAGGTCTCTGCCGCCGATCGCCTCCACGAGGACACGGCGGTGCTCTGCCCAAGCCGGGCAGACCTCCACCGTATGCTCCACCGTGTCCTCCGGGCAATCCTCACAGTGGTGACACCCGGACACCAATGCCCCTATCAGAGATGTTAACGGAAAGTGGGCCGTAAGCAATGAGCATAAAGCTCTAAGACACGATGCATAGATACACATTAGAAGAAACCTTTCAGCCAAATTACGGATCTGTAGACAATCTACTGATTGACAACATTCTGCAAGATCAAAGAATTAAGCTTGTGACCCCGAAAGAAGTTGCAAAGGAAATTCAAATCACTAGCCTAAAAAAATCCCCAGGGTTTGACCTTATTACGGGAGAAATCCTAAAACATCTGCTGCGTAAAGCCATCGTTAAGCTTACTAAAATCATCAATGCTGCATTCATGCTAAAGCATGTTCCAGAGCCATGGAAAGTTGCTGAAGTGATTATGATTGGAAAGGCCGGTAAACCACCTCATGTGAAGTCACCTAACCACAAACTGCATCATCATACAGGCCCATTTCCCGGTTGCCTATACTATCAAAGCTGTTTGAAAAATTGTTTTTAAAATGGCTAAAACCTATCATAACCTGAGAGAAACCTGATCGCTGACCATCAGTTTGGTTTCAGAGAGAAACATTCAACAATAGACCAAGTACATAGAATTACCAACATCGTTGAAAGAACGCTTGAAGATAAAAAAAGTCTGCTCCACAGTTTTTTTAGATGTGGCACAAGTTTTTGATAGAGTTTGGCATAAGGGTTTGATATACAAGCTAAGACTTATGCTGCCCAATGATTTTGCCGATATCTTAAAATCTTACATTACAGATATAATGTTTTTTGAAAAAGGTACAAATCGCTGTAAATGAACTTCATGACAGGGCACAAAAATGGAGAATCAAATTGAATGAATCGATGTCACTTCACATTGATTTCATCAACAGGAATTGTAATTACCACCCAATATTCATATATGGCCAACAAGTGCCATACGCAAATACAGCCAAATACCTTGGCATAAAAGATATGGAAGTAAATTTTAGAGCAGCAGAGAAAATATTACCTATGTACAATAGGTATAACGAATGTACTAAGGGAAACTTCGATAGAGGATATCGCCAATTATATCCTAAAGAAAACTGGAGAAAAAGTTACACTTACAAAGTTATCTATTATGAATGAAAATAAATATAATGCTTACAAAATTTTTGTACCGAGTTATACGTTACAAACGTTTTTAAATGAGTCAACGTGGCCGGAAGGGATTGTTTTTCGTCGGATTGTACATTATAAGTACCGGACTGCGGACAAACGCCCTGACACGATAATTAATGAAAATACAGTTAATGGATGACACACATAGTAAAATTATTAAATTGAACTGTAAAGGGCTTTAGCGGTCGATGGATTGTCTGAGGACTTTTTGTGGCAAGGCAGATATAATAACATTACAGGAGACGTGGTTACTTCCACATGACATCCCACTGCGGGGCACAATAAAGTGATGATTATATTATACGTATATTGGCAAGTCTTCAGTTGATACGTCTACTGGATGTTTGAAAGGAAGACTTTATGGCGGATTGTCTATTCTATGGAGAAAAAATCGTTTGTATCCGTCACTCCCGTGGATTGCAGTAGTGATCGGTTAGCAGCGTGTTTAGTAGTGGTGAATAGCGACTGTGCGCTATATGCCTGTTGAGTCCAAAGATAATCTTATCGATTTCACGGAATGCTTGAGCGAATTATGTGCAATAATAGACAGTAGTAGCGTAGAATCAGTGTTCGTACTCGGTGATTTTAATGCTCACCCAGGCGGCCTATTCTACATAATATAATGAACTCATGAATTTTTGTGAGGAGCAAACATGGGTATGTGCGGACGTGGAAAACCTAAGCCTTAACGAAGGTGACTATACTTTTATTAGTGATGTACATGGCTCTTGTCGGTGGTTGAACCATTGTGTTAGTACTGAAATGGGTTATAAAATTATATGTAACGTAAAAATTAATTACAATGTATTCTGTTCTGATCACTTCCTGTTGAAATAGATTGCAATTATAATAATATGGTAAGACATAGGAAAGTGATTTCAAATTGTGTACCTAACAAAATACTGTGGGGAAATAGGACCCCCGAACAAATCCAGATGTATAATGTTTGCAATAATAGTCTTAAAGGTATCGACTTTCCGCAGGAATTTCAGCTATGCGCTGATAAATATTGTAATAATTTAGAGCATCATAGAAGTATAGATTTTATGTATGACAGTATAATTAAAACACTGCATGAGGCGAGTATAGAGAGTTATGATATTGTTACTCATCGTTGTTATCAAAACAAAAATCGGTACCTGGCTGGAATAAGCACGTAAAGAAGGCACATGAGGAGGCTAAAAATAATTTCAACAATTGGGTTTGGCATGGGAAACCTTCATCTGGATGCATTTACGACGCTATGTGTAACAGTAGGAAAATTTTCAAATCATGGCTTATGTGGTGTCAAGACCACGCAGAACAAATTAAAATGGACACTCTGGCATCTCATTGTTCTTAAAGTGACTTCAAAAAGTTCTGGCAATGTACTCATAAACTAAATATAAAGCAGAATCGGGCTGAATGCATTAATTCTGAAAGGGATCCTCGTAACATTGCTAATATATTTAAATCTAATTTTAAGGTAAGTCCCCTTGTGTCTTCAATGGCAACGCAATGCAGTCTCCAGCCCGATACTTCTACCATAATACAAATTTCCACTGAGTGCTATTCTCTTTATGAAGCACACGGTTAGGTATTATTTGGATCGAAGAACACCTGTTTATGCTTGTTATTTAGATTTATCCAAGGCCTTTGACCTAGTTTGTTATGACGTCCTGTGGGATAAACTGCGTAAACAAAATGTGTCTGCAGACCTAGTGGAAATTCTAAAATTTTGGTATGACAATCAATTAAATGTCGTTAAGTGGTCGGAATGCTTGTCTGAGGAGTACAAGCTAGAGTGTGGCGTGAGGCAAGGGGGAATATCCTCTCCCACTCTTTTTAATGTATACATGGATAATCTGATTGGCGAGCTCAGTAGCATGCTTGTAGGTTGTCATACTGATGGAATCGCTGTCAATAATATAAGTTATGCCGACGACAAGGTGTTGCTGGCCCCGTCAATTAGGGCCCTGCGTCAGCTACTCAAAGTTTGTGAGCGGTATGCCGAGAGTCATGGTCTCAAGTATAATGGTGCCAAGAGCGAGTGTATGTTTTTTGGTCTTGGTGATAAAACCCCTCATGAGCCTCCACCTATTCATCTGAACGGTTCTCCTCTCACTAGAGTGAAAATGTTTAAATATCTAGGGCACATTATCACCGATGATCTAAGGGACAACGAGGACATTGAACTTGAACGCAGAGCGCTGGCAGTCCGCGGTAATATGTTGGATCGCAGGTTTGCTCGTTGTTCAGCTGAAGGCAAGTTAGCGTTGTTCAAAGCATATTGCCAATCTTTCTACATGAGCAGCCTGTGGGTTGATTATACACAGAGGGTTGATTATACGGCGCTCTGCGAGTACAATATAATAACGCCTTCAGGATGTTGTTGCGGTTGCCGCGGTTCTGCAGTGCATCCGCGATGTTTGCCGAAGCGCTTACGGATGACTTTTACGCAATAAGACGCAAGCGTGCGGCATCGCTGTTGGGCAGAGTACGCGGCAGCAGTGCAACGACATTGTGAGGATAGTCTCGACAAAATATCAGTGTCCGATTCACTCGCTCTGGTTAAGCATTGTGGTTGGGACGGTAAAATAGAATGTTTTAATTGTTTAATTGTTATTTATTTACACATTAACATAGTTTATAAGCACCTATTGTTACTAACCATAATGGATCATGATATATGACAAATAAATAAATAATAATAACGCTTGACACGAAACTGCGCTGGAAAGCGCACGTTAAAAAGAAAAGACAGGAAATATACATGCGTTTTAAAAACATGATTTAGTCCAATCAACGAGGATATTTATTGTATGGAGACTCCGAAAAATTCTCCCGCCTATGAAATTTGGCATATGATGAAGTTAGGTAATACAGATTACAGATGTACAATAAGCCAACAACTTTTATTACGAGAAGTTAGGTATTTTTACCTAAACATGAAAATCGCTTATAACTCTCTGAGAATATTTCCTCAGACTGAAATACTTTCTGTATACGTACGTATGTACTAGTTAGAATAAGTATGTAAAGGCATCCAACATTTTTTCGATTTCAGAGATACCCCAAATGTAACTTTTAACATTTTGCGCTATAACTTCTACTGAAAAATTGGTCTGCTAATTGTTATTTTTTAATATGTTTTTATATCCTTAAATACATAGCTTTGTTTAGTTATCCAAAAGATTTTCCTTTTTAATCATATTTTTTTGATTTTTGCTTATCTACGTAATGTGAAAAATAACTCCGTCAATTTTTATACCTTTATTAGTCATATGATTTAATATTAAAACAGATTTACCAATTATCCAACAATTTTTCGAACGTTTATATATTTTTTTGGATATGTTCGCTGATTTATGCTAAAGCGTAAGGGTTGACCTTCACTTGACCGCTCGGTACTGCTTTGCCACGCACTAGTGATGGATTAATTAGCATTCACATTCACTGATAGCATGCGAATGCTCATGTAGCATTTAGCAAATGAAATGTAGTTGCGAAATTCTGTGAAGTGCGAAGTGAATTTATCGCTTTGTACTTTTTTATACTATCATACGTCAGAGCGCCGACGCACGCAGCGGTAGCGTGCGTTCTCCGTCGCACCCACGGGAACTCGGGAATACTACCTACATTACTACCACGCACTTCTGCAATAATAGTGTAGGCGAGTTTGGTAGCCACAGTTTAATTATGCACAACTTACAACGGGCGTTTAGAAATTGGAAATTTGAAAAGTAATATTATTTCATTAAATGCATTTAAAATAAACGTTAGATACTTCCTGAAAGACTTTGTACAATATGCGAAAAAAGGGCAATAAGTCTTAAGGCTCCGACATACTGGCGCGACTTGTCGCGCGACGCGTCGCGACACAAAGGCACCGCTTGTAGCGCTACACGCGGTGCCTTTGTGTCGCGTCGCGCGACATGTCGCGCCAGTATGTAAGAGCCTTTATAATGTTTAGAAAGGCACCTACTGAGGAGAGAAAAAAAAAGTTTCGTTCAAAAGTATTCGAACAATATACTTATGTGAATAATTGCTCAGGTTAATTCAATACGTTTATTACTTATGAGTCGGTGTATTTTAATAGAAGCCAATGGAAATTCGACCTAATACCAAAGTTTTTACAATCTCAATTTTTGCTAAGTACAAGTATTGCCGTCGCTTAGCAACGATCGGTTGCGGGTGTGAAGAGGGGTGCGGGACGCTCGCGCAGAGTTGCATTGGCGCGGGTGGCACATTTTCTTCGTGATTTTACCAAGAGGTGTTTTATGTTTATATTATAGTGTTTTATACAACATAATTAAATTTTATCGGTGAACGCAGATTCTGAAAAAAATTTACAATATTTTTTTTATACAGAATGTACCAGAAAAATGTGATCAAAATGATCATCAAACTGAACAACTTTCTCCGTAATCGCGAAAATTTATCAACTGACCCATAGATCACAAAATTGTCAACTTCAATACCTACTGGACGCAAATGTATGCGACGGATTTTTTTTCTTTTATTATTTCGATCTACAATCAGCCCTTTTTTTTTGTGTGGGAACTCATCAAATAACTTCTCCCGCTCTGGGCGGAGCGGGAGGGTGTATCAGACTCTTACTGACTAAAACCCACCCGTATTCCTTCCGTTGCCTGTGTTGCCAGGAGCCTCGGTGACTCTTTAGTACCTTCCCGCGACCCCGGCAGGCATCGGCCCTAGTGGACCCCTATATTTGTGCTGACGACATCTCTTTGAGGCGCGCCGTGGAATACAACGCGCCGTCGACCCGGGCCTGGTCCTTACCGGACGGTGAGCTGCCCATTGTTCACCGTCCGCAAGCCCGCGCCTACAGTGGCCGGGATTCCCGACGCCCAGGGCGTCTCCTGCGGTGGCTAGGGGCGAGAGGGCGCGAAATTTGCCTTTCTTTCAACCGTCCCGCCTCTTCCTTCGCGAGCATTACTGCTTCGCAGAAGGAGGTGACGGCTGCCCATGCCCTCTCGCTCCGTACCATGGCCTGAACCAGGGCCGGACGCGAGAGAGGACACGGCGGTGCTCTGTCTAAGCTGGGCAGACCTCCACCGTATGCTCCACCGTGTCCTCCGGGACAATCAGCCCTTGAGTTTTAATTCAAGCTTTAAGCAGTTCGAGGTTGTTCACAACCTGGGATGCGTCATCTCGTTATTTGATTTATTAGTGTTGGTTAGATTGGCGCTATTCGTTCTCTTTTAAGTCTGTTGGTACAGTCTGTACAGCGAGTTCAGTTTTATGCCGTTGAAGTATTTCCTTATAACTCTTGCAGGACCTTTCTACAACCTCCTTGATAGTTGGGATTTGTAGGCATTCATGAACTTCAATGTTTTTTGTCAACCAGAGTGCACCACTTAAGGTTTTTAGTGCTTTAATTTGGAAGCGCTGTTTTATCTCAATATTTGAGTGGCTTTCCAATCCCCAGACCTCTATTTTATATGTCCATACAGGTTTAAGGATGCATTTGTAGATTAGAAGTTTGTTTTCGAAGCTTAGTGATGACTATCTGCCTGTGAGCCAGTGAATTTTTATTTTTGGCATTTATATGTTCACGCCAGGTAAGTCTTCTGTCGATGTGCATACCTAAGTATTCGTCGTAGGGCGAAGGGAATATGGACAGACTTGGCAGCACTAGCCTTGATTCTCTACTTTTTCAGCCATGATCCAATCTTGTTTGCTTTGAGGTGGGTAGGTCAGCAGGGTAGACTGCGTACAGAACAGGGCCCAGCATTGAACCCTGGGGAACGCCAGCTTCTATGGGATAGAATGAAGATAGGTTCCCAGATTTAAATTAGAACATTCAGTCTTCCAAGTATGACTTGAACAGCATGTAAGCGGTGTGTAGTAAGCAAATTTTTAGTTTCCACAGATGGCCCTTATGTCATACTCAGTTGAATGCTTGTTGTATGTTAAGAAAAGCTGCTGAGCAGTACTCCTTTCTTTCAAAGGATTGCCGGATTCTGTGAACCACCCTATGTATTTGTTCTGTCGTTCCATGGTGTACTTGGAAACCAAATTGATGCTCTGGGATTGTCCCTTGTTCCTCAAGTAGAGGTAGCAGTCGTTGTAGCAATAAGTTTAGGAAGAAGACTTATTGGTCTGTACGTGGAAACTTCAGTAAGAGGCTTTCCAGGTTTACCTACCATATTTATCATTGAGACTTTACAGATTAGAGGAAAATAGTGTAGTCTCAACGCTGCACTGAACAGAATGGTTAGCAAGACAATTCTTTTTCTCGGTAGTTGATTAAGGACTTCTGATGTAATAAGATCAAAACCTGGAGCCTTTTTCTTCTTCAAGTTATTAATAGCTTGCCAAACTTCTATTGGGGTACGCAGTCGCAACAGTAGAGACATTTGCTGATCACTCAAGAATTTTGTCAATTTCTTCTTCCGGATACATGATGACAAGTTTATTTGGTTTGAATACATCTTTTAAGAATTTAGCAAATAGCGCGGCTTTATCAGCAGGTTTTCTCACCCACTCACCATTTGGCTGTCTAAAGGAGGCGTGAGTTTTGTGGCCGTTTTAGTGACTTAGTTATTTTCTATAGGGAATAGTCATCTGCTTTGTGGGGTGATAAAATCTTTAGTTTATCTTGCAGAGTGGCGTTATCGTATTCTTTAAGTGTTTCCTTTAATTCCTTTTGTGCCTTATTGAGGGCTCTTTTATCATGTACGTTCCTGCTTATTTACCATTGTTATCTCAGTCTCCATTTTACAGCTACCTTCTCCCTTATTTTAAGTGTATAATCCTGTTTTTGAGTATTGTATTTTATACATGGTGGACGCGCGAATAAGCGATTTTGATAGATTTTGCGTTGGTGTTACAATAAAAACAATGTATGGCGTACAATACTGTTTGGAGAGAAATTGAGCGAAAAACGACAGTTTGTACAAAGGAAAGGGTGCACAATACCTTACTGGATGCGTTGGAGGCCTGAAGCGAAGATACGTATGCAATTTCACGAATCTTTCTTGTTTCCTCGAGTTTCAACGCACGAGTTGTGAGCGCGACGCGTTTTAGAATACAATCGACATATTTTTTGTCTTCTCTCGTTCATATTTCGTAAGTGACGCGATTGCGCGGTTTGGCACCACTTAGTGTACCCATCGTGCTCACACGCGAATTTCTTCGTCTTATCGTCAATGCCTTTGAATTAATAGATATAGTTGGTATTGCAACTTCCTATCTCCTAAGATAGGAAGTAAGGAAAGGAAGTTAAGTTAAATTCTATAAAGTTCTTCTTCTATAGACTCCCAGTTAGTTTTACGATTGTAAAGCGTCTCGCGGGGCCTATTTGTTGTATGAGAATATCTATTTTCTCTGATTGTTTAGTGATGATTTGTTCTAGTGGATTTGTTGGCTGAGATTGTATATTCTCTTGTTTTTTGTTCCATTGTGCAGTGTTTCCTGTGTCTTGAGTGCGTGGATTAGGTGGTTGTTGTCTAACGTGGCTTCTTGGCTGTAATTGTGGAAAGTCATCAATTTAAAAGGAGAAAGAGTTATTTCGTGCATTAATATTTGGTAATGCAGCTTTTTTGTGGGGTTGCTGTGAAATTTTCCTTGCGCGAATCTTCTTGTATACTTCGCACCCCTTGTAGTTGGCGGGGTGGTCTCCAAGGCACAATGTACATGTGGCTGGTTTGTTCCTGTCTTTTTTAGGCAGTCTATAGTTCTATGTCGCATGCATATATTTTTAGTGTTCCTATGTTGTTAACATCTAGCGCATTGAGGAATTTCATTTGTTTTTTCGTGGATATTCTATCTTAACTTTCGTATGGTATATAGAATATATATGTTTAAGTTCGGGGTTGTTTGGGCCATCTTCTACATTCACGAAAAACATGTTCAGTGGCTTCTTGTTTCTTCTTGAGAGAGCACATATGATTTCACCTCTGACTTTATTACCAGTTTGTTCCTCAACAATGACTTCTTTTGGTGTCGTGTCGTGCAGATTCTTAATCACGATTCTGCAGCTCCTCGTATCTATCTGTGTGAACGTATAGCCCATTCTTTCGAATTAGGTCTATGATATTTTTGTACGCTTCACTTGTCTGCGCCATTACTCTCAACTGATCTATTGACTATTTTATAGGTGTAAGTGTCGCTTGGTACGGAACTATTCAGTTTTGATATGTTCGTAATACCATATAGGATTATCGGTGGTGGTTTGCTAAGTTTTTTATTAAACCACCACCTTGACTTTCCATTGGTTAAGCGGAGTCATCAGGTGTATCTACTAGAAGTCCACTGTATCTGTTGGAAGTATTAATAGAGCTCTGAGACTTCTGTGATAGGTTCTTATGTCCTTCCGTAAAAGGTGGGCTATTAGATAGCCTCTTTTTCTCTTTGGGTTGCGTTGGGTGGATATTCTTTGCCATGTGAGAGGACACATGTTGTCATCATTCTCTAAGGTGATCCTCACTGGTGATGTGGGAGGTAAGTCTTTCCCTTTTGTAGTGCTAATTGTTCTTGGTTTATTTCCAAGCGAGGAAGATCTAGGTCTTGAGATAAAGAGGCTCGGATGAAACGCTTGCTGTATAAGATTCCTTGTTGTGCTGCCAGTAGCATTTTCTGTCACAGGGGCCTGGTTGCCTACCCCTGCGCAGACTTCGGTAACCAATTTCCCACTCGCCCGGGTACCTGCGAGCGCCGGGCGTTCGGATCGCATGTCAAATCGGCGTCGTTATCATACAGACTTTCATTTTACGAGTTAGGACATACATACAGCACTTGCCTAAGGTACAGGTAGGTAGGTCGCACTTTTGGAAGGGATTTAATCCTACCCAGGCCTGCGGATGCCTGTGGGCAGGTTATTTACCGCCACCTGTTGCTCGGTGTTGCTGCTCATTTAGCACCACCCGAGGAACACGTATAGGGTGGGCCTTGGAGGTGGTAAAACTTATGGACGGGACCAGCTTTATCCCGCTTATGGGACGGCTGATATTTTTTTCGCGATTACGATGTTGGTCCCATGGAGAAAGTTGTTCAGTTTGATGGTCTGTACCACATCCTTAAATTTGACCTCATCTTTCTGGTACACCCTGTATATTGTTCGGACACTTTTGAAAGTAACTTTTTTTTTCTTAACTCGATATCTCCTCAGTAGGTCCCTTTCTAAACATTATTAGACTTATTGCATTTTTTTTCGCATATTGTAAAAAGTCCTTCAGGAAGTATCTAACGTTTATTTTAAATGCATTTAATAAAATAATGTTCCTTTTAAAATTTCCAATTTCTAAACGCCCGTTGTACGTTGTGCATATTAAGCTGTGGCCACCAAACTCGCCTTCGCCTACACTATTGCAGAAGTGCGTGGCAAAGCAGTACCGAGCGGTCAGGTGAAGGTCAACCCTTACGCTCTAGCATAAATCAGCGAACATATCCTAAAAAATACATAAACGTTCGAAAAATTGTTGGATAATTGGTAAATCTGTTTTAATATTAAATCATATGACTAATAAAGGTATAAAAATTGACGGAGTTATTTTTCACATTACGTAGACAAGCAAAAATCAAAAAAATATGATTAAAAAGGAAAATCTTTTGGATAACTAAACAAAGCTATGTATTTAAGGATATAAAAACATATTAAAAAATAACAATTAGCAGACCAATTTTTCAGTAGAAGTTATAGCGCAAAATGTTAAAAGTTAGATTTGGGGTATCTTTGAATTCGAAAAAATGTTGGATGCCTTTACATACATATTCTAACTAGTACATACGTACGTATACAGAAAGTATTTCAGTCTGAGGAAATATTCTCAGGGAGTTATAAGCGATTTTCATGTTAAGGTAAAAATACCTAACTTCTCGTAAAAAAAATTGTTGGCTTATTGTACATCTGTAATCTGTATTACCTAAATTCATCACATGCCAAATTTCATAGGCGGGAGAATTTTTCGGGTTACATAAGCCTCGTTGATCGGACTAATTGTATTGGTTGATTGGACGGGGTTCCTGCCTATCGATACATAACAAAATTGTATTATATAAGCATATTCTTATGCCAATATGGACATATGGCGTCCAACTGTGGGGCTGTACTAAACCGACTAACATCAAGATTATTCAAACATTCCAGAATTAGGTACTCAGGAGTATTGTTAATTCGCCCTGGTATAGGATCACTCGTGTGTCTGTCTGTCTGTCCGTCTGTCACAGCCGATTTGCTCGGAATCTACTGGACTAATTAAGTTGAAATTTCGGTACACATATGAATTTGTGTGACCTTTCTGTGACGTGTACCTAACGTAAATAAATGAATTTTGAATATAAGAGTCACTTTTGGGGGGCAAATTAGATCATTAAAAAAAATGTTTTGCAAGCTGTAGGTACTATGTGACATGTCAAATGAAATGGCTTATTGTGAGGGTCTCAAATATTTGTTTTTTTATATTTTTTTAATAAAAGTTTCAAAGTTATTGAGGAAATAGATCAAAATTAACCATTGCGCCCCTTAACTCCGAAAGTACTGAGCTTAACATTTTGAAAAATATACAGAAAATAGTTCTTTACCTATAAGATTACAGGAAAACCTATAAAAATCTATGGTATTAAAATAACATGGTACATCTCTCATTGTGCGTACAAACTTGCATTTGCAGTTGGAACATGTTTTTCAACTACAATGTAAAGTTTGTTCTTGAAATAATAAACATAGTAGATAACATTTTCATTGTACGGAACCCTCACCATACTAGTTCAACTCGCACTTGTCCAGTTTATGGAAATAAAGGCTCCTACATACTGGCGCGACTTGTTGCGCGACGCGTCGCGACACAAAGGCACCGCTTGTAGCGCTACACGCGGTGTCTTTGTGTCGCGTCGCGTCGCGCGACGAGTCTTCATTCTAAGTTCAATGTAGCCTTCATTCTAAGTTCAATGTAGCATAATGTATGATAACCAGCGTTATGAGTGGCCTACGTAATATAGACGAAAATATTGTTTCACGCACGTCTTGTGTGCCGAGTGCCGTCCAAGTGACTGTAAATAAAGGCTACCATTACTATGTTTATAATAAAGTAGTTATGTTATATTTACCAAATAGCAATTCTATTTGACATTTTTTTTTAATTGGTATATTATCAAATAACTTCTCCCGTTCGGGGCGGAGCGGGAGGGCGTGTGACAGACTCTGTGTTCCTTCCGTTGCCTGTGTGTTGTCAGATGCCACGGTATCCCCTTCGGTCGTTCCGCGACCCCGGCAGGCATCGGCCCTAACGAACCCCGTCAGTTGTGATGACATCTCTTCGAGGCGCGCGTGGAACACAATGCGCCTTCTACCCGGGCCTGGTCCTTATCGAACAAGCAAGCCCGCGCCTACGGTGTGGACGGGAATCGGCCTGGGATTCCCGACTTGGATAAAAATTAAAGTCACTGATTTTCCCGTCGGGCTATAATTGATTAGTTGATCACGCAATGTTCTTTCCTCGGTTATGATAATCTCTCTTAATCAATTAATAAATAACCTCGGGTAATTCTAGTTCTTGACCAAGAAATAGAAAGGCTTCCTTTGAAAAACTATTTCTATTCCTAAATTGAGTATCGTTGAGATTAAATAATTAAAGGCGGTAGCAAATGTAGTAGGTTGGCAGCTACAGCGAAGGTTAATTTTAAGTAAAAAGTAATCAGTTGTTAGCTTTGTTTTAATTTAAGCTGGCATCGAGTTTTTTTTTTGGTAACTGAGAGTCACCAACAATAGAGGGGATCTGGCGTTAATGGTCACTGTTCTATCCTAACCTAACCTAAAATTATTCAATAATCCTTCGCTGTAGTTGCCAACCTACTTTATTTGCTACCACTGCCTTTAATTATTTTTTAATCCCAAATTCTGATTAATTTGTCGCCGCGTTAAAATATTACATGCCTAATAATATTGAATCGCTGCCAAGGTTTTTTTTAGCAAATAGTTTGTCGCCCATTAAGTTGTTAGTCGCCTGGAAAATAATTAGCCAAAGAAAAACATTTAATTTTAATAAAAGATTAGGGTTGTATGCGTTCGGAAACACAGACGCAGGCAGAGAGTTCCATTCCTTTGCTGTGCGCATTATAAAAGAAGTTTGGAAACGCTTAGTGCGAGCTGGTGGGATAGCCACCAGGAAGGGATGGTAACCTGAAGTGCGCCTAGATGACCGATAATAGAAGGGGGCCGGTGGAATGAGGTCGTGGAGTTCTTGGGCACACTCTCCGAAGTAGAGAAGAACGTAAACATAACCTTAGTTTGGTTTGGTGACAGAACTCCTTTGTGCATCTAAATTTCATTTTTCCTTTTTAACTAATCATCTCTTATATTGCTGCCACAACTACCTGCCTACCTTCCGTCTTCTAATTTCTCGTCGCTTCCTTATTAAAGTTATAATTATGATTATGACTCGCAGCGCCCGTGCTCGCCTCGAAGAGTCCAAACTCAATCAGGCTTTGAGCGAACTAAAGGCGTCAAAGGAGTCCTGTGACCAACTAAATAAGGAATTAGATGACAATGAAAGGGTGCTCTTTGATGCCCATGAAAAGAATAGGAAGTTGAAAACTGAAATGGCTCAGATATATACTCAATACACTGATGCCATAGAAGAACGGGATAGACTTCGGCTTGTTGTAGACGGGTTCAGCCAGTGTAGCATAGAGTATGAACAAACTCTTAGTCATAAACATTTTCTACAACAGCAGCTACATGAGGCTCAAAGTCAGTTAACAGAACTTCAGACTACAAATCATAACATCACTGCCTCGCTGAATCAAAGTCTGTTCAATGAGTTGATGCCTATTGCTCCGTCCATGGTTTCTGCCATCAACCCCTCTTGCACAATAGATTTGACTGGTGATGATTCAAAGTCATGTAATTCAATGCGGGTAGTCACCAGTAAGAACAAACTTAAAAAATACATAAAAATTAATAAATACATTGTTAAAACACAAAAGATGGTTAAAAGGCAAAAGTTCTTTATTAAAAATGTTAAACTTACTAGAGAAAGGCTAAATTTACTGAAACAATTAGATATGTATTCTTTTAATTTGGAACAAAGTACCAGGAAGTACAACATTGATACAGAGTACTTGCAATCTGAACTTGACCATTTACGGGAGAAACTTAGTTCAATGACTAACAAATATAATACCTCTGAAGATCTCATGAGGGAATATGTGTTGGCAGTGAATGAGCTGGTGTCCTCACAAACAAACAACTGTGAGCATTGTCAAACACCATCCAATGTACTTACACCGGACCATTCATTGACAAGATGGAATACCACCTTACCGCAGCCCTGTGTTGATTTGACATTTCCTGCTATTAATAGTTCCAATAAACAACCTAAACAAAGTGTAAAAAATGATATAGTATTATTTTGTGATGAAATTGGAAAGGACTTAGGCCACTTGTTGACAGATGAATATCCGGGACACTCCATAATAAATTACTGTATGCCTGGTTGTTCTTTATTTGATATTATGAAAAAAAATATTAAATGTAACTTCAATAAGGACACTACTTTATTAATTTTTATGGGTAATAGGGGAAATGTGAACAAAGGAGAATTGCTCCAATATTATAGAACATTGTGTAATCTTAGTTTAAGAAAAATTGTGTTGTTTACATTTCCTTATAGTAACAGTTTGCCACAGGAAGAAAATAATTTAAGATTTGATATTAATTTGACATTGCATAATTTGACATTTAATAATAATCAATTCCATTTAATTGATACTAACAATTATGTTGGTAATAATTTGTATTTGACAAAAGATAGATATAATATTATTATGTACTATCTTTCTAACTTTTACAAAAGACAGATAGCTGTGTCGCTATTATATTTTTTTTCTATCTCAGCCAAAAATTTGGCTAAACAACTTGCTTCTTTTGAGCAATGCAATGATATTTTAAATAATTCTGCCAATCATTTGGCATCAACTAATGACATTGATTATCATTTAAATTAGAAATTAGGACAATAGAGGAAACCTCTTGCTTAATAAATGAAGATAATTTAAATAAAGGTTTAAATCATCTTAATGTTACACAAAGTTCTTTAATATCACACCCATCAAATTGCAGTAACCTAAATAAATATAATAATAATACTCTAAAAATCGTTCATCAAAATATACAGGGTGTGATAGGTAAGGAATTGGAACTGGAGCTGTTCATGAACTGTAATTATATTGATATCCTATGTGTAACTGAACATTGGTTAAAAGGCCACCAGTTCATGTTCAGCTTTAACAACCACCAGGTTGCCAGCTCGTTCAGCAGAGTTAATATGATACGTGGTGGCTCTCTAATAATTGTTCGTAACAATATGAAATTCAAAGAACGTAAGGATATTGTGAGCCTCTCTGTTGAGCGAGTTATTGAAATAGCTTGCATTGAGCTTGAGCAGTTCATTGTAATGAGCGTGTACAGGCCCCCATGTGCTTCATATGATATTTTCGAGAAATATATGGAAGAAGTATTATTAAAGACTTGTAACAGTAATAAAACACTTGTTGTCTGTGGAGATTTCAACATTAATATATTGGAAAAATCTGCTGCAGTAAATAAATTTATAACTTTATTAAAATCCTATAATTTGTACAATACATTCTTTGAGCCAACTAGAATAACTGCCACTAGCGCTACCTGTATTGACAATGTTTTTACAAATTTAAGACCTTCTAGCCATTCAATTGTAAATGAGTTGGACTCTGATCACTGTGGCCAGTTGGTCACTTTCCCTCAGAAAATAATCAGAGTTCAA
Organism: Atethmia centrago; assembly: GCA_905333075.3. NCBI lineage: Eukaryota > Metazoa > Arthropoda > Insecta > Lepidoptera > Noctuidae > Atethmia > Atethmia centrago. Next base: position 31,589,594 of record HG995380.1, on the reverse strand, counting down.
AGAAAACTTATGAGTTTTGTTCCTGTTAACAAAAGTCGCTTAGAACAATTTAAAAATAGTTTAATGGAAAAACTACCGGGTTTGCCTTATCACACTGACCCGGACCAATTTTTTTTTTTTTTTTTGTGTATGGCATCTCGTAGTTGACCTTGAGAGGTCGTGACTACTTAACCGGACTTTCCTGTGGCTGCCTTAAGCGAACTCAAAGCCTCCAGCCAGGGGCGAATTTCTTATAGTACTAAGCGACTGCACGCTAAGGGCACCCCCTGTGGGGTACGGACCTCGGCTTAGGGCGTCGCTGGGGGGAGGACAGCAAGATGGGACAGGCTGGATCTGGATAATATTATTATTATTAATCGGGGAATTTAAAGCTACAGGCTCAGCTACGGCGCGGGCTGGCACTTCGTCGAGCAAGGGTCGGGGGGGACAATTACGTCGGGGTTTACGCGAGGGCCCTCGGCGGCGAGGTCGGAACGTAGGTCGGTGTGATTTGTGCACTGTACTCGTTGCCCTATTGCTTTCCTGGAGGAGGGTAATGGGGTCATCGGGGTCGGAGAGGGTATGCCTTGGACGGCGAATAGAACTAATGGTGGAGGGCCTATAACTGGCGGCCTGCACAACCAGAGGGTTGCGGTGGGTGGTGGCGGAGTCGAAGAAGCGCTTCGTGATGCGCTTCATGAACTGCTTGATGGTGGGGATTCTAAGATCGAGATGGAGGATCTCGTTTCGAACGAACCAGGGGGCTCCCGTTGCCTTTCGGAGGAAACGGTTTTGGAGGGACTGCATCCTGTGGATGTGGTGGGGTTTAGCATGTGCGAAGACTGCACAGGCATAAGTCATGATGAAAGACCCGGACCAAGCATATACTTTACTATTTAACCTCATCAATTGTGAATTTAGGAAGGTATTCACCTCAAAAACATTGCCTGTTCATGATCGCGTTATATTTAGTGACTGGGCAACACCAGGTATTTACAAAAGTAGGTTGAGGTTATATGAACTGTATCATGAAAAAACATATAACCATGATGAAACTTTTAAAGAATTTGTTAAGAATTATTCTAAAACTTTTAAAAGAGCCTGTTCCTCAGCAAAAGCCATACACATTAAAAATAAAATAAAATCTTCTGGAAATAAAATTAAAACAACTTGGAATATTATTAATTCTGAAACGGGAAGAACGACAGTACGGAATCGTGACTTCCATCTAAAAATCGATGATGCAGATATTAGGGCAGACGTGGAGGTGGCAACAGAGTTTGAAAACTTCTTCACTAATATTCCCTTTTTAACAACCAAAACTCTGTCATCGTCGTCCTCCACTTCTGCTTACTCAATACTAAAAGAATGTGTACCAGAATGTGATAAACACTTTAAATTCACAGTTGTTAGCCCTAAAGATATTTTGGAATCTTTTAAAGAACTTGATGTAAAAAAAACTACTGATCTTTGGGGATTATCAGTACTTACAATGTCTTCAATAATTGATGTTATTTCACCCTTTTTAGCAATTGTTTTTAACTCTTGTATTGCATCTGGTATATTTCCTGATCTGATGAAACTTAGCAAAGTGATTCCACTGTTCAAATCTGGCAGCACAACTGATCCCACGAATTTTCGGCCTATTTCGATATTACCTACATTGAGCAAAATCTTTGAAAAAATAATTTTAAAACAAATGTTAGGATATTTCAATTCATGTAATTTATTTCATCTGAAACAGTTTGGTTTTACGAAGGGTCGTTCAACTACAGACGCGGGCGTGGAATTGCTGAAGAGCATTTTCGAGGCTTGGGAGGAGTCGCAGGATGCTCTTGGCATTTTCTGCGACTTGTCTAAGGCCTTCGATTGCGTCCATCATGATACTCTCATCAGGAAACTGCACCACTATGGTATGAGGGACAGGGCTCTCGACCTTCTGACTTCCTATCTTAATAATAGAATTCAGAGGGTTGATATAAATGGCAAGAGATCTGCAGGATCTGCGGTCACTATAGGCGTTCCGCAGGGTTCAATTTTAGGTCCATTCTTGTTTCTAATCTATATAAATGACTTACCTTATCACATAAGGGATAATCACAAGATTGTATTGTTCGCAGATGACACTTCCCTCATTTTTAAAATCAAACGACTGCTGGTCAACTTTGAACATGTTAACGATGCACTCTCTAAAGTTGTCCATTGGTTTAATGTAAATTATCTTCTCCTGAACGAAAAAAAGACTAAACTTATTAAATTTTCAACGCCAAATGTCAGGCAGCTAACTACCAATGTTCAACTTAATGGAATAGAGTTGGACCCTGTTGAGTCGACAGTTTTTCTTGGAATAACAATTGACGCTAAATTACAATGGCGCCCACACATAGAAAAATTGTCAGGAGGGCTAAGTTCGGCCGCCTATGCTGTTAAAAAAATTCGACAGATAACCGATGTAGATACGGCCAGAATTGTTTATTTTAGTTATTTTCATAGTCTTATGTCATATGGGATTCTTCTCTGGGGAACCTGTGCGGACATTAATACCGTCTTTGTTTTACAAAAAAGGGCTGTTCGAGCCATTTACAACCTAGGTCCAAGAGATTCCCTTCGAGAAAAATTCAAAGAAATAGATATTCTGACTGTAGCCTCTCAATATATATTTGATAATCTTATGTATGTACACAAAAATATATCAAATTTTAAGAAAATGTCCGATATCCACAGTTTAAATACCAGGAATAAACATAATCTTGCTGTACTTCACACTCGCCTCCACAGAGTAGGCAACTCGTTCATGGGTCAATGTATACGCTTTTACAACAAACTTCCTATTGCTATTCGAAATTTACCCATTAAACGATTTAAGAGCTGTATTAAAACCAAACTTTGTAAAAAAGGGTACTATAAAATTTCAGATTATTTAGAAGACAAAAAAGCTTGGGATTGAGCTGCTCGCTCTGATAAGCTTTGTGCTAAAACCAAAAAAATTTATATTAAAATTATGCAAAATCATCATTATATACAACTATATGTACATATTGACATTGATGAATATTATAGGCAAAATTAAGTGAATATTTATGTACCTTGAAAAGTATTATATTACTTTAATTATTGTGAATGTGAGCACTATGTGGGTCATTTTTATTTATTTTTTTTTTTCTCTTAGTTTTAATGATGGTCTGGCATTTTGAGTTCTTTATGCGGCCAACCCCATTGTCCTTTCCTTGGTATTGTTCGTCGAGTCGTTGAGCTCCTTAAGTTTTGAGTTGAGCTACACGATTACTGACAAATGCTTGCACTGACTGGACAGGTCCACTCAAATTTGTGTGGTTCTTTCCTCAAAAGACCATTTCAGACATAGATCTACATGGTCCTCACATGATCTGACCAAGATTATGTCTGGACTTTAAAAGAGACTTTGACCCTTCAGTTTGTTTCGCCATTTCTTCTCAGGGGTAGTCAGATAGGAAATGTCGACTCCATCTAGCTTATTTTTTAATATGACGTGTAAAAGTGATTCTCATATCCTATTTACAGAATAAACAATTTCATTTCATTTCGTCACGACATTAACCTTTTGACCGCCACGTCAAAAAAGCAAAGACGTCCCTTCAGCGCCAAGCTACCAATTCATCCTTTAATATCTACAAAATAGTAGTGAGTTCGGAATTATATCGTTAAAGCACATGTAAAACTATCGATTTATTTTTAACATATAGTATATTTTTAATAAAAGTTACTATTTACCCGAAATATATAATACAGGAGTTTTATTTCATCCCGCTTTGTCCTATAAGACAGAAATGATAATGATATGTGTCACAGTTTCGGCGTTCTTTATAATTAAAACCACAATTAAAAACAACAATCGACTAAATCAAGTCAATACCATCACAGCACTATGATCAATCATGACGTACTTTTTTGTCTAATAATAAAATTTAAGTTTCTCTGAAAGAACAACCAGTAATAATGCCTTAACGTACCGGTACGTACTGATGATATATTTGCTGAAATAAATACTATTTACTGTATATTATACTTTTCAGAATACGAGGAAAATATGCGAAGCAACAAAACTAACATAAATAATTCGCATTGTTATTGAATTTAGAATTTACTAGACAGACGAACACCGCCATCTTTTAGAATTCTTACGAACAATCTTCGCAGGTCGTGTTATTATTCTAATAAGAGTGGCTAAACAGACCTCTAAACAAAGTTGTGTACCTATTCAACGATACATTATGAATTTGTACAAAATAAAAACACAATGTTCAATGAGTCGAGTTATAAATAGGTACTTAATTTATAGAGATAAGTATGTCAGTGGTTAGATAAGCGAGGAGGTATCTAGTCTACGAATAGGTGAGCGACAGCGCGGCGCACTAATGAGACCGAACGGCGAAATCTTAGCTGACTTATATTTGAGCGTCTAAAAGTGACGAAAGAAATTCCATTATTTGGCTACGATTTTTCAAAGTATTTTTTAAAGTACTAACTAGTAGAAACTAGTAGTTAGGGCCAGATAAAAAAAATACTGTAAATGAAAAGTTATTTGATTTTTTCACTACCGTTTAGTGTTGCCATTTTATATTTATTATGCCAAGTGACAGTAAGTATAGCATTATTGTATTGTTTTAGATTGTTATTATAATTAAACGGAGTAAATGAACGAACAAAACAGTTTATTTCTAAGTGTAGGTGTTCCTTGCAGGTAGGTAAAAATACTGTGGTTTAAAAATAAATAAATTACTTTCAATTAATGACTAGCAAAAAGATTAGTAACCCAAAAAAAAAAAATTGTTTGCTTATTGACGACTGTTGATTGGTTCATAGTGATGCTCATGTTGTAGATACCTATTGTATACCTACCTAAAGTAAGGCCAAAGAGTATTTAGAACCACTGGCATTACCTACCATAAACAATATTTTTACAGGACATTTCATTATGAATTAACTACGTAAGGAAAATACGATATATGCGTTATTGTCATTTTACTTCTTCAATTTGTAATATAAAAGTTACCATTGAAATAACCTACAAAAGTTCATCACTGAATACTTGCACAAACTAATTAAGAAGGTGAAGATATTTTTAATTTAAAGACGTAGAAATTTAATCTCAGCTAAAACAATGTATGCCATTGTTCATTAGTACGTATGGATAATACTATTTAATAAGAAGACTTCATTAACACACTATGTACGTATTGCAAAATGTTACATCAAATTTAATCTTATTTAACTCATCAGTACTCATATTATTGGCATCCATTGTTATTACTATTAATAATAAAGGAACAGCTCTATTTGAAAATTTTCCGCGTGTGACGTCATGGGATTGTCATGATTAGATGACTGTGGCGCTCCAAGCACAGACAATATGACAGTGTGATGGAGACGGGAATTACAGTCATTATGATTTATCGATAATCAACTGACACCGACATTTCCTGAGCAGAGAGTTCAGTAATATAAAATTTTCATGATTTCTCAATCATAAAAACTACAATAACAAAAGTTTTATTTATTTATTGAGGACTACGCTTAAAGAAATTTAATATAACGTAGTTTACCGTCGAGGTCGATATGCTTGTTATATTGATTGCTACCTACATCACTACGTGTCATGATATGGTGACTGTGGCGCTGAGGGCACTATGTTTTTCAAACTTTATAATGGGTATTCGTTTTTGTCATCATATGTTAATATAAATGAAATATACAGAAAGAAGTTCGACTAATCTAATTTAGGATGAGTCAAGGAATATAATTAGCAAAGGAAATAAAAAAAACAATGTTGTTTTATGAGTTTTATTTACGTATAAAATCTGTCATCTAGTCGTGACCGTGGCGTACTGGGCACTTTTTGGCTTATCATCTATACATGACTGTGGCGGTCAAAAGGTTAAGGATTGTCAAAGTGCCTTTCTCGACTTAAGATCTCTGCACACAGCGGGCGCGGCGCGGCGGGATGGGACGGTGACGCGACGCTGACCAGTTGTAATGTACTAGATATTACGGACGACGCCACACAGAGCCGTCGCGCTCGACGCGACGGTAACCGCCGCCGCTGCGCTGAGCAGGAATACAAGTCCGGTGGGGCGGGGCGTGGCGGGACGCGAGCGCAGCGCCGGCAGGACGCCGACGATTTGTGTTGTATGGTTTACGTATATGTATAGTAGTCACACTGCCGGCGGGGCGTGAACACGTCACGTCGGACGCGATGGAGCGTGAATGTGATTTTGTATTGTTTTACAAAAATGGATGTCGAAAAACTAATCGAATGTGTTCGTGCTCACGTATGTTTATACGATTTGGGCCATGAATCGCTTAACATCTTTTTGATGAATGACACGATCGGCGTGAAGGGGCGCGGCGGGACGGGACGTGATTGCGCCCGCAGTGTGACCACTGCCGGCGCGCCTCGCCGCGCCCCGTCACGCCACGCCCGCTGTGTGCAGAGACCTTAACTCGAGCTTTACAGCCAAGTTAGGTATTAGGATGACTACAGAATCGTAGACAAATCGAGAGAGAGAACGTTCTCACGCCTGTCATGTTAGCCCTGCAGGACGCTCGCTAACTGGCCTGCCGATGGCAGATCATCGGGTCTCAAAAAATAATATCAGTTTATCTAACCTTTACTTCATAAGTTTCGGTTCCGGCCGAAACTAAAAAAGGAGCCAAATATACGGTAACGGTTTCGGGTGAAATTCGTGTTTCCGTCGGAAACTAGCTGTAAGTATTCCGTAATAAAAAATACAATATTAAAATCATATTAGCTTGGAAACAAGACCCTTGTCTTACTTTCATATCATTCTAACTTCAAACGTTATAGCACGACAAAAGCCATAGAGTAAGTACCTACTACTAATTTACAGTATGTTCTAATTCCAATTAGCAATGTAGTAGCTAAGGATAAGAACTGTACTTGTTTACTGTGTAAAGAAGCGGCAGTCACGAGCACTAATCAGACTGGGGACATTAAAAAGTGATTTTCTGTTACTGTATTTATTGTTATTTTATGTTGTAACGAACATAGTATTTTATTTTAGTATGAAACAGTTCATAGTTGCAATCACTTTTCCACGAGAAAATCGCTTTTAATTTTGCTGTGTTTAAATATTAGTGCTCGTGATTGCACACGCCACCAAGTACCTAATTTTATAAATTTTCCTCTTTAACAAAGTGTAATCCCATTAACGGATTCTCTGTTTTAGATTTATAAACCAATTCTTCCGCATCACTGACTACTTTAAAAACGTCGCGTTTTACACGAATTTGGACATCTTCCGGTAGATCCTTAACAGTTTCAATCAGTCCCATGAAGAAGTCCGTGATCTTGTCCCTGTGCGGGGCGGCAGCCGGCGCGGGCGCGGCGCCGTACACGCAGTCCACGCGCGCGGGGTACGGGGAGCGCGGCGCCGGCTCGGCCGCCGGTGCCATGCTGTCCACGAAGGACCCCCCGGGGCTGGGCACGTCTTCAGCAACGCTATTCTCGTCGTTGCTGGAGTCGGGGTTGTCTGCCGAGCAGTGCCCGTTGCGCACTTCATCCCTCAAGTGTGCGTTGAGGAATGTCAATAACTGCTCATATTTTGGTCGTTTAATAATTTTAGCTCCTTGTTCTGACTTCATTCTCCGTAGCTTCTGCGCTCGCCTGTAACAGTCTCTTAACCGCTTCCATTTGTCTCTGCAGTCTCGAGCTGTGAAATAAAACTAAGGCTTAGGCGCATTCAAAGTCAAATTCAAATTGTTGCAATTAGACCATTAAAATACACAGTTTTAGCACAGCACCTATTTTGTGCAGAAGATGGCGCTTCGAAAGAGCGGTTTTTCCTAATTACCTACATACTTTTATTTTCATTCCATAATGCCTGCAGGCTGTTATAAAACATGAAAACTACTAATTACTAAACTACTAATAGGCGAAGTGCGTGTCGGATCACGCACAATGAAGGGTTCCGTAGTTGGGATGATGAATTTATCCCAAGAACAAACTTAACATTGTAGTTGAAAAACATTTTCCCCTCATACATTGCAACTGCAAATCGACGGTGAAGTGCCAAAAACACCTAACTGACAAAATAAAAATTTACACAAACTTAAAAAAAAAAGTTTAATTTCTTGATAAGTAAAAAAATTGTTAAACATAAATTATTATTATTCATTTAGAATAATAATAATGTGTGTTTTTAAATTATGATGAATTCGTATATTTTATGATAGTGTAGTAGGTATTCGGTTAGATCGGAGGTATTAACTTGGTACTTATTATTTTTATGTGAGTTATGATATTTAGAAGGTAATGGAATTAACAAAACCCCTATATTTTTAATCAGAACCTTTAATTTGTGAATACTCAAAAAATAAAACAATGTAACGTAGCATTTTTTGAACAATCGAACGAATTGAAAGCTGCTTAGGTTTATCAATAAAAAAAATAAGTCATCAAAAATCAATTAAATTAATGATGAACAGATTATTCGTGAGATAAATTGTCATAAAATGAGTGACAATCTCTTGGCAAGACTTCTTTTAATTGTTCAATTCAAATCAAATCAAATTATTTATTTGCATAATTATATTATGTAAACAGATGTTACAATAGTTATTTGTGCAACAAATCAAGTACTCGTATTCCTGTACCGTCAAATGTACAACTGGCCTACGTTTCACGTTCCGTCCGTAATTGTCATTCTTGTAGGTGCCGAAGTATTTTGGAACGTCCTAGGTTCTACATCTATTAACCTAGGTAAAAACCAACCCACATTACGCGACACTAAGTTCAGATGGATAGTATCAGGCTCAGTGGCTCTTCCATTACATCCATCTACGATAAGTCAGTCATATTCATTTTGTAACATTTCTTTGAATGTGTCTCAATGACAATTTAGGTGAGTTTTGGGAGCTCGATTCTGTGTCATCAAAACATTCCCTATCTCAGGAAGAAAGGGCCTGTGAACAAAGTTTCCGTTGACATACCATCCGCGATGATAATGGGCGGTTTCTGGTGCCATGCCTCAGAAGGAGGATCCTAGTATATTAGGTGAATCTTATGAAATGGCTAAACACCGTTTTTATCGTTAGAGCGTCGGTTCCAGCGTGACCCTGTCTTCAAGGAGAGATACATCACTTTCATGCAGGAGTACATGAGTCTGGGATACATGGTAGAAGATCGCAAGCGGAGGAAACCTCATTCAGATGGTAACTTAGAATATTTTTGCCACATCATGGGATTGTTATGGAGTCAAGAGTACCACCAAACTCCGGGTAGTGTTCGATGCATCAGCTGCAACCACATCTGGGTTATCGCTCAACGATATACAAATGGATTGAAAAAAGGTCAGGTCAGGTGGGGCCTACTGTCCAGGCAGTAGGCCCCACCTGACCTGACCTTTTTTCAATAGTGTTACGTTTTCGCCAACATAAATATGTAATTTCTCGAGAAATCGAAAAAATGTATAGGGCGATTTTGGTGACCCCTGTGCAACGTTCTTTGCTTAAAATAATTTTTTGGACTGTTCCTAAGCTTCCTTTAAAATCTTATAGTCTTAATACCGTTACTTATGGTACGGCCTCCGCTCCCTATTAAGCCACGAAGTGTTTAGTTAGCCTGGCGGCAGCTGCCACTAGTGAAAACGTAAGGTTGTCGATCGAACGTGACCATTACGTGGAAGATTATCTTAGTGGTGGTAACTCCATTTCAGAGGTAGTAGCGACGGGTAAGGAGGTCAGTTCTGTTCTGGCTTCAGCGAACTTTCATCTGCGAAAATGGCAGTCTAAGAGTGAAAAAATTTTAGCAGAAATAACAGGTGTTTCAGATGGTTCGAAAAGTTTAGATTTGTCCGTGAATAGAAACGTGTCTTTAAAAACATTTGGTTTACATTGGCTTTGTGAGTCAGATGTGCTAACATTCTCAATTGGAATCGACACCGACAAACATGTAACGAAACGTCATATTTTGTCAGTGATCAGTCAGATTTTTGAGTTGTCGAGGCAAAAATAATAATGCAAATGTTATGGATGGCTAAGTGTGACTGGGATGAACGAGTATCAGATGACACAAATAGTCGTTGGGTTTCTTTTAAAAATACGGCTCCCACACCTAAATGAACGTGATGTTTGAGTTTTTGAGTTTGAATGAGACGTGAAGTTTTCCTCCTAACTTCACGTCTATACGTATTCATTGGTTGTTGTCGACTGACAATCGGTGTGGTTAAAAACTGGTCTGATCGATTTGGGGTGGCGATGGCGGTTGCCCCTAAAATAGACGCGTTGGATTAGTTGGGAGGTATATCTACATTTTAATTTAATGTTGTTGCAACTAAAAATACACTTAGGAGATTTCACTAGAACATGCGAATAACGTCTTTAAATTCAAAACGATAAAAAAGTAAATTTCTCGAGAAATAGAAATGTAAGTTTGTACACATAATATTGAGAGATTTACCGCACCATAGACTTCTTAATTTCTTATAGGTTTTCCTGTACTCTGTCATTAAAATTTCTAAAATTCAAAATTAAAATCAAAATTTTTGGCTCAGCAGTTTCGGAGATGAGGGGGAAATGGTTAATTTTCTTCTATTTTCTTGAATAACTTTAAAACTATTTATTTCAAAATAATAGTAAAAAAATATTAAGACCCTCACATCAAGCCCTTTCATTTGATATGTCACAATGTATGTCACGTGCTTGCTAATACATGTGATAAGTTCAGATGGAAGAAAACTAATCTTGCTGAATTCTTGTTAAATTATTTATTAATTGTAACGACGTGTTTACAATGAAACGGTCAAAAATGTACTCAATAATAATTAGTTCTATATCAATTTACATTAGGTAAAAATGCTTATGCTAGCGTACCAAAGAGATGTACGATGTAATCGTACATATTCCCGGACGAGATAGAAAGGAGGCTGAGTATCTTGATTTACAAAATGGAATTCATGTTTAACAACTTTTAAGAACACTACTTTAAACTTTTAACTTTGAGAACTTTTATGCATAAACTTAGTTAAGGGGAAGTTCCTATATGAACGCGAGGGTGGCGAGGAACAAGGACGCGCACGCAGTCGAGGTATCCACTTGTTCCACTTGTATCGCTGCTCCGGGGCGATGATGCGGCAGCCAATGTTCTTGATCCCTCAGCAACTGACGGTGGCGGTGAGGATGGAACTCGCCATCGACATTGTGTACGGCGAGCTACGATGATTATTCCAGCGATGCCCATTATTCCAAGTATTACGTGTGTCATAGCGTAGTGATGAATATCATGATAAGATATATCATCAGGTAACATCACGTCCGTCCTTTTCATAGACTGTGTTCTTCTGTCTACTTCGCTGATTTCTTGTTCTAAATCTTGAGTTTTGTTCTCCAAAACTAATTTAGGTATGCTGATTTTGATGATATGGTTGATGAAGCAAGCACTGGTGCATAAAAATCAGAACTCGTTCTTAATTCACTTAGATAAGGTTTGTGTGAATACAAAGTAAAGTTGTTTGTTTTGATGGTGCATCCATGACCTATATTCAATAGTCCGGCTTGTGTCAACTGGTGTGCGATAATTTGATCGCCGCATATTGTTGGAACGTGACACTGATCACAGCAAAATTAAAAATCACTGTTCATTGTATAAATTTCTTGCAAATTGTCCTTACAGTAACTTGATATTGTTTTACATTCCGAATTTTCGGTTTCACAGAAGTTCTTGTCTCCCTTTATTTGGTATATGGGTCATAAGATGTGGCAGTAATAAGCTCTCGAAACGGTTGGACATGATCTCAAGTCTTCTTCAGTCATGTTAATTTAGGTATCTTTCTTCATGTTGATAGATATGTTCTCGGATACTGAGGTGATGCTGATCATACCCTTTTGCCCTGTTGTCTTGGGGATCGGAATAATCTTGAAGATTTCGTATGAATCTCGACTGATAAGAGGTAATTTGATCTCAAAGATAATGATGTCCTCCAGAAGTCTTGTTTTTATTTCCAGTAGACCATATATCTTCCAAAGGTCCGAGTGTATGTCGTCAATTGGTAGTGAGACATCCTTGGGTAACTTGCTAGAAATTGTGCTCTTTCATGAGTTGTTCGGGCGTAATCAAGTGTAAGTTGAAACGACCATTGTAAATATCAGTGACGGTATCTAATAACGTATTCTGAATGCTCTTCAAATTGTACATCATATTACTTGCTATTAAAGCTCCCATGTTGAAGTCATTAATAACACTGTTTGTTTGATTGTTGTTCTTCAATTGGTCCATTGCCTCGTCTAGTTTGTTCATGTGACGATTTATTAGTTTGAGTTGTTGGTTCATGTTATGCTCTGTACGCTTCAGGAGGTTGTTTTCTGCTTCCATGAGTGAAGTCTGATTTTTCCAAAGGGAAACTATGTTTTTCGTTCTTTTGGAGAAGTGAAATATCCTTGCGATATTTCTCAGCGAAACTTTCGTCGAGCACTCCGAATAAACTGTTTGCGATGTAACCCACGCCATTGATAAGGCCTCGGCGCTGACGCAGTGTCCCAGGTCGCGTACCGGAATGCTGACTTAGTAAAACTTGGTTGTAATGCTCAAGTTCCGAGAACGCGTGACGTAGCTGTAGAACGATTACGTCACAGTGACCTTGATCTTGTATAGAATCACATGTTTCTTTGTGTGATAGAATGTATTTATTGAATGTTGCAATTGATTGCCAGTAGGTATCCATGCTGTAGTAAACTACTAGGTTCCAATAATCTCTGATAAGCATCATGTCTGACACTTTGTCAAAATTGTTGAGAATGGGGTTATCTTCAAGTTACATTCTGAACTTGTGATGAACGTGAAGAATAACATCAGGGCAGTGACCACTGTTTTATTTTTATTTTATTTATTCAGGGACAATAAACAGCTACAATATGTGTTGGAACAGAGAAAAGATAATACAAAATATTAACAATATTGCAGCCCACTACATTATCCGCATATTAACAAGAGAAAATATGATAATGAGTGCCACTAGATAGGTAGTAAATAATTACATCACATTCATAATAATTAATTACATCATGCAATTGAGATTCTAATTGATTGTTTGGAAATAATTAACACTAAAAACAAATTAAAAAAAAAACAGAGTAATAATTAACACTAAAAACAAATAAATTATAAAATCTAGACTAGCTTACATTCCTAACTAATAACATTATTGGATAATAATAATTTTCATGACATTACATTTAAATGTGGTTTTTGAGCATACAAAAATATCAATATTAACAAAATTACTATTATAAGATTCAACCATTCGACGTATAGGGCAGCGCAAACCAGAATTAGTCCGACAGGTATTGACAGCAAATAGGGTACCTGATCGGATACTACGTTTATTAACAGTGCGTGGGACTGCATAACATAGTTTGCTCGTGAGATCGATACAATCAAAATCGCCATGAACAATACCATACAGTACAGAAGCTTCTAGATACTTACGTCTAGATTCTAGGTTGACCTGCCTATATTTATCAAGTAATTGTGAGTACGACAAATACGTTTTGTGACATCTGTAATGCATGGCTCGTAGAAACTTAAGCTGGACTTTTTCAATCTCGTCTATATATTTTTGGTAAAACGGATTCCAGATAGGGACGGCATATTCTAATTGTGATCGTACAAGGGTCTTATATATGTAAAGGTATGTAGAGATCCGCTTGAACTCAGTAGACGATCTCATAACGAAACCATACATCTTAAATGCTTTATTTACAATTTTTTCTACATGTTGGTTTAGGGACAACTTATTATCGATCATCACACCAAGATCTCTCACAGTAGATACATTACTAAGTATTGTATCGTGCAGTGAGTATTTAAAGTTAATAACTATTTTATTCTTTGTGAAATTGATGCAATTTCACTTGGAGAGACTAAGGTGTAGTTTATTGTTTAGACTGTAGTCAGTGAAACTGTCGAGATCTTGTTGGAACAGTCGACAATCAATCAATAATCAATAATCAATCAATCAATCAAGTCTGTATAGACCTTTGATATAGCTTTTAGATCATCAGCGTATACAAGAAACATAGAATTTTTAAGACATTTCTCTATGTCGTTAATATATAAAATAAACAATAGTGGTCCCAAGATTGAACCTTGTGGAACCCCCGAAGTTATATGCACTGCATAAGACTGATGACCATTCACGACAACCTTTTGTGTTCTATTTTTAATATAGGATGAGAACCAGCGAAGCAAATTTCCTCGTATACCATTAAACGCAATCTTATTTAGTAAAATTTCATGGTCGACCTTGTCAAAAGCCTTTTTGAAATCTGTATAAACCGCGTCAACTTGCAACCGCCTGTCCATATTTTCAAAAAGATAATTGGAAAAAATTGATAGATTTGAAACAGTCGAACGTCGCTGAACAAACCCATGTTGCTCTGGGATGATGAGTCTGTGTAAGATTGGATAGATTTCATTGTGTACAAGTCTCTCAAAAAGTTTTGACAAGGTCGACAGAATCGAGATAGGCCGATATTGCTCTATGTCATGTTTTGAGCCATTCTTGTGTACAGGTGTGATGTTAGCCCGTTTCCATTCATCCGGGAAAACACCCTCGCTTAAACATTTATTGTAAATAATAAAGAGTGGCTTACAGATACTGCCAGCGGCAGTCTTAAAGAACAGAGCTGGGTACTCATCAGGACCTGCTCCTTTGGATGGATCCAGTAATTTTAACTGTCTAAATATTTTGCCTTCTTCAATATGCAAGTTATTGACCAAGCTAACATTGGCATTACAGTGAGTAGGCGGGGTCCAGGCGGATAATGAGGGTGAACTTGGTTCAAACACAGACTGGAAAAAGTCTGAAAACATATCACAAATCTCTTCTGGGGCACTAGACTTAATGTTTTGATAGTGCATTGTGGATGGAATACCTGATTTATTTTTGCGATTTGATATATATGTCCAAAAGTACTTGATATTTGTGGTAAGTTTATCTTCAACTGTATTAATATAGTTTGAGTAGCAGGTCTTACAGGCTTCTATAAAAGTTACTCTGTATTCCGAAAACTCATTGTAAATTATTTTATGACTTAAGCTTCCCCCGTAGACGTATTAAAATACCGACAAGCAAAAAACCACAATGGATATCGCTAGGACTTAAATTATGTAGCTTCAGGAAAAGGCAATTATTATGGACGTCTAGACTTAAACCTACTCAAATAAATAAAACTAAATATTTGAATTACTCAAAATTATTTAAAAAAAATAATTAAACTGACCAAGCGATCTCAAAATAACTACAATATTAAAACTTCTGACAATAAAAGCAAAATGACATGGAAAATAATAAAAAACCCTAAATTAAATCTACGTAATGACTCAATAAATACAATTCAAATTGACAATGAAACAATTAACAAACCTCAATTAATTGCTGATAAGTTCAACGACTATTTCGTAGATAAAATTACGCCAATACCAGGATCAGGTAAAAGATCGAGTGCTTATATATTAAATAAACAAAAATCTATGTTCATGGCTCCATGTCAACCGATACAAATATTTAACATTATAATTAAAAGGTCTTAAAAACACTAATAGTGTAGGGTATGACGAAATTTCAACTAAGATTATAAAACATGTTGCCGATTTAATTGCTAATCACTTATGTCATATTCTTAACTTGTGTATTAGCCAGGGTGTTTTTCCTGACCGTCTGAAGATCTCCATAGTTAAACCTATATTTAAAACGGGTAATAAACAGCTAATGCAAAACTATAGACCTATTGCACTTTTGCCAATTTTTTCCAAGATTTATGAGAAATATATTTATAATGAGCTAAACGCATACTTAGAAAAACATATGATTCTTTGTAACGAGCAAAAAGATTTCCGGAGGAATATGACTATTAATATGGCTATTTATGACTTTTTAAATAAAATTATGACAAATATTGATAAAAAGACACCTGTTTGTGCTATGTATTGTGATATGACGCAAGCTTTTGACTGTGTTGACCACAATATCTTAAAAAACAAAGCTGACTCCTATGGTATAAGAGGTAACATTCTGGAATTATTATACAGTTACCTTTCAAAAAGAAAACAATTTACTGCTATAATAGACTTAAATTCCAAGACTAAAGAAGAAGTTACATACCTGTCCAACGAACGTACAGTGTATTTTGGAGTACCACAGGGTAGTGTATTGGGTCCCTTACTGTTCTTGATTTACATTAATGACCTGCCCAAAGCAATAGATTTCCCCATAACACTCTTTGCTGACGATAGTACTGTAACAATACCTTGCAATAGACCTGAATTATATGAATTTGATGTCAACAACGCGTTCAATTCATTAATCTCTTGGCTGGATAATAATAATTTAAGAATTATTCTAAAAAAAACTCAAATAATGCACTTTGGCCATAAAAAACCCAGTTCGAAAATGGAGGTTCAATACCAAAGTAACAAAATTTACGATGTAAATAGTGCAAAATTTCTAGGCTTGATTATTGATAGGCAGCTCAACTGGAAGGATCACATTGAAGCGCTATGTAAGAAAGTTAGTAGTTCGTCCTATGCCCTGTATAAACTTGCTCCAACAGTTAACACAGATGCACTACTCACAGCTTATCATGGTCTTGTTGCATCTGTATTAAGATACGGTATTATATTTTGGGGTAATTCTACAAACAGAGAAGCCGCTTTTAAAGCGCAAAAGCGATCCATCAGAGCTATGTTTGGACTACAAGTAACGAACAGTTGTGAACCATACTTCAAAAAATACAAAATTCTGACACTCCCGGCTTTGTATATTTATGAAACTGCCTTATTTGTAAAGTTAAATGCACACTTGTTTCCCCACCTATCAGATACTGTTAAACGTAACAGACGGTATGATATGTTACGCGGACGGCGAGCCAAAACAGCCTTAATGTGGAAAAGCATATTCTGTATAGCCCCGCAGGTTTATAACAAAATACCAAAATCAATCAAAGAGTTAAATTTAAATAGATTTAAAAAGAAACTGAAAGACTTGCTATGTAATAAATGTTATTATAATTTAAACGACTATTTGAATGATACTTTGACATCCTAATTGAATAGTATATATATATATTTTTTCCTTTACTTTGACATCTAACTCTTTGATACTCTGACATGAAATTATACTTTAACATCCTCAATAAATTGTGTGTGTATAGGACATTATTTTTAACTGATGAGCCTCAATTTGTAATTTTAATTCATAATTATGCAATCAATAATGTTAATACTAACGTAATCTCTATCCTGTAATAATTATATGTACCTAATATTTGCACGCCACACTTGGCAGAATGTGATGATACCATCGACTAAACCTAAGACCATATTATAATGTACCATATTCTGACAAATAAATGATTATTATTATTATTATTATTATAGTCTTTGATGTTCTTAATTTTTTTCCATTTAACCCAAAGACGTTGTTTTCTCTTGTAAGTTTTAATTAATTGTGCTGAGAACCAAACCGGAAAGTCAAGTGTCCGGGACTTAACACGCGGTAAATTGCGTTCAGTAATTCCACCGTGAACATCATAAAAGCGTTGCACGGCCTCCTGCGACGGAAGGCGCTCCAGCAGGTTCACCCATTCAACTTCGCTGATTTGTTCATTAATCATATCATAGTTAGCTTTGCAAAAGTCATATTTACTCAATAGTTTTCTTTTCAGAGCTTGTGTGAAGATACTTGTGAGGGCTGTAGCAACAAACGGAGGATGATGTGTGTCTATAGGTAGTAGTGAGTCTAATGGAGGGCTTATAGTATTAGTGGTGTTAGAAATAAACAAATCTAAGATCTTCCCATTAGTATTGGGTATGTTATTAAATTGGTATGCATTCAGGGTTGACATGAGCTGTGCCAATTGTGAACATACAGGGGACGTTCCAGAGCATGACATACCTGTAAGCTGATGCGATCCGACAGACTGTCCAACCTTCCATGTAATTTCTGGATATAATCACCAAGAGTAAATATATTTTCGACATAAGGTTCATTTAACATGTCTATTTATTTATTTATTTATTTTAGGAAAACCAACAGTTACACACATTTCTTAATTTAGTATAATAAAACTTAAAAAGTATGTTTATATGTGTAGCTCACGACGTTATCCACATCTTAAATAATACAATTTTTATATGAACTATTTGCATGCGAGTGAAACTTGAAAGAGAAAAGGAAAGAAAAAAATAAGTAAATATAGGAGTTTAAATTAAACTAAAGCTAATTTACATATTCTACATATCGGAGACATTAATTAATTTTTTTAAAGAGCTTCTATTGCTATTGGCAGACAGTGAGAATAGATCCAAATCACCAAATAATGCATTGAAATTTTTTGCTATACGGCGAAGAGGTGCGCGAACACCAGCGTTAGTGCGGCAGGTAGAGACTGCGAAAAGCGGACGAGCGCACACCTCTCGCCGATTGACAGTCCTCGGAACAACATAGCTTAACTTATTATTAAGATGCATACAGTCATATCTGTTATTACACAAGTCATAGAGAAACTTAGTTTCGAGAAATAGGCGTCTAGTTTTTAAGTTTAATAACTCAATTTTCTTATGACGTGAACTAGGGGAACTAATATTAACTCGACAACGATAGTGCATGGCTTTCAAAAATCTAAATTGTACCTTTTCTAAGCTGTCTACGTACTTTTGATATAGGGGGTTCCAAATTATTACAGCGTATTCGAGTTGTGACCTAACTAGTGATTTATATAAATGAACATAGGTCTCAATACGCTTAAAGTCTATGGTGGTTCTCATAATAAAGCCGTACATACGGTAGGCGTTACTAAGAATTTTTTGTATGTGCTGATCTAAGTGTAACTTATTGTCTAGAAGTATTCCTAGATCCTTCACCGATGTGACTTTATGCAGAGCAGCGTTGCCTAATACATATGTATTTTTAATAATGTTTTTATTTTTTGTAAAAGTTATAGATACGCATTTCGATGTACTTAATTGAATTTTACAGAGCAGACGCTCTTAAAACAACAAGTGTCCACTCTTCGTGATGACGTTATAGACCTGCAAACCAGTTCTCAGAATCAGACAGCAGAGCACGATACCCTCAAAAAACGTGTTGATGATTTGAGCTGTAACACATCGTCAGCTGAGTTTGAGTCAACAATTTGTAGCCTGGAAACTAAAATTGACGTTCTTGAGCAACAGGCTCGACAATGTAATGTCGAGATATGCAACCTGCCCGAAAGACGTAATGAAAACTTACCTTCTATCATTGAAGCCATAGGGAACGTCCTTAAATCTCCAATTTTACTCAATGATATTGTCGCTGTACATAGAGTGCCTCATGCTCATCAGCAGAGCACAAGACCAAAGAATATTATTTTAAAGTTCACCTCTCGCCTACGGAGAGACAATTTACTCAGCGCGTAATGTAAAGCTAACTCGTTAAAGACTGAGTAAATTAATATCCCCGGTACTTCCGCATTTGTTTATATTAATGAGCACTTAACCTTAAAGAGAAAGCAGTTGTTTCGTAGAACTCGAGAAGTTGCAAATAGCCATAATCATAAATACGTATGGATCAGAAATGGTACCATACTGGTACGCGAGCGTGATGGTGCAACCGCCTTTGCGATACGTGGAGACGGTGATCTTAATAAAATTAAAAAGAAGACAACTGATTAACTGCTTCCTCTTTATCGTCTTCAACGCTATATCCATGAAATGTTATCTGCATAAGTTCGTGTACTCATTACTTGAGCTAACTTATCGCTATAATTGTATTGTGTTGCATGTTCCTTTAATTGTTTTAATTTTATCATTTTTCAACTATTTATTAACGAAATTAATCGTTGTTCAGTGGTATTCCAAAATGTACTATTATTTACATTCCTTTATATTGTATTTTCCTGACATCATTACGCTGATCTTCCTTTGTGAGTACGACATGGTATATCTCTATATATATATATTCACAACCTGCTATCATTTTATACTACGGCTGAACCCTATGTGCACAATACTTGCTGCCTTATACATATTTATATTAAGATTTTTGTTTAATGGATAATAACGACATAACTATGTACTACCAAAATTGCAGAGGGGTGAGAACCAAATTGCATACCTTGTATTTGAGTATTCTGTCGTTTTCCTACGACATAATCATATTGACTGAGACGTGGCTTATATCCGATATTGCTAGCGGTAAGTTAGTGGATCCTCGATACGTGGTGTACCGCTGTGATCGAGATCGCGACTCAACTTGCAAACGTGATGGTGGTGGGGTATTGGTCGCGGTGTCACGTGCACTCCGGTCATGTTTGCTTGACATTTCTGGTCGACCGACGTGTATTGAGCATCTCACGGTTGGTATTCCGAGTAAGGACAATAGCTCTGAAATGCATGTAGTTAGTGCTGTATACATACCACCTTGGGCGACTACTGATGTGTATACATCTCACCTCGATACACTGCAGGACTCGTCCAGTGAACGGCATCGCGAGTGGACATGTGCTCAATTTTGTATTTTATTTTTGAGATTTTGTACAATTCGCTGCGTTGATTTTGTGGTTGAAGACTCGGTACCTCTCTTACTATCTTGTGGAGGTGCCCCTAAGCGGTAGGCGCCATCTTTGAAACTGTAGAGCTTCGTCCCTTTCGTCCGAACTGGTGAGTCGCTTTGAAATAGTTCCAGTAGATAGGAGACAAACTTGGAAAAAGTCCACTGTTTGACTGAGGTTTGAACTCGCGACTCGCCGTGCATTGGGAGCTCGGACCGCGCTCGTAACCGATGGGCCACGAGTAGGTGAGAGGCGGCGCGCGAAATTCTTGACCGCTATCGGCGCAGCAATTTGCTGGCTGCATTACTAAGCAACAACAAAACATTCGACGTGACAACGTTATTATTTCAAGATTTTGATTGCCAATTTACCATGATCCGGTCCCCTACTACATCTTCATCTTCCCCAAACCTGACAAATATTTCCGGAACTCCGGAAAATATTACACAAAGAAAGAGAAAACAACCGGAATCTGAGATAACTAGTGCGATTCATACTCTTACTCAGGAAATGAACAAGAGATTAGATGAATTACGAAGTTATTTCGACGGCGCCATGTCAAATTTAACGGAAAACATTACGTCTATTAAAACTGATCTTGCTGCAGTCACTCAAGTTACTTCTGATATAAAAGTTGAGTTGAATTCTTTGAGGTCCGATCACGTAAAATTGGAACTACATGTGATTGCGCTAGATGACAAGCATAAAACTGTAATACAAGATATCGCTTCCTTGCAAAAATCTCTTCAGCATACGGATGACCAGCAGGACGAATTGAAACAACAGTTTAAATCTATAAATAAGCAGTCTACGGATACAGAAGTTTTAAATGATACATTAGTAAGAATGGAAACCAAAATCGATACGCTCGAACAACAGGCTCGACAATGCAATCTAGAGTTATGTAATATTCCTGAAAAAACGTTCTGAAAATTTGGTTTCACTCATGGAAACAATAAGCACGAAAATAAATTGCTCGTTAACTCATAAAGATATTATTGCTATTCACCGTGTCCCGCATGCACACAAACAGAACAACAAACCGAAAAATATAATCGTCAAGCTTAGCTCCCGTATACTAAGGGATAACCTCCTGAGTGCATTCCGACTGGCAAAGGGAATAAAAACGGATCAGCTCGGATTATCCGGTACCCCTCAATCAATCTACATGAATGAACACCTGACATTAAAGAATAAGCAGTTGTTTCGAGCCTGCCGAGAAGCTGCCAGCAAAAATAAATTTAAATTCGTGTGGGTCAAGCATGCTACTATCCTTGTGCGAGAGATTGATGGTGAACCGGCTATTGCCATACGATCCCCTCAGGATATCCTTAAAATTACCCCGAGTGCTACAAAGCGTGATTAATTATTATTTAAACAACTACAAATCATTATCTTTTAAATTTTCTTATATCCTTATTATTGTAAAGGGCATGAATTGCTATATTGTTTCTATTTTGTTATATTTTTTCTGCATGTATTTTAATGTTTTTTACGGTTTGAATTCTCTGTTACATTTGAAAAGGTGTCTGAAAACACAATCGTTTGTTTTATCTCAATATAATTATGCTCATACAACTATGCGGTCATATATGTTGAAACACAATATTATTTTATTTTTAAAGAACTACGGTCTAAACTTAACTTAAAAGTCAAGATTACAATTAGTTTAGAAACGATTTTAAATATTCAGCTCAATGAACCATCTTGGTTACAAGCATCCCTCCCTATTCGGTTTGGCGGTTTAGGAATCCGCAAAATTTCGAGTGTTGCTTCCCCAGCCTTTTTGTCGTCCACCCATAGCACGTCACGTCTCATAGGTAATGTCCTAAGGGCTTTGCCCACAAACTATGAGACTGCGGGCTTGGAGGATGCCAAGAATGCTTTTCAAATTGCTTGCCCGGGTAAAGAATTTCCAGACAACCTAAAATCTCAGAGGAGCTGGGACGATATTTATTGCGATTTAACATACAAATCGATTCTGAGCCGCAGTTCAGGTCCGGATCGCGCAAGACTTTTGGCGGTCGGAACCAGAGAGGCCGGTCATTGGCTACATGTCCATCCTTCTCCATATACCGGTACCTTCCTGGATCCGACCTCGCTTCGTCTGGCGACTGGTCTGCGGCTTGGGGTCACGGTATGCACTCCACACACATGCCCTTGTGGCACGGACGACGTGGACCGACTGGGTCACCACGGACTTTGTTGTCAAAAAAGTGCAGGCCGCTTTTCAAGACATGCAACACTTAATGACATAATCCGCCGGTCTCTTGCCAGCATCAATGTGCCTGCTCTTCTTGAGCCGACTGGCATTGTCAGAGATGATGGCAAGAGACCTGATGGTGTGTCTTTGGTCCCGTGGAGTTTGGGACGGATGCTTGTGTGGGACGCTACCTGTGTAGACACACTGGCACCGTCCCACCTCCAACGGACTACTTCTAAAGCGGGTGCAGCGGCAGAAAATGCCGAAAATCTGAAAGTTATTAAATATGGAGGCCTTGGCAGAGAGTACAACTTTGTGCCCTTTGGAGTCGAGACCCTCGGTCCGTGAGGTCCCAGTGCGCATAAGTTATTTGCGGAAATCGCGAAACGTCTAGTTGATGTAACTGGTGACCAAAAAGCTGGCGGCTTTCTCGCGCAACGCATCAGCATTGCAATTCAGCGAGGAAATGCCGCCAGCATCCTCGGTACAATGCCCCGAGGGCCTTTTTTAAGCTTAACTTAGTTTTAATTTAATTTAGTTAATGTTAATAATCATCTTGTAATTTGGTTATGTAAATAAATGTATTAGATTACAATATTATGGGCTTCTCAATTTTCTTAAATCTTATACTATTAGGTCTTATAGATATACCAATGGATGAACTGACTATTTATTATCAGAATTGTAGGGGAATGCGGACCAAACTCAATATCTTGTATATGAATATATTATCTAATTGCTATGACATAATAATTTTGACAGAAACATGGCTCACTCCGCAAATTGTCGATAGCGAGTTTATAGACGATCGCTACGTAGTTTATAGATGTGATCGTAACCGTGACCTCACTAACAAAAAAGAAGGTGGTGGAGTACTAGTCGCGGTACTAAAAATCTTACACTCCACCCTTCTACCCTTTGATATGCCAGCCACTCCTCACATTGAACACGTTCTTATACAACTTCCAGGTGCGAATAAGAATGATAATTGTGTAATTAGTGGAGCTTATATACCCCCGAAAACACCCGAGGAAGTCTACCTATCTCATTATAACCTTCTAAATAGAACATTAGATAAACAAAACATCAACACGTTTTATCTGTTTGGCGATTACAATTTGCCAGATATTAGCTGGCATCCAAGTACTCACAATACTGTAGCTCTATATTGCGATGGTAGTTCATCACTGTGCGAACATATGATTAACTTTATGTCGCTACTGAACGCCGCCCAGTTTAACAATATCATAAACTATAATAATCGTACCCTAGACTTATTAATTAGCAACACAGTCTGCATCACATCCCGACCGTCATGTACATTACTACCTGTTGATGATCATCATCCTCCTTTTTATACCACTATAACTTACATTTCAAAACATAAAAGTCTCTTGCAAGCGAAAACATCAAAATACAATTATTATAAAGCAGATTATGAACAAATTAATTTAAAACTTAGCAAAATTGACTGGAGTGAGGTCCTGAATTATCTCCCAGTAGAGCAGTGTGTAGATACATTTTATAATATTATTTTAGGTTTAATTAAAAATCACGCTCCCATTAGTCGTACCAAATCATCCAAATTCCCAGTTTGGTTCTCTAAATCACTCATACGTATATTCAATAACAAAAATAAAGCCTGGATTAAATGGAAAACATATGATAACCTTTCGAGTTATGAACAATTCTCTTTTTTAAGACGAAGATTTCAGATAGAATGTAAAAAAAATTATACTAAGTATATAAATGATGTAGAAAATAGCATAAAAAAAAACGTAAAAAATTTATGGACTTATGTTGCCAACAAAAAAGTTAATGCTGGTATACCGGCCACTGTGTTCTATAAAAATGAAAGTTCCAGTGACCCTAATGCTATTTGTAATCTGTTCTCAAAATTCTTTCAGTCGGTCTACGAAACTACCACTTTTGATAGCAGTGAATGGTAGCTTTACAAAAACATAAAATTAAAATCATTGAACTTCACGTAACTTACAAAAACCGACCGTACACCGAATTCCCCAAATTCACGCGTTTGCGTTGTCACTACTTGCACCCTTAGCCGCAGGTATAAAAAAGGTCGGTTTATTGGAATTTTTAACCAGTTGCATACCGAAGGTCAACGTGATAACATCTCTACTGGAAGCATACGGATTTACTGGAAAAATATGTATACCACGCCCGCACTTGAGCGGCTTCTCAAGTTATTGCCTTGCTCGAAGCAGGCCATAACCAAAGTGAAGTTGCTCGACGGCTAAATTTGAGCCGCTACTCTGTTCGTCGTGTATACCAGAGGTTCCAAGAGACCGGTGGCTACATTCGGCGACCAGGTTCTGGCCGGCGACGCACAACATCAGAGCTAGATGACCGCTTTCTTGTGACAAGCTCTTTGAGAAATCGGCAACTGAACGCGGTTCAACTGGGACGACAGCTTCGAGAAGTTCGCAATGTCAGTATAAGTCGGTGGACAGTTCGAAGAAGACTAGGTGAAGCAGGAATGACTTCACATCGCCCAGCAAATGGCCCCAAATTAACCACAGCTCACCGACAAGCCCGGCTACAATTTGCTAGGGAACATTCAAATTGGACGTATGACCAATGTCGGGCTGTTATGTTCTCTGGTGAGTGCAGAATGACTTTACATGGTCATGATGGACGCTCTAGGGTCTACAGAAGGTCATCAGAGCGATTTTCACAATGCTGCATAAGCGAACGTGTGGCTTTTGGAGGTGGATCGTGTATGTTTTGGGGTGGCATAATATTGGACACTAAAACTGACATTGTATTCATCACTACGGCGAATACCGGCCCGAGATCGAGAAGTTTGACGGCTGCACGATACGTCGAAGAAGTGCTCGAAGAACATGTGAGGCCGCTTGCGTGGCTTATGGGAGAAGATTTTCTCTTAATGCACGACAACGCCAGACCGCATGTCGCTAGAACAGTTTGCGACTACATGGAAGACGTTGGAATCACCGCGATGGAGTGGCCAGCTCGTAGTCCTGATCTCAATCCGATTGAGCATGTCTGGGATGAGCTAAAAAGAAGAGTTCGAACAAGAAGCCCTGCTCCTACGCGCCTCCAAGAGCTTCAACTTGCCATTGAAGAGGAGTGGAACGCCATACCACAAGATTTCATGGTGAAATTAATACGGTCCATGAAAAACCGATTAAGAGCTGTAATCAAGGCTAGGGGAGGGAATACACCTTATTAAAAAACAATTTGATCAAGCATTTTGAGTTTTATTTTTATTCTTTCTTAAGCGAAATTGGGTAATTTTATCCGTATGTTGGGTTTTGTGCCATAAAACCCCCTATGGGTATTTTTTTTTACACTGTATTTGATATCATTAGAAAGGTACTGAAGTAAATATTCAAATAGTAAGTTTAATTTTAATATGTATTCACATTCATGAAAAAAACTGCTTTAACAACAAAAGTCAACGTGTGCGATTTTATTGCTCTCAAGTGTAGATAGATAGAATTTTGTAGATATAAAATTACAATTTTCGCTGAAAAAGGTCTCTTATCATGTCAGAGGGACACTTGGAAAGGCAGGAGTGGGTTTTTAGCCGGTAAGAGTCCGGCACTGCCCCGACTGGCTCATAAGTGAGGCAGTCGGGGCGTCCATGAGGATTTTCCCAATTCCTGCAAAAAAAAAAATCATCTATATGATGATTTCTTTAATATATACTGACTATAGCCTGTCAATTAGGGAAAGGCAAATTTCGCGCCCTCTCGCCCCTAGCCGCCGCAGGAGACGCCCCAGGCGTCGGGAATCCCGGGCGGATTTCCGGCCACCGTAGGCGCGGGCTTGCGGACGGTGAGCGATGGGTAGCTCACCGTCCGGTAAGGACCAGGCCCGGGTAGACGGCGCGGTGTATTCCACGCGCGCCTCAAGGAGATGTCGTCAGCACACAAGGTAGGGGTCCACTAGGGCCGATGGGTCACCGAGGCCCCCACAACACAGTTAACGGAAGGAATACGGGTGGGTTTTAGTCAGTAAGAGTCTGACACACCCTCCCGCTCCGGCCAGAGCGGGAGAAGTTATTAGATGATTTCCCATTCAAAAAAAAAGCCTGTCAATTAATGACAACATAATAAAATCAGACTCGCAAGTCGCCGCGGTCTTTGAAAATTTATTTTCAGATATTCCCGTTTCAACTACTAAATCCCTAAACTCATCACCTTCTGTTGCTGAGTCTTTGCTCAAAGAAAATGTTAATGTTTGCGATTCGGAATTTAATTTTGAACATTTTACCTGTAGAGAAATAATTAAAACCTTTCACACTTTAAATGTAAAAAAGACTGACCCCACAGATCTGCCTTTTTTTTTTTTTTTTGAGGGTGGGAATTCATCAAATAACTTCTCCCGCTCTGGGCGGAGCGGGAGGGTGTGTCAGACTCTTACTGACTAAAACCCACCCGTATTCCTTCCTGTTGCCTGTGTTGCGGGGGCCTCGGTGACCCATAAGTACCTTCCCGCGACCCCAGCAGGCATCGGCCCTAGTGGACCCCTACTATATGTGCTGACGACATCTCTTTGAGGCGCGCGTGGAATACAACGCGCCGTCGACCCGGGCCTGGTCCTTACCGGACGGTGAGCTACCCATTGCTCACCGTCCGCAAGCCCGCACCTACGGTGGCCGGAAATCCGCCCGGGATTCCCGACGCCCTGGGCGTCTCCTGCGGCGGCTAGGGGCGAGAGGGCGCGAAACTTGCCTTTCCCTCAACCGTCCCGCCTCCTCCTTCGCGAGCATTACTGCTTCGCAGAAGGAGGTGACGGCTGCCCATGCCCTCTCGCTCAGTACCATGGCCTGAACCAGGGCCGGACGCGAGAGGTCTCTGCCACCGATCGCCTCCACGAGGACACGGCGGTGCTCTGCCCAAGCCGGGCAGACCTCCACCGTATGCTCCACCGTGTCCTCCGGGCGATCCACACAGTGGTGACACCCGGACGTTTCCTCCCGCCTTATCCGACACAGGAACCTCCCGAAGCTGCCATGTCCGGTGAGGACCTGCGTCAGGCGGAAGGTGAGGACGCCGTGGTGCCTCTCCAGCCACTCCTCAAAGAGGGGACTTATCGCCGCAATCGTGGCGTGCCCAGCACTGGGTTGCGACAACCGTACTTTCCATGACGCCATGAGATCCCGCCGGAGCTCCATCCGCTGTGCCGCGATTTCTCGCAGCAGCGGACTAACGCCCCGGCGTTTCACCTCCTCGCGCCACTCCCATACGTGCGCG
This sequence comes from Atethmia centrago, assembly GCA_905333075.3. Taxonomy (NCBI): domain Eukaryota; kingdom Metazoa; phylum Arthropoda; class Insecta; order Lepidoptera; family Noctuidae; genus Atethmia; species Atethmia centrago. The sequence goes on along the minus strand of HG995380.1, from coordinate 31,561,583 downwards.
AGGACTTTTGCCTCCAGATCCCATGGCGGCAATCCGGCAAGGAGGGTCGCTGCCTCACAGGAGACCGTACGGTATCTCCGGACCATCCGGATGGCCATGACCCTTTGGGCCGCGCTCTACCGGCGGGCTGGCCGCAGCGCCAGAAAGCGCGCCCATACAGGAGCCCCGTAGAGGGCCATGGACCGCACGACCCCCGCGTAGAGCCTCCGGCAGGAGGCGTTTGGACCCCCTAGATTGGGCAGGAGCCGCTTCAATGCAGCGCCCGCCCGCTCCAGATCTGCCTGTGGGGTAATTATGTAGAAGTTGCCAAGTCAATAATTGACATTTTAGCACCTACTTTTTCTCTTATCTTTAATAATTGCATTGACTGTGGGGAGTTTCCTGACCTTATGAAAAATAGTAAAATAATACCTTTGTTTAAATCAGGTAGTACATCAGACCCCACCAATTATAGACATATTTCAGTACTACCTACATTTAGTAAAATTTTTGAAAAAAATATTTAAGACCAATTACAAAGATTTTTTAATAAACATAAATTATTGGACAATAAACAGTTTGGTTTTACAAGGGGTCGTACGAATATTGAGGACTTGTGTTGAACTTTTAATGATTTTCCGTACCTCATAAAGAATAATCATGATATACTGCTGTTTGCAGATGACACATCACTTTTGTTTAAACTTAAACGTCAGCAGCTGGTTACTGACGATGTAAATAGTGCGATGTCAAAAGCAGTTCACTAGTTCAATGTTAATAATTTACTTTTTAATGAAAAAAAAAACCAATTGCATTAAGTTTACGCTACCTCACGTTAGGCAGGTGAAAACTAATGTGTTGATAAAGGGCGAAGAATTGAATCCTGAAGATAGCACAGTATTCTTGGGCTTAACTTTGGATGCTAAGCTTCAGTGGGGTCCACATATAGATAAATTGTCGAAAAAGCTAAGCTCCGCAGCATACGCTGTTAGAAAAGTTCGTAATTTAACTGGTATAGAGACAGCCCGTTTAGTGTACTTTAGCTATTTTCATAGTGTAATGTCGTAAGGTATTCTGTTGTGGGGAAATACCGCGGACATTCACACTATCTTTGTTTTGCAGAAAAGAGCTGTTCGATCAATTTATAAATTAAGTCCGAGACACTCTCTCAGAGAGAAGTTTAAGGAGATTAATGTAATGACTGTGCCCTCTCAGTATATTTTTGAATATCTTTTATATGCCCATAAAAATACAGTGATATCCATAATATAAATACTAGGAACAAACACAAATTTGTTGTACCTACAACAAGGCTCAAGAAAATAGGCGGCTCATTCAGATGTCAATGTATACGTTTTTATAATAAACTTCCAAGCCACGTTCAAGATCTAAGCCTTAATAAATTCAAATCATTTATTAAAAGTAAGTTGTGCTAGAAAGCCTTTTATATCGTTAAAGATTATATTGAGGACAAAACGGCTTGGGATTGAGCTGCTCCTATTATTGCATACTGAAACTTTTATTTTATTTATATACACTTTTGACATTTAATAATTATTCAAAACTTCAATTGTGGAGTTTAATATATTGTGTGGAATTTAATATTTACTTGTAAAGTATTATATTGTTTTCAATTATTGTGAATGTGAAGACTATGTGGGTCATTGTTTTGTGTTTTTCATTGTCTGGCAGTTTGAGTAATTTATGCGGCCTACCCAAATGTTCTTTCTTTGGTATTGTTCGTGGCATCGTTGAGCTCCTTAAGTTCTGAGTTGAGCTGCACGATTACTGACAAATGCGTGCACTGACTGGACAGGACCACTCAATCTGTGTGGTTCTTTCCTCGAAAGGACCATTTCAGACACCAATCTACATGGCCTTCACATGATCTGACCAAGATTATGTCTGGACTTTAAATGAGACTGTGATCTCTGAGTTTGTTTCGGCCTTTCTTCTCAGAGTAGTCAGATAAGAAACGCCGACCCCACATAGCTTTATTTTAAAAATATGATTGACTTGTAAAAGTGTTTGTACAAAGCTACTTACAGAAAATAAATCATTTATCACTTGATTGAAATGTGAAAATGTCTTGCTGAGGATTCCAGTGGCCCAATGTTTATGTTGACTCCGCTTGTTTGAAGTCGTAAGTGTCGTAATGCTCTTTATCGAAACTCTTGTCGGTGCTGTCTTGCAGTTCTTGATAATTAGACCTCCATTTTCGTAAATTGAAACCACCTGTCTTGATTCGTTCCAAATCTTGCTGTAATTGTATTGCCGATGCGACAGAGTTGGAACCGTGTAACAAATCGTCCATGTAAAAATATTCTTTGACTACTTGAGCTGCATCTGTGTAATTTGATTTCTCGTCATTAACCAATTGCCTTGGTGCCATAAGTGTCCGTAGTCAGTTGGTATTCTTGCACAAATCGATCAGACGATTCTCGCCAAACGATTTATTGTAAGTTTTGGTCGTCTTCATGCGCCGAAATTTGGCGAAACTTTTATTCAATGTCAGCGATAAAAGCTATGCGATGTTGTCTCCACTTCAATAACAATGTCAGAAGAACCTTTTGAAGGTTGGGTCCAGTATGCATACAATCATTCGTTCAAACTTTTGCATGTAGAAGTTTTAGACGATGCATTAAATACTACTCGGAGTGATGTAGTTGTTAACTCGTTACGTAGGACGTAGTGATGTGGCAGAAAATACTCAGGTTTCTTGTTACTATGTGTCAGTTTCATGTGACCGAGTGATAAGTATTCATCAATGAATGCTTGATATTGTTGTTCAATAGACTTGTTTCTAATGAACTTTCTTTCTATCTGATATAGCTGAGCAACTGCCTTATGTTTGGATTCCCCAGTTTCCGTGGTGAAGTTAGACTTTAGGGGCAGTCTCACTCGATATATTCCGTCTTCCAACCTTGTCGTGGACGACTTGTAAAACTGAATGCATTCATCCTCTTCGTATGATTTTGGTCGTCTTCAGGAATATCTTCTATCTCCCAAAATTGGTGAATGTCTTGAATGTTGTTAAGAATTATGTTGCATTGTAGACTTTGAACTTCGCCGAATATAGCTACTTGAATCCTCTCGGTGAATCCTGTTCATGATAATTTTAGCGTAAATGTCCGCACCCAATAATATGTGATTTGGGTTGCTGATATAGAACTGTGGATCGGCCAATTCAATTTGTTCTAAAAGTGCCCATATGGCCTAGAAAAGGTTGAGTTTGGCAGGTTTCTCGTGAGACTATTCATTATGAGAACATTGGTGATAAACTTGTAGTGGCCGTCCAATGATGTACAGTTGATACTCAACATTCCTTTGTACGTCTTGTCATTCATGCCGATGCCTGTAATAACTGCCTTACATTTCTGTCGTGGTAACCCTAGCAATTGTGCTGCGTTTTCGGTGATCAATGAAATTAAGGCTCGCATAGTCCTTTTTATCCGATCGGGTCCTGTCACCTTGATAATTGCAATTGCCAAAATAACTGTCGACGCGAGTTTTTGCTGTGCTACGTGCGCCGCGTGAATTGATCGTTGGAGCTCAACGATTCGACGAACAATACCAAAGAAAGAACATTTGGGTAGGCCGCATAAATTACTCAAACTGCCAGACCATGATTAATACTAAATGAGAATAATAAAAAAAAAAACAATAATGACCCACATAGGCTTCACATTCACAATAATTGAAAACAATATAATACTTTACAAGTAAATATTAAGTTCCAAACAGTATATTGAACTCCACAAAGTAAATATGTCAAAATGGTATATGTATAAATAAAATAAAAGTTTCAGTATGCAATAATTGGAGCAGCTTAATCCCAAGCCTTTTTGTCCTCAATATAATTTTTAATAGTATAAAAGGCTTTCTGACACAACTTACTTTTAATAAATGATTTGAATTTATTAAGGCTTAGATCTTGAACGTGGCTTGGAAGTTTATTATAAAAACGTATACATTGACATCTGAATGAGCCGCCTATTTTCTTGAGCCTTGTTGTAGGTACAACAAATTTGTGTTTGTTCCTAGTATTTATATTATGGATATCACTGTATTTTTTAAACAATTTTATATTTTTATGGGCATATAAAAGATTTTCAAAAATATACTGGGAGGGCACAGTCATTACATTAATCTCCTTAAATTTCTCTCTGAGAGAGTGTCTCGGACTTAATCTATAAATTGACCGAACAGCTCTTTTCTGCAAAACAAAGATAGTCTGAATGTCAGCGGCATTTCCCCACAACAGAATACCGTACGACTGTAATGTCGTACGGTATTCTGTTGTACGGAAAGCAAGGCGCAGAAACCCATATGTTTAATTTGCTTTACTACAGTAGCTGTTGCAAAAAAGTATAATTTGGAAAGGCATTATAAGCAAAATCATAGTAATTTTGAGAGAGTATCCTGCTGGTAGAGTCATCAGAGAAGATGTTTTAAAGAAAAAGAAACAAGAACTATTCAACCAACAGAATATTTTTGTTAAACGGCACGACGAGCTTGAATCCACGATTAAAACATCTTACGAGATTTCTTTGCTTTTAGCAAAAAAGAAGAAGCCTTATTCTGATGGAGAAATTGTTAAAGAGCCTTTAACAATCTTTGCACAAAATTGTAATGACCAAAATGTCAAAGCTAAAGCCGACAGTCTTTCACTCTCACGAAATACAGTGACAAGACGGGCGGAGGAGATGTCAGTTGACATCAAAGATCAGATACAAGAGATCGTAACAAAGTGCAAATACTTTTCGTTGGCGTTGGACGAAACTTGCGATTTAACGAATAGAGCTCAGTTGGCTATTTTTGTTCGTTGCATTGATGAAAATTGGAATGTATTTCGAGATTTACTACAATTATGTCAGCTGGAAACTACGACCCAAGGGAAAGACATTTTTGCGAAAATTAAGGAATGCGTTGAAAAAAGGATTTACCATGGGATAAAATGAAGTCTATTTGCACTGATGGGGCACCTGCAATGACCGGAAAAAACAATGGTTGCGTTGCTTTGTTACAAAATTACTTGGGTCGAAAAATATTTTCGTATCATTGCATCATCCACCAGGAAGCGTTGTGTGCAAAGGACATGCAATTGGATGATATTATGGACCCGGTAGTACGCTGCATAAATTACATACGTGCAAAAGCTCTTCACAGACGTCAATTCAGGGTTTTATTTGAAGAAGATATCAGCGAATATGGAGAGTTACAACTGTACTGCGCTGTGCGATGGCTTACAAGGGGAAACATGTTGAAACATTTCTTCAACTTGAGAGAGTAGGTCTTGGAATTTTTAGAAGAAAAAAAGGCGTTACCTTTGGAAACTGATTTACTGAAACAAGAATCCTGGCTGAGTGATCTTGCATTTCTTGTTGACATTACTAATTACCTCAATATTTTAAATCTCAAATTACAAGGGAAAAATTGTTCACTTCCGACTATGTATACTTTGATAAGCGGGTTCAAAGCTAAATAATTTTTTTTTTAATGAATTTAGCTAATGAAAATATTGGCGCCGATTCCCTTGTTCACAAACTAAACTAAATTTAAGTTCAGTGCATCTTTTTCTTTCTATTACATTAAGAAAAGGACAGAAGATCAATTTTAGTTTAGTCCTGTCAAATTAATCAGCGCTTGACGTAAATTGACGTAATTTTAGTAGGCAAGTTTTTAATCACGTCTAAACTAGTATGGAGTAGTGACAGGCGCTGATTAATTTGACAGGACTAAACTAAAATTTATCTTCTGTCCTTTTCTTAATGAAATAGAAAGAAAAAGATGAAATTGGTACCAAAAGAAGATTTTCCTACAATCACTGACCTGACCTTTCAATTTTTAAGTAGTTTCGGTTCAACATATAATTGTGAAAAGATTTTTTTCAAATCTTAATTACATAAAAAACAAATACCGCACATCTCTAACTGAGCAACATATTTTTGATTTGTTGTTACTGTCAACTTCTGATTTGACGCCTAATATAGGAAAATGATTAAAACAGAAACAATTTCAGAAATCACATTAATTGTGCCATTATTTCGTTAGAATTAAATTTTTGTTAATTGTATTTCTTTATTTGGCAGAAGATGCTATTTATGTTATTATTTTAAACTTGTAAAATTAAAATTCATTAAATTAAACAACTATTTCAGAATACCTTAATTAAAGTTGGGCTCATTGTTATAAAAAAATACGAAAATACGAACTGTCAATGGTCAGTGGCCCGGCTGTGATTTTTGAATCGTTCGTTTTGCCCGGCTGCTTAAAAGGTTGGGCAGCCTTGGTCTAGTATAACATATATGTTTTTCAAACTAATAAGACGAGTCCTCTAGACGTGATGTTCAATTTAAAATCATTAGAAGTCATATATCTGCGCCTTAATAAATAATTTAAGGCGACGTTAGGTGACGGCGACCTTGTGCGAATGGGAGGAGCCATGCCCCCGCGACCCCAATGACGCAGGTAATTTCGTAGGGTAACCATACGTTCCAGATGGTGAGGACTATCCTGTCTGATTTTAGCTAGGCGGGTAGGTAGGTAGGTAGGTAGATAGGGTATGTAGGTAGGGTAGGTAGGTAGGGTAGGTAGGTAGGTAGGGTAGGTAGTTAGGTAGGGTAGGTAGGTAGGTAGGGTAGGTAGGAGGTAGGTAGGTAGGGTAGGTAGGTAGGGTAGGTAGGTAGGGTAGGTAGGTAGGGTAGGTAGGTAGGTTGGTAGGTAGGGTAAGTAGGTAGGGTAGGTAGGTAGGGTAGTTAGGTACGGTAGGCAGGTAGGGTAAGTAGGTAGGGTAGGTAGGTAGGGTAAGTCCCTACCTACCTACCCTACCCTACCTGGGTAGGGTAGGTAGATAGGTAGGTAGGGTAGGTAGGTAGGGTAGGGTAGGTAGGTAGGTAGGTAGGTAACGTAGGTAGGTAGGGTAGGTAGGTAACGTAGGTGGGTAGGGTAGGTAGGTAACGTAGGTAGGTAGGGTAGGTATGTAGGGTAGGTAGGTAGGGTAGGTAGGTAGGTAGGTATGTAAGGTTGGTAGGTAGGGTAGATAGATAAGTAGGTTAAGTTGAAATACTTAGTGCTATTTGTGCGAAGCCGGGCTGGGTAAAGCTAGTAGGTAATAAATGTGTCAATACATGAATAGGAAATATTAATTAAATCAAGTCATTTATTCAAATTAGGCTGCGAATCAGAACTTTTCGAACGTAAAAATTACATAAGACAGTCCCCCAAAATGCTTTAGCTGCGAAGAAGTCGCGCAAAAAAAAATCCCCAGCAGCACAGCTCTCTGTTCAATTCGAAAAGAAAAATGTATACAGTAGTATGCAAAAATAATTTATCAGTCACCGAAGTACACCTTCAGGTGTGACCTGAAGGTGTACTTCGGTCATCAAGTCCGGAGGTAAGGTCTCATCATAACTATTAAAACGAGCCCAATCTCAGCACACCTAGTTCCATTCGTTGACGAGTTCCAGTAGCAGTAAATGAAGTACACCTTCAGGACACTACATCAAGTAGGTAAGGTCTCATCATAACTATCAAAACGAGCCCAAACTCGGCACACCTAGTTCTGCTGGTCGACGACTTCCAATAGGAGTCACCGAAGTACACCTTCAGGTCACACCATCAAGTCCGGAGGTGAGGTCTCATCATAGGAGGTCCTCATCATAGGAGGTCCGGAGGTAAGGTTATAGGATCACTCGTGTGTAGACACACGAGTGATCCTATAACCGACTGTCCGTCTGTCACACACAGTCGATTTTCTCCGAATCTACTGGACGGATTAAGTTAAAATTTCGTACACACGAATTTCTGTGACTCGAACAAGAACGTGAAACGTAAATAAATGAATTTTAAATATGGGGTTCACATATGGGGAAAAACTATAAAATACAAATCAAGAGTTGTACCGAGTGACATATCAAATGAAAAGACTTATTATAAGTATTTTTATTTTCTAAATAATAAGTTTTAAAGTTTCAGACAATAGTTCTATACAAGTTACTTATAGTTACAGGAAAACCTATAAGAAGTCTATGGTCTCAAAATAACATCATAAATAACATCATAAATAACATCATAAATAACATCATAAATAACATCATAAATCACTCATAATTGTGCGTAGTTTAAAACTTACATTTGCATTTGGAATTTAGGGTAGAACAAGTTTTCCAAGTAAAATGTTTGTTCTTGGGATAAATTCACCCCAACTACTCAACCCTTCAATGTGCGTGGTTCGACACGCATTGGTCGGTTTTTTTCGTTTTGAGGTACGTAATCCAAAAATGATAAACAAAACAAAAACAAAGCATCAAAATATACTATTTTAGAACAAAAACAAATCGCGAGTCTGTTTCAAAAACATTTGTTACAAAATAAAATATAATTATGTTTATGAAAGAACGTTGCTCTGGTACCATACATTATTATTATTATCCTTAAGAACCAACCGTCTCGTTACTTTCTGTGTTAGCGTAACATACACCTGTTTGTAATAAAAAAATCTAAGTAAGAAAAAAAGCGCTGTAAGTGCTTAATTTTATTTATTGAATCATAATTTTAATTCGTCAAAATATGGAGCCGGAAAATAAGATCAACAACATAACCGTGATATCATTCTTTAATATTTTTACAATTTGATATGTCTGTGCGATTATATTATTTGATATCCGGAGCTTAAATTATATTAGGAAAAAAAAAGATGAAAGAAAATTTGTTCATTTGCGGTAAACATGACGCAAAGTGTTGGAATGCAACAAAATATATCCGTCCCACTTAAGTAGTTTGAGAGTCTTTCTCCTTCATACATATTTACATTGAGCATAACTTTAATATAGTTTAGACGCCAGTGTTCCGTCTGGACCTAGCGAGAGCGCACACACACCTCTCCTGCTAATTATAAAGCACAAATTAAACATTGATCTGTGTCTTTCATTGGTTCTCAAAACCCAACAGGTTATGGGCCCAGTGATTTAGACTAAAAAGTGATTTTTTAAGTGATCTAATAAAATGGATAATCTTTTAGCGATAAGACCGCCCATTGTGTCACCCCTTGTAAAATTTCAACATTTGTATCTGTAATTTTTATGGTGTACATAATAAAGAGTATTCTATTCTATTCTATTCTATTCTATTCTTAAAATGAAGAGAAATATTAAACCGTTTGACGGGGACAAATATAGTGTGTGGAAACTTAGAATACGTAACTTATTAAATGAACTTGAAGTGCTTAATGTGATTGATATAGAAACTCCTAAAGAACCAGACAGTGAGTGGCACAAAAGACAGAGAATCGCTAAGAATACGATAATAGAGTATCTATCGGATTCATTGCTCGGACTTACAAGTGAAGAAAATACAGCGAGGGGAATTTTCATGACACTGGATTCTATCTACGAAAGGAAAAGCATAGCGACTCAACTAGCTTTGAGGAAAAGGTTGTTGAATTTTAAGTTAAAAGAAGAAAACCCCTTGACAAAACACTTCCAAGAATTCGACGACTTGTTAATCGAATTAATCGCTGCAGGTGCAAAATTAGAAGAAGTAGATAAGGTAACACATCTATTTATGACTCTACCTAACAGCTATGATGGTGTCGTCACAGCAATTGAAACATTGGCGGAGGACAACCTGACCTTAACCTTTGTCAAAACTAGACTTCTTGATCACGAAATAAAATTAATCAATGAAAGACGCGATACAAGCATGAAAGTTCTCCAGGCGGAAACTACAACAATACTGGCGGGCAATACAACACAACCTAAAACTCAAGACCGACACAATTATAGAAATTCAAACATGCGACAGTACTCGAATCGAAGACAGATTTATAAAACCTCATTCAAGCCGAAAAATAATAGACTGAAACATATAAAATGCCATTGTTGCGGAAGGAATGGTCACATACAAAAGAACTGTTATTATAACAAGCAGACAAAACAACGTTCCGAAAACAACAGAACAGTTCAAACTGTAAATATTACGGATACTGAAAATCCTAATATCTCGGGTTTGCTTTTATGGTCGGAGGCTGTGAAAATGAACGTGAAGATCAAAACGACATTATATTTATTTTGGACTCGGGTGCCTCAAACCATTTAATTAATAGAGAAGATCTGGCACGAAATTTCATGGAACTGGAAAAACCAATAAATATCTCAGTTGCTAAGAACGGAACATTTATAAGAACGAAGAAGGGCAATATTGCAGGAACCAGCCACTTTGGTATAAAGGGAATGCTACAGGATGTCCTTTTCTGTTCCGAAATTCCTTACAACTTACTCTCGGTAAAGAAAATGCAACAAGCTGGAATGACCATCGTTTTTAGCAATAACGGTGGTGTGCAGATATACAATAACGACGGTAAGATGGTAACAAAGGGTAAGTTTTTGAACAATTTAATTGGTATTAATTTCACACTTGAAAAATGTGTTTTAAATGCCTAGAAGCTTATCAAATAGGATCGTACACAATAATAACTATGAATTATGGCATCAAAGGCTTGGTCATATAGGCAAGTCTAAGTTTGTGCAAATAAAAGGCAAACAATTTTATTCTGATAATGAACAAATAGATCATGTTACGATAAATAATAATGAAGCTTGTATAAAAGGAAAACAGGCATGTTTGCCATTTAATAAATCAAAGTCAAAAATTATAAAACGACCTCTATTTAACGTGCATACTGATGTGTGTGGTCCCATTACTCCTTCAACACTTGACGACAAAAACTATTTTGTAATTTTTGTCGACGAATACACACACTACTGTGCAACATACTTAATAGCTAATAAATCAGATGTTTTTGCTACGTTTCGAGATTATGTTGCAAAGTGTGAAGTTCATTTCAGTTCGAGAATAGTCAATTTGTATTGTGATAATGGTGGTGAATATTTGTCAAATGAAATGAAAGAGTACTGTGTGCAAAAAGGTATAAGTTACCACTTAACAGTGCCGCATACCCCTGCTTTGAATGGTATTGCCGAAAGAATGATAAGAACAATAACAGAACGAAGTCGTGCCATGGTATCTGGTGCTAAATTGGACAAAACGTTCTGGGGTGAGGCTGTGCTGACAGCTACATATTTAATAAATATCAGCCCTACAAAAGCACTGAAAACAGCTAACACACCATTTGAATTGTGGCATAATAAAAAACCACAACTTAAGTATTTGAAAGTTTTCGGTTCAACTGTTTATTTTGTAAATAAAACGAGGAAAACCAAATTCGATGAAAAATCCTTAAAAGGGATATTACATAATTGGTTATGAACCGAACGGTTATAAGGTGTGGGATGTGGTAGACGAAAAGTTTGTAAAAGTCAGAGATGTAATAGTTGATGAGATTAATTTCTTGTTAAACAGACCATTGAAGTCTGGCAGAGTTTTGCCTGAAAATTGTATTAACTCTGATAACTTTGACAGACACAACGTGGAGAAAATGTATAAACAAACTGACAAAATACCTGTATCATTAGGTCCACCGCCTAATAAATCTGTATGTTCAGTGTTTTCACCGAACACCTTAGTTAGCAATATCGGCGTGACGCGTTGACCTAATTTTACTAATTATTACTTATTATGTTATATTAGATTCAGTGCACTTTTGTCTACCGCGTTAGCCGGGTGTATTCATCAACATTTCATTAACATTTTAACATTAAGAACAGTTTGAGAGTCAGTCAATAAATAGTGGTTAACATAAACATTTGTTTCTCCTCGATAACACCGACACCTTGCTACGTACCCCGACATATTTTGGTCCTTCGAACCGGATCACGCGTCGCGCAATTTCGGAAATTCGGAATTTGGGTGTGCGAGGTCTGAACTATCGTAACAAACAACAGTGTGTGTACGTCGTGGGGTGGTCGGAGCGAACATTGGAGCAGAACAGTGAAGTAGCAGCAAAGGCTGAGTACTAACGCGGAAAATTCAAGTAATACATTTCCTTATTTTTAGTCAGTAAGGACTGCATTTTAACATTCTATAACAATGTCGGAACTCATTGAAACGCAATCAATGATCTATGATAGCATCATAAAACTTGGCATTAACTTGAAGAAGGATAGTGCCGATAGGAAAACAGTAGATTACTTTAAGCGGAAGCTTAATACTTTGGAGAGTTATTGGAATGATTACCAAGTTAATCATGAGCGAATTGAGGGGGAGGTAAGTAAAACTGATACTTATTTTACCGACCGAGAGTACGAAAAAACAAGTATGGTGTATGAGTCAACCAAGGCGTTAATCAACCAACAGTATCAGCTGCGGTTGATGAAAATGGGAAGCCTTTCAACAGGTGAGCAAACAACAGCTCGAGACAGATCACCATCAGGTATGCGTGGAGAAGAGAAAACAAGTGAGGAGGCGGGACCAAGTTTCGCAAGGCAGCTGAGCGACCGACCAGCTCAGAAGTCGAACATGGAGCCAATCAGCAAACTAGACGATTTGTTGAAAAAACAGTATGCGAATTTTAAAGCATTTGTGCGTACAACCGTAAACATAGATGTGGACTCAATCTCAGATAAGTGGGAGTTTGAGGACGAATTGAGGTCACTGCAGGCTAGATGGTCAGCTATCGACAAACTACATTGGGACATCGAGATCGAACTGGAGGGAGAGAACGAACAATACAACAACATGTACGATAAGTATGAGGAAAAATTCAATATCCTGAAAAGGGCTATTAACACGAAAATGTGGTCAGTAGCACACCGGGAAAAATCAACACCTCAACTTGAGATACCAAACTTCAACGGGAACTACAACCAATGGGTATCGTTTAGAGACCTATTTACGGAAGTAATACATAACAACCCCTCGTTATCAAGCGGCCAAAAGATGCAGTATTTAAAGGGTAAGGTTCGTGGAGAAGCTGAGAAACTTATACAACATCTATCGATAAGTACCGATAACTATTCGGCGTGCTGGAATATTCTCACTCATCGGTATGACAACAAAAAACTAATATTCTCATCCCATATGAATATTTTGCTAGGCCTGCCAAACTTACAACAGCAATCGTTACAGCAGATTAAGCGAATGCATGACACCACGCTGGAATGTCTTAATGCCATCAAAAACTTAGGAGTTGACATCACATCGTGGGACCCAATGATCGTACACATTCTAGGTCAAAAGCTAGATACCGAAACATACACAGACTATATAGAGTCGCTGAAGAATTCGAAAGAACTACCGGTTCTCGCAGAGTTCTTAGAATATTTGGAAACAAAATTTACATCCCTGGAAACAGTTCGCCGTAAAGATATTGTGCCGTCGAAGACTTCACATCAAAACAATTATCCAAATCAAACATCTAATAATAACAAAAATTATTACAACAATTCGAACAACAAAAGCAACGGAAATAGAGCAGTTGCGAAATCGATGCATGTGTCTAACATAAAGTGCCCTCTTTGCAATAACCAACACGGCATTTACAATTGCAAAACATATTTAAAAATGACTGACGACCAAAGGCTAAAAACTGCAACCAAACTAAAACTTTGCACAAAATGTTTATTTACCCATTTCGGAAATCAATGCACCTCCAACTTAACATGCCGAAAATGCCAAGATCAACATAACACCATTTTACATGACGCATTTGCGAAATTAGCGAATGCATCAACTCTGTCGTCAAGCGGCAACAACGTAGAGAAACAAAACGTAAAGCGCAATGAACCCGTGACGGGCAACGTGAATGCCTCTCAAGATGAAAAGGCGGAGATATTGCTAGCGACTGCTCTGGTGAAGGTCAAAGGTGTGGATGGAACTTACCAAACCATGCGCGCCTTGATCGATCAAGGATCTCAGATATCCTTGATAACAGAGGAAGCGGCACAGATGTTAGGTATCAAGAGACGACGATGCAAAGGAGTAATTTTTGGAGTAGGGCAAAAGGAAAACAGTTGTAAGGGGATGATAAGCATAGAATGTGCTTCTACATACAGTAAATTTGAATTCGTATCTGATGTACTCATTATGAACGAACTTATTAAAAATTTGCCAAACCAAAAATTTGTTAAACCAAATTGGACATACATAAGAAACATTAATTTAGCTGACCCGGAATTCTACAAAAGTCGACAAATTGACTTGCTTTTCGGGGCGGACATTTATGCTAACATTATGCTAGGCGGAATTATAAAAGGGGAACATGCCCAACAGCCGATGGCTCAACAAACACAGCTGGGGTGGTTACTATGCGGAAACGTAAAAACATACCAATGTAATGTGGTTCTAAATAACATCGACGATATTCAAAAATTTTGGGAAGTTGAGGAGATTTTAGAACCATCAAACCTATCGGTAGAAGATCAGGAATGTATGGACTTTTATGCAAAAACAACAAGAAGAAACAGTCAGGGTCGCTATGAGGTCAGAGTACCACTGAAACAAGAATTAAAACAACAATTGGGGTCTTCCAAACCTATGGCTATTGCGCAGCTAAAAAATTTGGAACGCCGCTTAGAAAAACAACCAACTTTAGCCGAACAATATAAGGATTTCATGAATGAATATGCTGCATTAAATCACATGGAACCGGAACACAAAAACGATAACATAACACTCGAATGCTTCTTGCCTCATCACGGTGTGCAGAGAGAAGAATCTTCAACAACAAAGCTTCGGGTGGTATTCAACGCTTCCGCCAAAACATCCACCAAATACAGCTTGAATGACGTCATGTTGAAAGGGCCCAATCTACAAAAAGATCTACAGGCTTTACTACTTCAATGGAGGCAATATCCATTTGCCTTCACTGCAGACATCGAGAAGATGTACCGGCAAATCTTAGTTAACCCCATTGATCAACATCTACAAAAAATCGTTTGGCGTGAATCATCAACACAACCTATAGAAGTATATCAATTAAACACGGTAACTTACGGAACAAAGGCCGCACCGTTTTTAGCAATTATGACCTTAAAACAGTTGGCGGCGGATGAGCGATGCAAGTTTCCAAAAGCGGCTGCTGTCCTGGAAAACAGTTTTTATATGGATGACCTGTTACACGTCTGCTACAACATAGAACAGGGTAAACAATCGATAAATGATTTAATTCAGCTCTTGAAATCAGGAGGCTTCAATCTTCGAAAGTGGTCATCCAACAGTCAGGAATTATTGGAGAACATATCAACAAGTCAAGAGGAATTCGTTTATAGCTTCAAAAATGATGACATGTTGAAAACCTTAGGATTGTGCTGGAACCCAAAGGGAGATCAATTTACATTCCGTTGTGACTTTTCCCAAACAACTTCAAAACCAACGAAAAGGAGCTAACTATCAGAAATATCAAAATTATATGACCCTCTTGGTTGGCTGACACCCCTATCTACGAAACTAAAATTATTATTTCAGAAGTTATGGAAACATGATCTACAGTGGGATGATAAAGTGTCGGATAAGATACATAATGAATGGGTCAAGTTAACTACAGAAATTGACAACATCAAACATTGTAAGATTCCTCGATGGATATTATGCAACGAGAATGACGTCATCGAACTGCACGGCTATTGCGACGCGTCCATCGAAGCATATGCATGCGTGGTATACGCAAGAACAAAACACCAACAAGAAACAGTAATCGTCGCAGCAAAATCGAAACTTGTACCAAGTAAAAAGAGCGTAACATTGCCACGAATGGAGCTTTGTGGTGCTTATACTATCTAAGCTCATTGACAAAATCAAACAGAGTATTAGTTGTCAATTAGAAGTATATGGATGGTGTGATTCTATGGTGGTCATAGGGTGGATACAAAGCAATACAGCACGGTGGAAACCTTTCGTGGCTAATAGAGTCAACGCTATAAAACAGATAATGCCGGAAAACTGCTGGCGCTATGTGAAATCGGAAGACAACCCGGCTGACTGCGCCAGCCGAGGTTCAACAGCGCCCCAACTATTAAAACATCCTTTATGGTGGAAGGGACCAGCATGGCTAGCGTCCTTTGACATGGAAAAGGAACAAAATCAGCCTATCTACCAAACAGAGGAAGAGATGAAAAGGATAAAATTGGTGAACATTGTTCAAGACATTAACAGTAATAGTATAATAGATAATTTATTATTACAACATAACTCGTTTATAAAAATAACTCGTGTCTTGGCATGGGTACTGAGGGCATTGACACCAAAGTCGCAGCGTAAACATTTACCGAAGTACCTAAGATTACTAGAACTACGAAACGCCAAATCAGCTATTATAAAACAAGTGCAAAGTACAGCATTTACGTCAGATATTGAACTATTAAACAAAAATAATAATGTGGCAACTAACAGCAAATTATTGAACTTAAAACCTTTCGTCGATAAAAGCGGCTTTCTCAGAGTGGGAGGACGTTTAAGAAACGCGAATATCAGCGACGAAATGAAACATCCTAAGATAATCCCTAACAAAAGTCGATTGGCGGAGTTACTCTTTGAAGAAGCTCATCAGTTAACCTTCCATGGGGGTCCTCGACTGACCTTAGCTGCTCTCAGACAACAATACTGGATAACAAGTGGATATAGTACGACCAAAAAACAATTAAGAAATTGTGTAACTTGCCGGAAGTATGAAGCAAGGAAGCAATATCAATTGATGGGTGACCTTCCCGCAGCTAGAACCAACCCCGCTCCTCCGTTCTATCATACTGGGGTGGACTACACAGGTTTTGTAAACATCAAGGCAAACAAGGGGAGAGGGGTAAGAACACTGAAAGGCTACGTGGCTGTATTCATATGCATGGTCACGAAAGCAGTTCATTTGGAATTGGTGTCTGACCTTACCAGTTCAGCATTCATAGCTGCACTTAAGAGAATGGCGGCTCGGAGAGGAACACCACATAACTTGTATAGTGACCAAGGAACCAATTTTATCGGAGCTAATAGGTTGCTGCAAGAGGAGTACAACCATTTACAGCAAGTTTTCGAGGAAAGCTGCCAAGCAGAAATCGCTGAAATGAACATACAGTGGCATTTCAACGCCCCATCTTGGCCGAGCGCTGGCGGGCTGTGGGAAAGAGCCGTTCGCAGTCTAAAGTTCCACCTGAAAAGAGTAGTTGGTGAACAAAGGCTAACGTTCGAAGAGTTCACCACTGTACTGACACAACTGGAAGCGTGTCTAAACTCGAGACCGTTATGTTCGCTTACAGAAAACATTGAAGATCTGGATTATTTATCACCAGCACATTTTCTAACAGGAAGACCCGACTTAACAGTGATTGAGACGAGAGAGGATGCGAGAACACGATGGCATTTAACAACCAACATTTTTAAACAGATTTGGCAAAAATGGAAGAGTGAATATTTGAGCCAATTAACAGCAAGAGAAAAGTGGGCTAAACCTCAGGAAAACTTAAAAATAGGTAACATGGTGGTAGTGCATGAGGATAACATTCCAGCTGGACGGTGGATTATGGGCCGGGTGATAGATCTGCATCCCGGTAATGATGGCTATGTCAGGGTGGTGTCATTGAAAACTAAAAATGGCATCATAAAGCGACCAGTAGTCAAACTTTCTTTATTGCCGGTAGAAATAACAAAAAATCAACAAAACAGTTCAACTGAAACGGACAGTTCAGCTGAACGGGGTTCTGCGACCCGGAATAACAGGAAACGAACAAGAAAAACGATACCAGGCATGTTATCGTATGTCGCCATGGCATTAACCTTTTTTATGTCAATCTGCAGCGTTGCAAATTGCAGCTACAACGTAACTGTATTAAACGATAATCAGTCTTTCTACTTTGACCCAATCTCCAAAATTAGCCTCGTAAAAGACAGTTGGGTCCTAGTTGTATTCTATAACATGTCTCCGTATTGGGAAGGTATACAGGCGTTTGAAAAAGTAACATCATATCTGGACAAAACATGCAAAACAACACGCAGCGAACAATGTAACATGATAGTCCCTCAGCTGATCCATGAGTGTAATGAACTGAAATACTACAATGAACTTCTGATGACGCAACACGTAAATGGACACTCCAGACGGCGGCGGGGTCTAATCAATGCAGTTGGAAACATTGCAAATTCCCTGTTCGGCGTATTAGACGAACAGTTCGCGGAAAAATACACCCGAGACATCAATATGATACAACAAAATAAAAAACATTTAGTCGGTTTATGGAAAAATCAGACGTCAATTGTCGAATCAGAGTATAATTTGTTGAAAAGAACAGAAGATATAATGGCAAAACAACATAAAATAATTAATAAACATCTGAATACGCTGGATAATATCTCAAACAAATTACAACGAGAGATAAACAACATATCCTTGCTTCAAGAATTTACCATGACAGCCCTAACAGCCAGTAATTTACTGCATAACTTAAAAAGAACTCAAGACATTCTACTTGACATCCTAACCAATGTCCACCATGGACAGGTTAACATTCATCTGCTTACCCCTGAACAGCTCCAAAAGGAACTTAACATTATCTCGGGGCATTTATCTGATGATCTAACATTGCCTATTGAACCGCACGATATTCGACAGCTGTACTCTCTGATAAGCATTAAAGCACGAATAACTGAAGAATACTTCCTCTTCCAAATAACATTCCCACTTATCAGTAGAGACCGATATAAGTTGTATAAAATACATCCTATACCACACCAGACGAACAACACCATGACAGAGTTGATCCCGTCTTCAGAATACGTCGCTACGGATCTAAAAAGAGACTCATACTTAACAATTACGTCGGAAGAACTATCACTATGTAAACAAGAAGATGATAAGGTTATGTGCAATTGGAAAAAGCCAATATACCAACTAAACAACGAGAACAACTTTTGTGATCGCGACCGAGACACAGATAGGTGCAAGTTACGAAGATCCAGATGTGAAAATAAATGGACATCACTAACAAATCCGTCCCTATTCTTGTACCATTGCTGCAACATTTATTTCGTCAAATTAATCTGCGGCGAACAGATAAGTAAGATACAATTAAGCAAAGCTGGTGTAATTTATTTAGAACCAGGTTGCCTGCTGAAGGGTCAGGATTTCACTCTGAACAGTCAGAGTCAAAAGAAAAACAGACTTGATATGAGCCCGGACATTTTTATACCTGAGATGGATCAGATAAACTTCATCATTAACAGCACTATGCCTTTAAAACCATTACAAGACGAAACAGACTCAGGCGAGATGAAGTACGCCTTAAAAACGCTACACAAACGCATTGACGACATGAAAAATACCCAAGTTAAAGTAGGAGAAACATTATCCACTCATGACATTCATCAGTATGCAGTTAGCTACATCCTGGTCGCCGCACTGGTGCTGGCGGCGGGAGCGCTGCTATACAGATGGCTGCGGCTGCGAGCGCGCCGCGCCCACATCACCTCGGATATGGAGCTACAACCCACCAGAAGTGTTAGTGATGTGAACGTTAATAGTATTAGTGTTAGTGCGCGGCAAAACATGAATGAACATCATTCTAGAGCATCACATATTTATGGTGAAGTAAACAATACAATGGTGAATAGGGCGTGTCCTCGCGTGCCTAGGAATCCTTTAGGAACAATAAGCTCTTAATTTTATTTCAAATCATCTTTACTTTTGTTTTACTAACATTTTAATCTTAAGTTGGCTTGTTTTCACCTTGTAAACATTAGTATCATGATCATTCCATTACTTTACTAACATAACATTGTTTCATCTCAGCATCCCTATCTTTCGTGGCCCGGAATATGTTCAGTGTTTTCACCGAACACCTTAGTTAGCAATATCGGCGTGACGCGTTGACCTAATTTTACTAATTATTACTTATTATGTTATATTAGATTCAGTGCACTTTTGTCTACCGCGTTAGCCGGGTGTATTCATCAACATTTCATTAACATTTTAACATTAAGAACAGTTTGAGAGTCAGTCAATAAATAGTGGTTAACATAAACATTTGTTTCTCCTCGATAACACCGACACCTTGCTACGTACCCCGACACTGTAAGTGAAACAGATATGCATCGAAACAATTCTTCATTTCAAAATAAGTTGACTTTATCTCGGAACGAAATGACTTCATGTGGTCAAAGAAAAAGTGTGAGGATTCAAAACCTGCCTACCGTATCTTATAACGAAAATGAAGATGATAATTCTGTAAACTATTTGCTATACGCTAAATTCTTAATATGTAAAATACCTACATCATATAAAGAAATCGCATCCAGGGATGATAAAGCTTTATGGGAAAATGCTATTAATGAGGAAATTAAATCCCTCACTGATAATGAAACCTGGACACTTGTACCAAGACCCACAAATAGAAATATTATCGATTGTAAGTGGGTTTTTACAATAAAAAATGATGAGGTTGGAAAACCACTAAGGTATAAAGCTCGTTTAGTAGCTCGCGGTTTTAGTCAGGAATATTTGGTTGATTATAATGAAACTTTTGCAACAGTTGCAAGAATCTCAAGTTTTAGATTCTTATTAGCTTTTGCAAATCAGTTTAATTTATTAGTTCACCACATGGACGTAAAAACTGCATTTTTAAATGGGAAACTAAAGGAAGAGATATTTATGAAAACTCCTGAAGGAATCCCAAATGAAAATGATTTAGTATGCAGATTAAACAAATCGTTGTATGGATTAAAACAGTCAGCACGCTGTTGGTTCCAAATGTTTGAACAAGCTTTAATAGAGAAGGGTTTCAGGTACTCATCAGCTGATCGTTGTATTTACATTCTAGATGCGGGTGACATTCGTAAAAACATTTATGTTGTACTGTATGTCGATGATCTTGTAATTTCAACTTCTAATATAAATACCATGAATAGTTTTAAAAACTATTTAATGAACAAGTTTAAAATGGTAGACTTAAAAGATATCCGTTGTTTCTTGGGAATCAGAATCGAAAGATGTAATTACAAAGTTACATTAGACCAGGATATGTACATAAAAACAGTTTTAGAAAAGTTCCACATGAGTGATTGTAAAACTGTCAATACACCATTGGAAACTAAAGTCGATTATACTGCATTGAATTCAAATGAAATAACAAAGGCCTCTTGTAAAAACTTTATCGGGTGCTTGATGTATATAATGGTATGCACTCGTCCTGATTTGAGCTTTAGTGTAAACATCTTAAGTAGATTTGCTAACAAAAACAATAGTACACTTTGGTTATATTTAAAAAGGGTTTTACGCTACTTGAATGGGGTCAATGGATCTTAAGTTAACATACGTGCGGAGTGACAACAAAAGTAATATATTGACTGGCTTTGTTGATTCTGATTGGGGAAGTGATGAAATAGGCCGCAAAAGTACAACAGGTTATTTGTTTAAATTATTTGAACAATGCACAATATGCTGGAACACAAAGAAGCAACTCACAGTGGCGGCTTCATCCACTGAAGCAGAGTATATGGCTTTATTTGAAGCTGTTAGAGAGGCCCTGTGGTTAAAATCCTTAGTGACCAGTATTGACATAGAATTACCTAATGCAATTCCTATTTATGAGGATAATAATGGGTGCATAAGCATTGCAAGTAATCTTACGAGTCACAAAAGATCAAAACATATAGACATAAAGTATCACTTTTCAAGAGAACAGGTGGAGAAAAATGTTATTAAAATTATTTATGTTTCCACAGGTAATCAGTTAGCTGACATCCTAACGAAATCATTACCGACAGTGCGTTTTTCAGACATGAAAATAAAACTTGGTATAATGTAAATATGTAAATAAGATCTAACTACTTGTAAACTATAAAGTATTGAAACAAGATATACTTACATATAGTCGAATTAAATTATAGATAAGAATGACTTAGTCTGATTAGGTTTTCCTGGGTTTTCCCTAATCCTGTGCATCGAATGGTGGACCATATATAAAAAAAATGTACTCCCAGATATGGAAGGTGTGTGATATTATTATTGTAAATATTTTAATTTGATCATTTATTTTAATAGGAGGATTTATTTTGAGGGGGCGTGTTGGAATGCAACAAAATATATCCGTCCCTCTTAAGTAGTTTGAGAGTCTTTCTCCTTCATACATATTTACATTGAGCATAACTTTAATATAGTTTAGACGCCAGTGTTCCGTCTGGACCTAGCGAGAGCGCACACACACCTCTCCTGATAATTATAAAGCACAAATTAAACATTGATAATTATAACTGTGTCTTTCATTGGTTCTCAAAACATTCAACATTTCATTGTTCTTTCTTTGTGTTGGACAAAGAAAGAACACAAACAAGAAAATGTTGTATTTTTAAAGAGGATTGTCTATTATCTCCCCGGCTTTGCAAAATTAATTAATGTAAGTGTCTATCCAATGACTACATTAACAATGTAAGTAGTAAGTAGTACGTCATTTTGGTAAGTCTCATGGCGCGATGGCGCACAGTGGGCCCATACTGAAAATTAGTGGACTTAGGCAACAAAGTTACCATATCGATGCGATTTTTTTTTATATGACGTGTTATAATATTCCTGACAACTTTTATTCTTATAAAATTTCTTCTAAACTTGATAGTTTGTCTTGAAAAAAATTTATTAGATTTTTTTGTATGGAGCGAATCACGTTTAATTTTTTTTCTTCAATCGTACTAATATGTTGGGTGTGTGGCGTGAGTATATGATAGCTAGGGTCATTCTCTATCCACGAAAAAAAAAATCAGCGCCGGCCATCTGCGGCAGCGTGAGTAATCATTCGGTAAAAAAATAATAATTTGGAAGAATTTTTTTGTCATTTAAAATAAATTCAAAGCATATTTTTTGTCTCATTTGGCTGTTTTCACCTTCTTTTTAGTTAAATAAATAGTTTTAATAGCGCATACGTACTTAGAACTAGTAATTCTGGTAGAGATTTAGTTATTATTGCATATTATCGGTACAAATGAGTTATCAATCACAATGCAGGTGCTCTGCATTGTGATTGATGACTCATTTGTTTGTGCGCGCATAACTAATGAGTCATCGAAAAATGCTCGTCTCTGATTGGCTGTGTTATTTTTTAACTGCACGTTATCTATTGTTGAATAAATATATCGTAATGTTTCAGGTTATACTAATTTTGTTAATGATAGGTGAAATAATTTAAATTTGTACGGGCAAGTCGTTGATAATTATCTACATAATCAACTGTATGTATATTATTATAGTATAAGTTATCGTACGTATGATCAATATGAAACTGTGAAGTAATTGTAACCCTGAAAAGGGCTGTTTGTCATATTCCTAACCCTGATGGGCTTTTGTGGGAATAATTTAAAGCCGGATCACATTATTTCTTGTTCCAGAAGTGCTAGTGGGTCCGGCAAATTTTCGGACTCTGCTATGAGGCATTCTTCTTCCTCCATAATTTCACTGTCACAGGGAGGCTCAGTAGTCTGTAACAACTGAGTTGCTTCAGGCAACAACTCATTATGAACCTGTTTCATTATTTTAGGCCTTATGTAGGATATGTGGGGATCAGAGCTTATTAGAAGTCCATGGAGGATGTCTTCGTTTGTTGCTATTCTCCCCGTTTACCGAGTGTGCCTCTCCCTGACGTTTCTGAAGTCCTTATTACGGGCTTCCGAAGCTTCTTCAGATAAGGTACCTAAAACGAATAAGTACATACATTTTAATTTCAAAACGCAATCGAGTCAAATAATACATCAAACTATATTTCTTTTTTACTTACCGATTGGCAAAACACCAAAGTGGTTACAGATGTCTGCACCGTGCATTAGAAGTTTATGTACACTAACTGGCATGTAGTACCACGAATAGTGTTGCACGTACACATCAGCTGTTTCTCTACAGTATCTTCTAAATTTTTCACAGTCAATGTTTTTGCCTGATGATATGGCTTGTAGAATAACGGAAAATCTGAAAATCAGATTTTCGTCTATTCCCGTTATTCTGGAAGATCTTTTGTAATCTTGGAAAAAGCGCCTCGCTGTATTCCCGTCGTTTGTAGTTCCAAAACCCTAAAATGGGAAAACAATACTGTAATATACAATACATAGAGATATAATTCACAAACAACATAAAGAGAGCGAAAATTAAATACATACCTGTTTGACTATATCAATCAGCATTCCAGTTTGCTCACGAAACTCTTGCTGTGTGGTATTTTTTTTAGCTTGTTTCAAAGCCTTATGTTCGCCGCGAGCAGTCCATCGTTGAAAATCCAGATTATAAGATATATGGAGAAGACATTCCATACACCGAATCTTCATATGCAGTGAAGAAATTCCTTGTTTGTAAATTTCTTCACGAAGTGGTTTAGAAGTCAAAGCGTCTAAATTATTCATCTCACTCGGTTTTGCCAAGCAAATGGGACACGTTGCATATGATGGTACTCCAGCAATAATATTGGTCACTTTTCCATCAATCATGGTCATATGCAATTCATGTGATACAATAATATTTCCACACTGTGTAGATATTCGTTCATCAATTTGTTTTTTCATCTCAGACTCTTCAGACTTTATAAAGTCAGCTGTCTCCGAAGTGAAAGTGAACTTCACTGGTCGACAGTACAGAGTTGAGCAAGGTGTGGGGTTCTCCCAAACTAGATTTTCATTCCCAGATGATGGCCTAGTAGACACTAGCCGAAGAGGGACGATGCTTATCATGACTACTGATGAATCATCGAACTCTGTAGCTGTGTTTGACGTTTTCTGTTTATAGTTACTCTGCGACGAAGAACCATCAAGTCCCCATTTCCAGGTCAACTTGAGTTCTTCATTTTGACACCTATCAACAGTATTTATATCAAGTAATATCCTCTCCACAGTGTGGTCCAATAGCGCTTGCAATTTAATGTGAGCTCCGTTTTCGGTATCTCCATACTCTCTTGTGGTGGGTAACATCTTTTCTTGGCATTTACAAGCTTTGGATAAGATGGAAAGGCAGCACAGTTTTCTTCTTTCAGAAATTGTCGAAGAGCTAAGTACTTCCATTTCGAGAGCGCAACTGATGTATAAAGAGCTAAACACTTATCTTCAGAGACAGTACTTAAGCTCTGCTTTTTGAATAGTCTCTCTTCTACTTCGGATAGCGCATCTGGATTACTGGAAAGGTATTCGACCACTTTTGCCAGATTTGTTTTGCCGTTGTCTTTCAATTTTGTTATGTACCAGTGCTGCAACTCTTCCTCGGAATTTTCTTCTACTATGGAAGTAGAACGTCTTTTCTTTTGCTTATTACTTAACTCTTCGAACGGTTTTCTGTGCTCCTTTTCTGTAGATGTTCCCGCTTCCGCAGTACATACTGCAAGAGTAGGAACATGGCAATCTATATCCACAAGCTCAGATAAGGCTGCGTCCGAAAAGCCCATCACACTTCTCAGATCAACACTGTCACAAACAGGCCAGTTGATGTTTTTTTCCAACCACTTGCGATTAATTACACGATTCATAAAAGTTTTTTGATTTCTACTTGACTCTATCCACTTTTTATTTAAATTTACACAAAAAAGTCGACAGAACTCCTTGATTCGGTTCTTGTCTTCTTCAGAAACTTCGGTAGTCAAGACAGAAATGATACTTTCATACAGAAACATATGATTTTTCAGATCACCGCCACTTCTTAATTTCACAAAAAGATCTAGGTTGGTACAAAATCCAGCCATAGTTCTAATGTAAATATAAAAATACAAGTATTTCACTGTGTTCACAAACAAGCGACAAGAGCGAAACTAGATGGACTTAATGAATGTCTTTATATTTATAGTTAGTGTTAATTACTCAAGTAGTGGACATAACAGTGAGTGAAAATTATTCAGCCAATCAGAGACGAGCATTTTTCGATGACTCATTAGTTATGCGCTTAGCCGAGTGCACAAACAAATGAGTCATCAATCACAATGCAGGTGCTACCGATAACATGCAATAATAACTAAATCTCTACCAGAATTACTAGTTATAAGTACGTATGCGCTATTAAAACTATTTATTTAACTAAAAAGAAGGTGAAAACAGCCAAATGAGACAAAAAATATGCTTTGAATTTATTTTAAATGACAAAAAAATTCTTCCAAATCATTTTTTTTTACCGAATGATTACTCGCGCTGCCGCAGATGGCCGGCGCTGATTTTTTTTTCACGGATAGAAAATGACCCTAGCTATCATATACTCACGCCACACACTCAACATATTAGTACAATTAAATAAAAAAAATTAAACGTGATTCGCTCCATACAAAAAAATCTAATTAATTTTTTTCAAGACAAACTATCAACTTTAGAAGAAATTTTATAAGAATAAAAGTTGTCAGGAATAATATAACACGTCATATAAAAAAAAATCGCATCGATATAGGAACTTTGTTGCCTAAGTCCGCTAATTTTCAGTATGGGCCCACTGTGTGGCGTAACGAATGTTCTTCAAAGTGGCCATTGTTCTTTGGTCGTCGGCTCGGTACTTACCTACCAACAATGTCAGCTCTGCTCTTCTAAACAATAATAGTTGTCTTTGTTTATTATTGTTATTTTGATATGATCGTTCACAAGACTATAGATTGAAACCGGCCAAGTGCGTGTTGGACCACGCACAAAGGAAGGGTTCCGTAGTTGGGAAGATGGGATGAATTTATCCCAAAAACAAACTTAACATGTAGGTAGTTGAAAAACATGTTCTCCCATACATCGATATATGCTACGGTCAATTCTCCAACTGCACATTTTAGGTTGGTCGATTATTACTCGTTAACTTGTACAGCCGAGTTAGCTGTGATAGTTTCCCTTTTAATTTCATTATATGTACTACTGCCATGAATTTTTTCACATCTCCATAAACAATCATTTACCTGGCAGGGGGGGACACTTGACTCTAACAAAAATTTGCACTTTAATGGTTAATATTACGCAAGTGGATCCTTTAATCGAAAAGTGGTGTTCATAGACCCGCAATATTTTCGCTTATCTAACGATACCCCACACCATGGGGTAGACGAGAAAAAATTAATATCATCCCCACATTACGTGCAAGGGCCCTAAATAATGTTTTTTTCAGGATTTTTTTTATCACTTTGTCGGCGCGATTAATATGTAAGTATACCTATGCCAAATTACAGCTTTCTAGTACTAAGCATCTCTGAGCTACAGCGGGAACAGACAGACGGACGGACATGGCCACACTATAATGGTTCCTTGTTTACTACCGAACCCTAAAAACGTACCTACCATAACTTCACCCATCATCAGCACCCCGAAGGGTTACGCAAAAGTACACCTACGTAACGTACATCCACGGCTGCTACCGATAAATTGGAGATGGAAAATCTCAATGAAACTTCTATCTGGGAATTGACGCCGGGCCCCATGCGGTCGCAAGCGCAGCTGCTGGGCAGCTGCGCTTGCGATCCCTGGACCACCTAGGCGGTCACGAGGTCAACGAGACGAGATTTGTGATGTAATACATACGTGAATGCTTCAAGGCTTCGCCGATCTGCTTCCAGGCGAGATCTCTCTTTGGTCGGACATCGTAGAGCGGGTGGTTTAAGTCGTACAGTTCTCTTCGCTCGCGAACCATCTTTATCAACTTTTCTTCGTCCATTTTATCAACTGCAGAAAAGTTAAAACCAAAGCAGAGTCGTATAATGTTTGATATTACATGATTACTTAAGGCGCTGACAAGACCCAATTGACAAAAATAGGCTTCTCTTAAGAAAAAAAATTGCCATATCTGTATAGTTTGTGGTAGCGGAAAAAATATATGTTAATTTTGAACATATTTCCCAGAACTTGGTTGTTACCAAAACACGTTTTGAAAACAAAATCTCGATACAAACTAACGTTAAACTAACCTCTTACTTTGAGTTCTAATCCAAAATATCTGTTTCAAATATGAACATACGAGTACGTTACGTATTTAATTAATACCAAGAACGTCTTATTTAAATGCAGAACTTGGTTGTTTTTTATTTTCGATTACTCAACTCAATTTTGAGTAAATAGATAATTACTTCATATTTTGCAATAAATTACAAGCGTTGTGTGATCGCGCTTCTCTTTCTTTTCTATGCAATCTGACAGGGACCGCGGTTTAGGTGTTGTCAGCGTCTTAATGAGATAATTAAAACATAGTTTCGTTTTTGTTTACTTACCTACCTAGAAAACTAGTCTCGTGACAGACACACCACGCGCACTATCAACACTTGAATATTAGCAACCCGTCAACGTATTCCGCTGGCTCCGGTGGCGGAGGCGGGCACACTGCGCGGCGTGGCGCGCGGGGAGCGGGCCGCGGGGACCCGCGCGGCGACGCGCGTCTCGCTCGCACGCGTAGCGCCGTGCGTGGCGGCGGCGATTCGGTGCGCGGGGAGCCTCGCGGCCACGCGTGGCGGCGCGCGTCTTGCTCGCACGCGTATAGCCGCGCCGACGCCGTCGAGGCGCGGCGGCGGCGGAGCGGCGCGGCGGGGAGCGGCGCGGCGCGGTCAGCAATACCGGCTACAGAGGTGACGCATGCCATATGAACGCTTCGTGCGTGCGATCGGCCTATTTTAAAGCGCAGATATATTAGGTATTATGATTTTAGTGACTTTTTAAATCTGTTATTACGCCTTCATATAATGCAAGTAAGTTATGTAAAAAATGTAAGTAGATAAACTAGAAAGCATACAGACTACTAAAAACCGGCCGAGTGCGTGTCGGACTACGAACAATGAAGGGTTCCGTTGTTGGGAAGTTGGGATGACTTTATTCCAAAAACAAACTTAACATTGTAGTTGAAAAACATGTTCACCCATACATCGATATACGTCACGGTCAATTCTCCAACTGCTTTAGTTGGTCGACTATTATTCGTTAACTTGTAAAGCCCTGAATTTTTGTGATTATGTACTACTGCCATGAATTTTTTCACATCTCAATAAACAACCATTTAGCTTATGCCACAGCATGGGGTAGACGAGAAAAAAAAATATCATCCCCACATTACATGCAAGGGTACCTCCCTTGCATGTAATGTGGGGATGATATTTTTATAAATTTTGTTTTTCAAAATTTTATTTTAGCACAGTCGGCGTGATTCATATGTATAGGTACCTATACCAAATTACAAGATGATGATGATGATGAAGTTGACATTAACTAAATTAAATTAAAACTAAGTTAAACTTAAAAAGGCCCTCGGGGCATTGTACCGAGGATGCTGGTGGCATTTCCTCGCTGAATTGCAATGCTGCTGCGTTGCGCGAGAATGCCGCCAGCTTTTCGGTCACCAGTTACATCAACTAGACGTTTGTGGAAATCGCGTTTCCGCAAATAACTTATGCGCACTGGGACCCCACGGACCGAGGGTCTCGACGCCAAAGGGCACAAAGTTGTACTCTCTGCAAAGGCCTCCATATTTAATAACTTTCAGATTTTCGGCATTTTCTGCCGCTGCACCCGCTTTAGAAGTAGTCCGTTGGAGGTGGGACGGTGCCAGTGTGTCTACACAGGTAGCGTCCCACACAAGCATCCGTCCCAAACTCCACGGGACCAAAGACACACCATCAGGTCTTTTGCCATCATCTCTGACAATGCCAGTCGGCTCAAGAAGAGCAGGCACATTGATGCTGGCAAGAGACCGGCGGATTATGTCATTAAGTGTCGCATGTCTTGAAAAACGGCCTGCACTTTTTTGTCAACAAAGTCCGTGGTGACCCAGTCGGTCCAGTTCCGTGCCACAAGGGCATGTGTGTGGAGTGCATATGGTGACCCCAAGCCGCAGACCAGTCGCTAGACGAAGCGAGGTCGGATCCAGGAAGGTACCGGTATATGGAGAAGGATGGGCATGTAGCCAATGACCGGCCTCTCTGGTTCCGACCGCCAAAAGTCTTGCGCGATCCGGACCTGAACTGCGGCTCAGAATCGATTTGTATGTTAAATCGCAATAAATATCGTCCCAGCTCCTTTGAGATTTTAGGTTGTCTGGAATTTCTTTACCCGGGAAAGCAATTTGAAAAGCATTCTTGGCATCCTCTAAGCCCGCAGTCTCATAGTTTGTGGGCAAAGCCCTTAGGACATTACCTATGAGACGTGACGTGCTATGGGTGGACGACAAAAAGGCTGGGGAAGCAACACTCGAATTTGCGGATTCCTAAACCGCCAAACCGAATAGGGAGGGATCTCATTGAGCTGAATATTTAAAATAATTTCTAAACTAGTTTTGACTAAATCGTCTATTGGTGAAAGCAAATTTGGATGTTTCCAAAAAGGGCTACAGCGAAGCACATAAGTAAATTTAGGGACAAAAAGGCAAAACTTTAGAATTATAAGAGCATAAAGGCTCCTACATACTGGCGCGACTTGTCGCGCGACGCGACGCGACACAAAGACACCGCGTGTAGCGCTACAAGCGGTGCCTTTGTGTCGCGACGCGTCGCGCGACAAGTCGCGCCGGTATGTAGGAGCCTTAATGAGGACTGATTTCGAGTAAACAATTTGCGTGACTTTGGAATTTAGAAATAGTATTAGTAATATAATCAGGAAAAGATTCTTCAAAGATGGGAGAAACCAGGAGGCAAAGTGACTTTCTGTCTACTATTTTGATATTGGGTGCCAGAAAATTTAATTTGCATTTTAAATTATCCAAATCGTAAGAAGTTTTTTGAATAAAGAGTTCACATTTGCTAAAATTTAATTCTAAACAATTTTTTTTTCGAAATTTGTTTTAATATCTGATAAGTCAGATAACACAGTGTCCACAACGCCTCCCAGGGTTCCGTCATCCAAATACCAAACGTTAAATTTCGATTTTAAATTTTGAATAATCGGATTTATAGCCAAGCTAAAAATTGCTGGCCCGTGGGGATCGCCCGGCTGACAGCCGACTTCCGAAGAAAGTTCATGGGAACGGTAAATTAATTTTGAAGGTTCTGCGTAGCAGGTAAGCAGGTATTGATACAGTTCCGGAATTTTGTTCAGCATGGCTACCCATCCCATACCAAATTACAGCTTTCTGGTACTAAGCGTCTCTGAGCTACAGCGGGGTCAGACAGACAGACGGACATGGCGAAACTATAAGGGTTCCTTGTTTACTACGGAATCCTAAACACACTAAACACTGAAATAAATTCAGGAAGTCCCAAAGGATAAAAAAATATATCGTTGACAAGACTATAGATTAAAACCGGCCAAGTGCGTGTCGGACCACGCACAATAAAGGGTTCCGTAGTTGGGATTAAATTATCCCAAGAACAAACTTAACATTGTAGTTGAAAAACATGTTCTCTCTTACATCGATATACGTCACGGTCAATTCTCCAAGTGAACATTTAAGTTGTTCGACTATTACTCGTTAACATAGAAGGAGCTATGCCCGCTAGTTGAAATGTATCGGAACCCGGTGTCTCCAGTTTGTCCCTACCATTTGCCACAACCACACGTGCATTAGAGCAATGGATACGAAGTCGCGCACACACTCACAATCAATAAATCAGAACGTACTACACAATCAATTATAAGCCTTATCCCATCGAACACAGCGTGCCTTTACCATGCACCATACGTACAACTTACACGATAACATCGGTCGCTATCGTTAGGCTGTGCAAAAGCCATTTATTTTACAGATACGCTAGTGATTGACTAAATCGGAAAGTTATCGATTCTTCCATTTATTATTGTATGAATTTTTTTGTGGAGTCCTGAAAATAAAATAAATAATAAACGGTATACAGATACTAATATAATACAAACAAACAATAATGTAGCTAAAAAAAATAAATTAATAAGTAAATCAAAAAAAATAAATAATATGAGAAAACCAAAATGAGTAAAAAACATTATTTTACATGGGTCTTCCAATCGGGTTAAAACGGTTGACAAATTAAAGAATAAACTATAATAGCAAGATATTCATTAGGCAATCGACATTGTTGTCGATAGCCTACGTTAGTTGGGCACGCCACAATTGCGGCGATAAGTCCCCTCTTTGAGAAGTGGCTAGAGAGGCGCCACGGCGTCCCCACCTTCCGCCTGACGCAGGTCCTCACCGGACATGGCAGCTTCGGGAGGTTCCTGTGTCGAATAAGGCGGGAGTAAACGCCCGGGTGGCACCACTGTGTGGATCGCCCGGAGGACACGGTGGAGCATACGGTGGAGGTCTGCCCGGCTTGGGCAGAGGACCGCCGTGTCCTCGTGGAGGCGATCGGCGGCAGAGATCTCTCGCGTCCGGCCCTGGTTCAGGCCATGGCATGGAGCGAGAGGGCATGGGCAGCCGTCACCTCCTTTTGCGAAGCAGTAATGCTCGCGAAGGAGGAGGCGGGATGGTTAAGGGAAAGGCAAATTGCGCGCCCTCTCGCCCCTAGCCGCCGCAGGAGACGCCCTGGGCGTCGGGAATCCCGGGCGGATTTCCGGCCACCGTAGGCGCGGGCTTGCGGACGGTGAGCAATGGGTGGCTCACCGTCCGGTAAGGACCAGGCCCGGGTCGATGGCGCGTTGTACGCGCGCCTCAAAGAGATGTCGTCAGCACAAGTGTAGGGGTTCACTATGGCCGATGCCTGCCGGGGTCGCGTGGCAGTCCAAAAGGGTTACCGAGGCCCCTGGCAACACAGGCAACGGAAGGAATACGGGTGAGTTTTAGTCAGTAAGAGTCTGACACACCCTCCCGCTCCGCGCAGAGCGGGAGAAGTTATTTGACGATTTCCCACCCAAAAAAAAAAAAGCCTACGTTAGTGGATCTGCAACATCGATCACTATTAAAGAACCAAGGCAAGGACAATATCATTAACTCGTCGCAAGACACACCGTACTACGCGATGCATCCACATAAATAAAGTACCGTTTTGTGATTTTTACATTGCTTGTCCAGTCACTTAGCGACATACTTAAGGTAACGGTATACATTGCTCCTTAAGAGCAATGTATTTAACCCAAAAATAGTACAGTCGCACAGTGGAACGAATGTATGGGAGCGGTTGGACGTAGACATGTCCGAAAAATAAGAGTAAAATTATGCCAAACTAATGATGCCATCTTATTCGATTACTTAATGCCTTCATAAATTGTGGTGATGAATTCCTTCATAACTCCCATATTTCGGGAGTAATTTGAGAAAATGTGAAATTTTACTATGAAAATGAGTGTATCGAGCTCTCTCCCTCCTGATTCCGGGCTTGTTTCAAGTAGCGGTCTCTAATATCGTAATGCTATTACTAAGAGCTATATTTAATACTAAGACACATAGTGCGCCAAATGTGCACTTTCTGGGATAAAAGGAAATGAAAATTTAAAAAAAAAAACGTCTTTTCCCCATTTGTATTTACTTTAAACCGCAGACAGACTTATTAAGAGGTCTATAAATATATTATATATATACAGAAATATATATTAACAAAAATATTCACAAGAACTGATGAGAGTATGACTTTTAAGTAAGTTGATAATAAATTACCTAGTTTCATTAAAAGTACAATAAATAATTAAGATGTAAGCTCTAATTTACTAAGTTACACATTTTAAAACAATAACATCATTTAATTATCTTCGTCATCATCATCATCATCAATTAATTCAAATTCAGAATCGATGTCCGCTAAATCATTTATGTTAACAAATTCGATATCACTTTTCTCAGAATCCGTAAGCTCATAAAATTCCTTAAAAGAAGATTTTTTTACAAACTTATTTCCTTTTGGACGGATACTTGTAACAAGTGGATCAGAAGACAGTAAAAGATTGTGCATAATATCTTCATTGCATGAGATACTGCTATGCTTTCGAGAATGCCCCTCTCTATATTTTCTAAAATCTTTATTTCTAGCCTCAGATGCCTCATCGGATAGAAAACCAATGGGCACAATTGACATGTTCTGAACTATGTCTGGCCCATGCATTAAAATTTTATGAAGTGAAGAAGGCATATAATACCATGGGTATAACTCCACGTAAAGCTTAGCAGTATCAAAGCAGAACTCTCGGAATTTAGTTACGTTGATCTTCTCTCCTGATGAAATACACTGCAAGATCACACAGATTTTTCTTAAAAGCATAGCATCTATTCCGGTCAGTTCAGCAGATTTAGTGTAGTTTTCAAAAAATCTCCTTGCCGAGTTGCCATTGTTGGTGGATCCACTGCCTTGTTTCACAACATCGAGAAGTAAGCCCGTTTCTCTTCTTACAGCCTCTTGAACTCTTTTCTTCCTGTCATCAACTTGCCTTTTTGCTATATCACCCCTTACTTGCCATGATTTTATGTCTAATTTGTAGGAAATGTGTAATAAGCATTCCATTGAGCGAATCCAAGCGTGAAGGGTGCTTAAGCTATATTTATACATGTCCTCGTTTGCGTGTTTATCTTTGATTAACTCTAAATTATTCATTTCTTTAGGACAAGCCTTGCATATGTCACACACTGAAGCTGCTGTATTGGATATAATGGAATGAATTTTACCATCAATCATTGTCAACAGCAGTTGGTGTTTGACACTAATTCCATCAGTGATGGTGGATGGAGTTAAGGCTTCAATCTCTGCTTCGATTTCAGCCATCTCTCTCTGCACATTTTCTTTGGTTTCCTTTATAAACTTAAACAATATTGGCCGGCAAAATGAAGTGGAAGATGGTCGCTCGTTTTCCCAAATTGTTACACCTTTTGAGACGAGCCGCAGTGGTACAAGACTAATCATAAAATTACTAGCAAGATCGATTTGCTCATCTTCACTCGTCCTTTGATGATAAATGCTTTGGCTAGATGATCCGTCAAAACCCCATTTGCTGGTCAATACGAGCTGTTGATTGGGATCAACAGGGGTTTCTAACGACCTAATAAGTCTTCTTGAGGTTAAATCCATCAAGGCTTGTAATTTGATTTTTGCAGAGCTCTCTGTAACTGTGAGATCTTCTTTGGCCGGATAGCACTTAATTTTTTCTTTAACCAACATGTAGTAACTCGGGTATTGAAGAGCTCCTTCTTGAGTGTTGAAATCCCGAAGAGTGTTATAGCGCCATTTCGATAAGTTCATCGATACATAAAGAGCCAATGCCTTCAAAGGGGATATTTCCCGTACCTGAATTGATTTACCTTCAATGAAGGCTTTGATTTTTGAGGCCTCTTCTGGATTCTCCGTCAAGTATTTCATAACATAAGCTGTATCGCTTTGTCCTGCCTTTTGAAGCGCCCTTTCGGCCGAAAACATAATTTCAGCGCTGCTACTGCTGCATGAAAGACTATCTTCAGTGCGTCTTCTTTTTTGCCGGTTACTAAGGTCCTCAAAAGATTTACGAGGACTAGGATGTGTACAAGTTGAAGCATCAGATTTAGCAGGAGAAATTATGGGCTCGATGACGTCACTTATATTTTCTGTAGAAGGTTCCATATTTTCATTCTGTAATTCCGGCCATTGAATTGCAGCCTGTAGCCAAATCTCATGTTTCTTCCGAAACTTATCTGTGCTTCTTCCAGACTGTGTCCATTTTGCATAAATGCGGTAGCAAAATCGACGACACCAGTCTTTTAAACTTGTTTCAGCACTTTCACATAACTGAACACAACTGTTATCTTTTAAAACACTGAACAAATAGTTAAAGTCGCGTAAATCTTTATGTGCGCGTGCGCATAAAGCAACGTGAATATCAAGATTTGTATTAAAATTTGGAAAATACATTGCGAGATTAGCTTGGATACAACGAGGTGTAAATCAACACTGATTTTAAAGTTACTAATAGTGACCTATTTATATAAAATCCAGGTATCCCAGGTATCCTTTGTTAAATATTGCAAGGTAATTAGTTATTGTGATAATTAGTAAATGATGCATGCTAAATTAGTGTATTAAGAGCCATTTAGTAATTAAATAATAGCAATGTTCTTATCAGTAATCATTAGTGCATCAGTTTTATATGTAAACCTTAAGTCCCTAATTATATATCCTAATTAGCTTATATCTTCTCTAATTGGCTGCTCAGAAATGTTATTGTAATAAGGTAAACCTTTAGAAAAACGGTTTTAATCAACAAAATAAACAAAAAATAAAAAAATTGTGTTATAAAATAAACATCACTCTTTATCCCAGAAAGTGCACATTTGGCGCACTATGTGTCTTAGTATTAAATATAGCTCTTAGTATTAGCATTATGATATTAGAGACCGCTACTTGAAACAAGCCCGGAATCAGGAGGGAGAGAGCTCGATACACTCATTTTCATAGTAAAATTTCACATTTTCTCAAATTACTCCCGAAATATGGGAGTTATGAAGAAATTCATCACCACAAGTTATGAAGGCATTAAGTAATCGAATAAGATGGCATCATTAGTTTGGCATAATTTTACTCTTTTTTTTCGGACATGTCTACGTCCAACCGCTCCCATACATTCGTTCCACTGTGAGTCGCTGTGATATTTGAAAACAAAAATAACGTAGTAAATGATATAGTTACGATTTGTTGTTTTTCATGTTTTTAAAGACAAATATAGTTAAATACTTGAACTTACTTATGGTAAGTGATTATATGATTTACAAAGTTTTTGTTTTGGCTTCGGTTTTTACAAGAAACCAACAACAACAACAACACGGCATTCTTATCATTATTATGTTGTCACGATCACGGTCGAAAGCGCACTAGTTCGCGGAGACGACCATTTGCCTATGACATGAGCATTTTGGCCACGTCGCGCGGACACGGACACGCCCCCTTTCTATTTCTCCTGTTTTTAGGGTTCCGTTGTAAACAAGGAACCCTTATAGTCTGTCTGTCCCCACTGCAGCTCAGAGACGCTTTCTTCTCAGAGTAGTCAGATAGGAAACGTCGACCTCATCTAGTTACCCGACTGCCTCAGGAGGGTAATGTTTTTCGAGAGTATGTATGTATGTATGTATGTATGTATGTATGTATGTATGTATGTATGTATGTATGTATGTATGTATGTATGTATGTATGTATGTATGTATGTATGTATGTATGTATGTATGTCTATTTCTTTGGCACGCTCTGTAGCCTAAACGGCTTGATGGATTTTAACATATGAGGTGTCTTTAGATTCGTCTTAATTGTGGGAGTGACATAGGCTAATTAATATTTTTTTAATATTTATAAATAGCATCTGCAAATACAAAAAAAAAGTAGAGGAAGTTTTTTTTTAATTAATTGCAACAATATTGATATCAAATAAAAGCTAGTAATGAGTAATTTTCAAATATATATATTAATAAAACTAAAAAGCTTGAAATAAAATAAATTATTTAAAAAACAAAAAACCCGACTGCAAAAACACATAACTGAAAAGGGAAAAACAAACATTTATAATCTATATAATTTTGGTCTTGCGGGCCGGGCGGGACAATCAAAATTTACACCATATTTCAGGTTATTCGACTGTCCCCGCCTGAAAGACCAAAATTATATAGATTATAATGCTTGTGTTTCCCTTTTCAGTTATGTGTTTTTGCAGTCGGGTTTTGTGTTTTTTAAAAAATATGATTGACGTGTAAAAGTGTTTGTACAAACTTACTTACAGAAATAAAATCATTTATCATTTATGTCCGTCTGTCTGTCTACCTGTCGGACCCCACTGTAGCTCAGAGATGCTTAGTACTAGAAAGCTGTAATTTGGCATAGGTAACATTAATCACGGCGACAAAGTGGTACAATAAAATCTTGAAATAGTTACTTGTGCAACAAGAGAGCAAAGTCGTTTTTTGCTGCGAGTGCTGATTTTGTATCCTGAGCAAGCGAATGATTCAATGATTGAATCACGAGCGTAGCGAGTGATTCTAAAGTTGAATCCTGAGTGTGGCGAGGGATTCAAAGGCACGAGATGCAAAAAACTTAGCTCTCGTGTAACACACAACTAGCGAGCGAGAACACTTTAGGAGATAAAATAATAAACAGGAATAGATTGAAATAACTATTTATTGTGAATCAAAATAATTAACATTGTAGGTAGAGGTACCAATTCAATAAAATGGAACATTTTAAGCGTTAAAAGTAAAATTACTGCAATATTTTGCAAATTAAAAGTAACAGATTGATTTGGTAACGTTATAGTTGCATTGAGTTGAGTTTGATTATCTGGGGTTAAGGTGTCTGTTTCGGTGGCGGATTGAAAAGGAACCACGGTGAACATTGGTGACTCTGATCGGCTTTCTGTATAAGTACACTGTGCGTCGTTGGAAGTGGATGGGCGTGGGTGAGACCAAGGACCCGAGGTCGAATTCAGACTTATTATTTCCACTATACGCTTACAGATTTTTGACTTATTTTCTATTGAGTCTTCAATATAGCCTTCTGCAACCATATTGGACTTCCACCCGCCGTGATGTTTTAAAGTGGTGGAATCGGCTCCGGAATCAGCCAAGAGCGTTGCCGAAGTTCTCCGAAAGCAGTGACCTGTGTATAGCTGAGGCTCTTCCAGTTTTAAGAAAGTGGCAATTTCTCGCGGTATAGCACCTATTTTATTTACTCCCATAGGCTTGAGCATTTATTATTATGGTATTGTATGAAAAATCGGTCGGCTGGACGTAAATTTTGGTATTTTTCTACAATAGTTACATATTCTTCGCGTACGACAAAAGACCTGCCAAGGTTCGTCTTCGTATTTTTCAATTTTACTAACAGTAATTTATCTGAATGCTTTTCGATATTATTAACTGTTAGCTGTAATAGCTCGTTATTGCGACACACTCCACTCATTCCTATGATCAGTACAACCTGTAATGAAAAGATTACATAATTAATATTAATTTAACATTTACAGCATCTTTTACATATCGTAATAAATATTTGAACAGTATTGCTAAGCCAGACTAGGATTAATTGCGCCTTCAAAAATTAGTAGTAGGCAGTAAGCACCTTTATACATAACAGTCTACACACAAATTTTAATAACTAACAACATAGATTCATAGGTCCAACCCTTACTTTAGCGGCAAGAAAATTGCAGTCCGGAGCTTCATTAAGAAATTTTTCTATGTTAGGGCATTGAACTTTTTGGACTTTTTAGCCTTATGCCCAACTGACATTCTTTTTAGAAAAGATACGAGTTTTGCGTATGTTTCAATATGCACGTTATGTTTTGTTTTTAAAGTAGCTTTCAACATTGAGTATATAACTACTCCACATTGTAGATGATCGCCTCGTCTGTGATAAATCTAAAAAATAAGATAGCAACGCCGTCTCCGAAAAACTGCTTGCGCCCTTTGTAAAACTCCATTAATTGAAGACATGGTATGCTTTCAAATATTTCTCGCGAGACTTCTCAGGTAGGACACTTCTGCCGGGGTCGCGGGAAGGTACTTATGGGTCACCGAGGCCCCCGCAACACAGGCAACGGAAAGAATACGGGTGGGTTTTAGTCAGTAAGAGTCTGACACACCCTCCCGCTCCGCCCAGAGCGAGAGAAGTTATTTGATGATTTCCCATCCACAAAAAAAAAGGTAGGAAACTTAATTCTGCATTAATAACTTGTTGTTTTAACTCTTCCGGTGTTAATATACTGTTCTCGTCGGTAGTTTCACTCATATTTTACGATTATTTTAATATTTTTTTAACTTATTCAACTCTTTACAGCAGCCACGAAATTTGATTACCGATCTTTTATATAAATTAAGGCGTGTTCGGAAATAGCACCCATGATATTTTATTATTCAAAATATATTACGTAACATTATTGAAACTAGAAAAAATATTTACAGGTTAAATATCAGTTTTATTTGCAGTAAATACTTATGTTCGTTTAAATACAACAATAAGTTGAAAATTCAATAAATTACATTAAAAGACATAATTATGTTTTTGCAAAATTTCTTCAGTTAGTACGAAATTCCAAACGTGTTTGTCTTTGAGGCAGGGCTTTAAATACCGGTAAATTTTTCATAACGTTATCTCTATATGACAGCGTTACCGTTAATATTAAAATAACGGTAATAGATTTAACGTTATATATGCTACATTTTATCGTTAATTTTTATTAACGTTAATTGTATCTTAACGTTACTTTTATCATTATTTTTAAATGGGTAAGGTGGTAGTAGCGGGGCCTAAGGCTCGTGGTGGGCCACCCGCTGCGCGCCCTTGCACCGCGCTGATATCGTGCCGATCAAAACGTTGCCTTGCCTGATTCTTATGCGTGTGAAATGCTGATAGTATAGTGAGCTGATTTAGTCAGTGATAACTGATCAAATCAAATCAATATCAATGAGTGAAGACAATAGCAGACAGTAGTAGAGGTAATTAATTATTCTTATTTATATTTATTACAATAGTCGTTTTACAAATGCAGGATTTAATAGACTATCGTACCGCCGCACTATGGTAAAGCCCCATACAAAGCCGCCTCAAAACCGTTTCACGTGAATGTCGTTGTTATGGAACAAAAATAATAAATGAATATAGTCTAATAAATAAGCTTTCTACTCGCATTTTTTTTTAAATCATAATGTATTGTAAATAGGCATCAAAGCTAACTCTTGTTCAATAACGTAATTTTGACGCAATACGTTACTGCAGTTCAATGCCACATAACTCGAAAGTTATTAATATAAATGTACCAGTATTACCAAATGATTGATATAAATGTACCAGTATTATACATTTTTGGAATGCTTATAATCTCCTCATAACGTTTCATATTTAATATTATATATGTTACTTAGATAAAATAAAATTAACCAATATAGTTTAAGATGGTATGTTTATAAGGTTATTTTTTTTAACGAGATATTTACGAGTCGAGATATTTATTGTATTAAGATCTTTAAACATTAGTTTACGCAAGGAAAACAAAAAATTGGTCATACTTGCTCTTTTTCTGACACGGTGCTAAAACATATCGCAAGATAAAAATTATATGATAAAAAGTTCATTACAGTGATGATTATTATTAATATATATTTGTGGTTTTGATACAGTTTTGACCACCTTACTTGATGAAATATGGTCACTATCTATTAGGGTTGAAATAAAAACAGGTTGGTTATGGGAAGAGTGCAAATGATTAGTATTTTATCTTTTTGCACATAGCACTATTTAAAAAAAAAAAAAAAAAAACAAAGACGAAAAGAAAAAATTGGTACAAAATCGGTTTAGGGAGGAAATGGGACTGCATGTCGATAAACCTCGACAAGGCACTGGAAATAGTAATGATGGAAACAGCTCGGAGATTCTTTCAGAATTACTCTTGCTCTGCAGACATTACAGGTGTAGACGTAAAACTTATAAAACGAATATACATAATAATGTATGTCTATTAATTCAAAAAAGTTTGGTGAGTACGCATATAGTACAGCAGGCGGAGATTTGGCGGAGAGCCAGTTTGGTTTCCGCAGGGGGTGCTCTACCGTGGACGCCATCATGCGCGTGCGAGCCCTTACGACGGGGAATGCTGTTGCCTAGAGTGGCTTCGTCTTGGCGGTGTCTCTAGACATCGCCAATGCCTTCAATACCCTGCCCTGGAGTTGCATCAGGGAGGCACTCGGTACCACCGGAGGCCGACCTATCTCTGTCGTGTGGTCGAGGCCTATCTGAAGGACAGACGTCATTTACCCCGGTCTCCAGGGAGTGTGGAACCGGCAAGAGTTGTCGTGCGGTGTCCGACAGGCATCGGTCCTGGGCCGCATCTGTGGGACATCGGATACGACTGGGTGCTGAGCGCTGACCTCCCTAGCGGCGTCAGCGTAGCGTGTTACGCTGACGACACGTTGGTCCTGGCGCAAGGGTGATCGCACCAGGCGGCGGCCGAAGTAGCGGCACGCGGGGTTGCGACAATCGTCGAAAGGATCTGGCAATTGGGACTCGAGGTGGCCCTGCACAAGTCCAAGGCCATGTGTTTTCATGGCCCTCGGAACGCGCCACCGTCGGGATCCCAAATAACGGTAGGAGGGGTTTACATCGGCGTCGAGTCTACGATGAAATACCTGGGACTCATCCTCAACAGCCGGTGGAACTTCGTGCAGCATTTCCGACGTTTGGCTCCCAAACTGGAGCGGGCAGGGGCTGCTTTGAAGCGGCTCCTGCCCAATCTAGGGGGTGCAAACGCCCTCCTGCCGGAGGCTCTACGCGGGGGTCATACGGACCATTGCCCTTTACAGGGCTCCTGTGTGGGCGCGTTCTCTGGTGCTGCGGCCAGCCCGCCGGTTGAGCGCAGCCCAAAGGGTCATGGCCATCCGGCTGGTCTGGGGATACCGCACGGTCTCTTGTGAGGCAGCGAGCCTCTTTGCTGGATTGCCGCCATGAGATCTGAAGGCAAAGCTCCTCGCGAACGTATGGGAGTGTCGCGGGGAGGCGAAACGCCGGGGCGTAATACGGTGGAGGTCTGCCCGGCTTGGGCAGAGTATCGCCGTGGCCTCGTGGAGGCGATCGGTGGCAGAGATCTCTCGCGTCCGGCCCTGGTTCAGGCCATGGTACGAAGCGAGAGGGCAAGGGCAGCCGTCACCTCCTTCCGCGAAGCAGTAATACTCGCAAAGGAGGAGGCGGGATGGTTGAGGGAAAGGCAAATTTTGCGCGCTTTCGCCCCTAGCCGCTGGAGGAAGGTACTAAAGGGTTACCGAGGCTCCTGGCAACACGGAAGGAATACGGGTGGATTTTAGTCAGTAAGAGTAAGAGTCTGACACACCCTCTCGCTCCGCCCGGAGCGGGAGAAGTTATTTGATGATTTCCCAACAAAAAAAAAATGTATATAGTACAGCCCAACTGTACGTAAATATTTAGAATTGGTATTATATGCCTTCATACTCGTACGTGCATAAAATACTATTTTACCTATCAAACAATTGTCCGAAGACGCGCATGAACCCGAAAATAAGGATTACAAAAAGTTTAGACTTCATCATTCTAGAAAGTGTTCAAGAGTTTATACAAATGAAGACGTGGTCCATACCTTATTATACACTTCTGATCCATATATATCAAGTTTCATAAATAACTCAGAAACAATATCGAAAGAACTTTTAGAGTAAGCCAAGGCCCTTCTTGCTATCAACGAAAATCTGTAGGAGCTTCCTGAATTTTGTACTTTATTTTTCTCGTTTGCTTCAATTATTCCATTAAATAAAAAAAGACAAATTTTGTTTTTTTTTCTTATAGAATTCATGTATTTTTTTAAGTTTTATTTTTTTTAATTAATTAATAAACAGAATTTACAAAATCGAAATTGTTTAAATTAAACTTTATACATCTAAGAATACGTGTGCCAAATTATAGCTCATTTAGTTTTGAAACAACTGAGATAAAGAATGTTTTGAAACGAAACATACGGGATTTTCCCATAGTGCGGCGGCGGAGTGGCAACAGTGTACCTAAAGTGATCCAATGCTAAGCGAGCGCACAAAATGTAAACCTACGGAACGGCAACGTAGCAAAATTAACGGTAAAATTAACATTTACTCTACATTTACGTTAATGTTAATTAACGTTATATTACTGGTAAGGTTATCAAATAACGTTAAATTTTTTGTTACGTTAGTAAGGTATCACATTAAAATTAACGTTACGTAACGGTTATTATTTTGTTATTTGTTAACGTTAACAAGCCCTGCTTTGAGGTCGAATTCAAAATCGGAACTTCGAAAGGGCTGGTCTTTGTCTCTCTCTCTCTTTCTAATGGCGGGAAAGAGATAGAGTGTGAATGTTTCGAATTGTATGATTAACCCAACTACCCAAGGCCGAATAAGATAATCGCGGCTTTCTGAAAAAAAAAAAAAGTTACTTGGTCTCACTCAGTGAGCAAAATCGCATTCTATTTTAAACGACATTTGACATATATTCCTAAATATACACATTTTTCTGATAAATCAAATCATATCAAAATCAAAATAAAAAGTCATTTATTCAAACTAGGCTGAAAATTAGCACTTTTCGAACGTCAAAGTTACATAAGACAGTCCCCCAAAAATGCCCGCCCTTCACCACTTCCTAGTGCTTTAGCTGGGAAGAAAAAGTAGCGGAACAAACTCCCCAGCAGCACATCTGTCTGTTTAGTTATATAAACTTGATTCTATACAAATCGTATGCAAAGTAATTAACATTACGAAACACAAAACATTAGATTAAATTACATACTTGCCATATGTTAGCTAGTACACCAATATACTATAGTATACCAACAAAACAATGAACAAACTGAGCTCAAGCAGATAAGAAATTACAACATAAAAAAATGTAAATAGAACTTAATACCTAAATAAAAGCCTCCAGGCATAAAGGGCGTGCCCGCTTACATAAGGCTATTGCAGTTACTCGAAGTGAGAAATGATAAACTAGCCCCATCGAAGTAAAACAAGTAAACAATTACTAATAACAATTAAAACCATGATCAGCAAGACGACCAGTCACCACA
This sequence comes from Atethmia centrago, assembly GCA_905333075.3. Classification (NCBI taxonomy): domain Eukaryota; kingdom Metazoa; phylum Arthropoda; class Insecta; order Lepidoptera; family Noctuidae; genus Atethmia; species Atethmia centrago. The sequence goes on along the minus strand of HG995380.1, from coordinate 31,517,399 downwards.
AGCAGCACCCGTTCACGAGCATAACGCAAAGATCAGCCATCACCCCCCCTCGCCATATTGGAGGGAAGGGGGCAACCCGACCTCCGACGCTACCGCAGGCAGTGACATCTAAGGGAGCATGACGACCTTGCTGCCGGTTGCTCAGGCAAGAATAGTATGATCAATAGTCGAGGACGCTAGCTAACCACTTATTGCAATACAACTCATAAAACACACATTGTAATGAGTAGATTATGTCACTAATAAATTAAAATTTAACTAAATTAAATTACATTGACTTATACAGTCAAATAAAAAAATAATCAATTATATGAACTCATATAACCTGTCAGTAGGTAACCTAATTCTGGAGAAAGAACATAAACATTCTCTTGAGTTAATCACAGTGACCAACTATTCTTATCGTTTAAGTAGTCATTGATACAATAGTATGCCTTTGAACAAAGGGTTGATTTTGCTTTAGTTTTAAACGCATTAAAAGGCAAATCTAGCAAAGAAGAGGGCAGCATGTTATAAAAAGTTATACCAAGCCCAACAAATGAGTTATGTACCTTATGAAGCCGGTGAAATGGAGCTCGTAATTTGTTTTTATTTTTGGTGTTAATATTGTGAATATCACTGTTTTTAGTGTATAAGTGTATATTTTGCCCAATATATAAGATGTTGGCGAAGATGAATTCTGATGCCACCGTGAGAATACGAACATCTTTAAAACAATCTCTCAGAGAAACTCTGGCACTAAGCTGGTAAATAGCTCGAACAGCTCGTTTTTGAAGAACGAATATAATTTGAATGTCAGCGGCTTTGCCCCACAGCAGAATACCGTAGGACATTACGCTATGAAAATAACTAAAATAAACTAATCGAGCCGTATCAACGTCAGTTTATTGTCTTACTTTTCTGACGGCGTAGGCGGCCGAACTGAGCCTGCCCACTAGGCTTGATATATGTGGGCCCCACTGAAGTTTGACATCTACTGGTATACCAAGAAAAACTGCCGATTCTACAGTTTCAAGCTCCCCATTATCTAAAACGGTGTTGGCAGTGGCGGTACCTTCATATAAGCCCAAAAGCCCGGCCCAAATGCCTTACTAAAATGCTCGATAGAGAATTTATTGTACCTAACCAGTAGTTTATGAGAAAATTGCGACGATACATACGTAGATACGTAGGTACCTACATACTCAGTCGAAAACTGAACTTTCTTTTTTTGAAATCGGTTAAAATTTTATTGGGCACCCCTAACCCTAAGCACGCTACTGGGTGTTGGGACCTAGATTCCTAACATTTGGCAAGGCAAACTTTATACATTTCGTTTTTTTGGCATTGAGAACTAGGTTATTTGTCGTAAACCAATCCGTAACCATTGAGAGTGCACTGTTTACGTCATCAAAATCTTGTCTATTCCTGTTTACTTTAAAAAGAAGAGAGGTGTCATATGCAAACAATACAACGTCACAGATACCCTTAAATAAAATGGTAAGTCATTAATATATACTAAGAATAAGTATAATATATAACCCAGTATTGAGTCTTGAGGTACACCTAACTGAACTAGTAACCTGGTAGATTTCACATCTACACATTGGAACCTATTATGTAAATAAGAATTCATTACTTTGAGAGCTTCATTTTGGACACCATAATGACATAGTTTACGCCATTGATATACAAAAAAACCCAAGATGCACACTCAACGTCTAAAAAACGTCCGCAAAAAATGAGCGCAACATTCTAAATTGTGCACTCATTTCAAATAGTCTCGCGTCACTCGTGTCTGGGAGCAGTCGTTAAAAATGCCGAAGTGTTCTGTGAGAAATTGTAAAAATATTACGTCAAGAAGGCTAAAAAAGGATGGGATATCGTATTTTCGATAAGTAAAAAAGTTTATTGATTAGTTTTTGTTATTTTTATGACTGATTATAGCAAGCAATGTGTGATTTTGATTTATTTTTTCTAAAAACATCATTCAACGCTCAAAGTACAATACGGCCAACTTCAATGGCCGCTTGTTCAGTGTTAGAACAACGAATTACAGCCTCCTTTTTATTTTAGTCGTATTATAAAAATGACCCTGTTTTAATAAGTGGAGTCGATTTTTTTTATTTGTGTTTAATTTTTTTTATAAATAAATTTATGTACTTTACTTTTTGAACTTTTTTGTATGTAGTTTTTGACAATTATATTTACGTTACATAAAGTATAGGTCAGGAGGTAGCCAATTTAACTCTTTTTTTTAATGTTCGTAAATATTATGATGTATAACGATTAATTTATGGGCCAACTTGTGAGTTTGCGACATGCGGCATGCTAAGGATAGGAAGATAATGTCGCGTAGTCTGTAGTCTGTAAGTGTCACATTATAAACTTCATGGAAACTTCTAATTTTTATATTTTAGTTTTCCTCGTGCCCCAATACGATGTGGAGAATGGACATCAATCATCAGTCAACAAAGGCGAGAAGATTTTTTTAAGCCGAATAATTCAGGTGTCGTTTGTTCCGAGCATTTTTTGGAGGAAGATATGTATGTCACTTCAAAAGGCATAAAACGTCTTCGTAAAACGGCTGTTCCTAATGTAGTGGTAAGTAACTCTAAACTAAAGTGGTAAGTAATATTTGAATAAACAATTTTTACAGTTATTATTTGTTTTTTTTATATACCCATAGGCTACCCAAAACATGTTTATGCACAAATAAAAGTATATTTATGTGTTTAAAACACAATTTAACAAACTCTTAAAATACTGACTAATTAAGTGTAATGAAAAAAAAAGTCATGTTCGACTCCACTCAATGCCTTGTCCTACCGACCACAGTCGGTCGTAAAATTTTATTGCTTTAAGTACACTGCGTTGTAATAACAACTTTAAACAATTCGCGTAAGGTTGAACTTGCAATAATATATGCTTGTAGCTTATAGAAAGAGACAGAAATAGTGTTTGGGGACACTTTCGAGCTTTACTTTTATTCGAGACTGTGCATCTTGGGTTTTTTGTATATCAATGGTTTACGCAAAAGCGTGTCATGGTCCACGCAATCAAATCACAGAAAACTCCAATAGCATTTTGCGAGTTCTCCCATGCGTCAAATATGTGTCTCAGCAGTGCAACACCCGCATCTGTAGTCGAACGACCTTTTGTAAAGTCATATTGTTCATTATGAAGGAGGCTGTTTAAATTAAAATGTCTTTGCAATTGCTTGAGTATTAACTTGTCAATGCAGGTAAGATAGAAATAGGTCTGAAATTGCCAACGTCATTTTTATTACCTGATTTAAATAAAGGTATGACTTTACTACTCTTCATGAGGTAAGGAAAAGAGCCCAAATCAACACATTTATTAAAAGTAACAGCTAGATAGGGGGCTACGATTTCTATTATATTGCTTAATAGTTTAATGGAGATACCAGATATCACCAGTGTTTTTAGACTTAAGTGTGTTAAAAATATTAACTACATCACGAGGTGTTACATGTTCGAAGCTAAATAAGCGACTACATTTAGGTACACTACTATGCAAAAGGTTTTCAGCTTTAGACGGGGACGAATTCAAGGAGCGAGTCGTAGTTATAGGTATGTTGACAAAAAACTCATTGAATGCTTCAGCTACGTCAGCTGCTTTATAAACTAATTTGTTGTCGACCATAATCTCAAGTTGTTTTTCTTGTCTAACCGACTTACCCGTTTCATTGTTAATAATTTTCCAAGTGGTTTTTACTTTATTATTGGAATTTTAAATTGTATCGCTTAAAAATTTAGATTCAGCAAAAACACAAATCTTTTTAAATAGTTTTGAATAATTTTTGACATACTCCAGGAAAGGAGTGTCAGGAGTGTCTTTTTGCACAACATCAAAAAGGGCTCCATAGATATCATTAGGATTCACGTGTTCTACTATAGATGGTGTAATTCTATGAGCTATATTATTTTTAAACTTGTTGCACCGACTAGCTGTATAAATCCTGCATTCTATTTTATGCGGCTTTTTATGTAATGGCATAGGGAAGCTAGCTAATAAACCACAGTGGTCAGACGTTAAGTTACTTAACACTAATTTATTTTTGGCATCACAATCACTAAAAATATTATATTGATAATATATTTAGTGATTGTGATGCCAACAAGTCGACGAAGACGCCGTGATCCTAGTAGGTTCAAAAAACAAGTAAATGAAATTATAAGACCTAAACAGATTGAAAAGCCAAATACTTAATGGAGTAACATCTAAAATATTAATATTAAAATCTCCACATAAAATTATACTTTTGTTACTACTTTTTAACCTATTGAATGAAACTTCCATTACCGATTCGAAAAGAATAAAATCTCCAGAAGGGTGTCGATAATCGCAAATTATAACGTATCGCTCGAGTTCAACACAAGACAACTCAATAGTGCGCTCGAGCGCACTATTGAGTTGTCTTGTGTTAGTTGTGTTGTTGTAATCTTTCTATCGATAGAAAGTTTAACTAAGTATAAACGTTGTTTACACTTCAACTTGTTTGAAACAAGAACTAAAGATCCACCGCGAATAGCACTTTTCCTTATAAAAGCACTTTGTACAGTAAAATGATCACTATTCATAAACACTACTTCATGTTCTTTCAACCAGTGTTCAGTCAAACATAACAAACACCTGAACATCATAGTTCTCCATAAATAAACTTAACTCTAGCTCTTTGCCGGACAGACCCTGCATATTTTGATGTACAAAATTAAACATATGCGACTGACCCGTTGTCGCACCTAATAGTTTAAACTACAAGGCGTATCTAAAGTAGTGTTAGTACCACTACTAACAGTAATCGATGGTACACTACAGGTACCAGTGTCACGGTGTATATTGTATGCTAAAAGATTAGCAATATGTCTCCTACAACTAGGTGGCAAATACATTGTATAATTTGTCAATTTGTAATCAGTAATAAATTGATTACAATCAAAATATAAAATAGCGTCACTGTGACGACAGGTCCTATTATAAATTAACATATTTAAATTATAAATGTGCCTATTTTGCTCAACAGACAAATATTGAGAATAAGACAAGGCACAGAAAATTTTACAACTATTGGTCTCATTGAGATGTAACATCAAATGAACACATTCAATTATGTCCTTTTTTCTTACAGCTAAACTATCCCCATATAATAAAATAACAGTAGAACTGAGGTTTATTTTTGTCAATTTAATTTATTAATTAATTGGCTAATACTGGCACCGGGTAAACAATTATTAATTACATACTGTTGTGAACACTGATTAAATATATCCTGAAGACTGTCATATATTTTTGACTATCACTAATTTTGTTTACTGTAGTGGATCGTGTACTTTTAAAACTACAAAAAACTAAAACTTACATTTGCGTTTAGGCCCTGTATTCCCCTTAATATGTATACATAATCAGCCTATAATGTTCCCACTGCTGGGACACAGGCCTCCTCTCTGTGAGGGAGTAGGCCGTAATCTACCACGCGGGCCCAGTGCGGGTTGGTAGATGTCACACATGTCTTTGAATTTTTGGTTCTAGGACATGCCGGTTTCCTCACGATGTGAAGGAAACTTCACCGTTTTTGAGAGCAATGGTGATGAAATAATTTACACAAAGTAAAGCGCGCCTGCTTGGGTTCGAACCTACGACTTACAACTCGTAAGTCGCGGCCTTTACCACTGGGCCACCACAGACTGCTCTCTAATATGTATACCCATGCCAAATTACGGCTTTCTAGTACGAAGCGTCTCCGAGTTAAAGCGGGGACAGACAGACAGACGGTCATTGCGAAACTGTAAGGGTTCCTTGCTTACTACGGAACCCGAAAAGCAATGTTAGAGGAGCGCAGAGCAAAGGATTTTTTTATAACAGCTCTTTTCCGCACAGACTTCGTATTTTCCACTACAAACTACAAACACGGGGTTTTCAAATCTAGAGTTTCCACGTAATAAACAAAAAACAGTTTCAGCACAAAAAAAAAACAAATGATTGCCTCGGAGGAGCTATGGAGCGCAGTTGCCGTTCCGTGCGCTACTTGCAACCAAGTAGGTACGTTGACTACAACGGGTTCGAATCCGAGCCATACTACACCAGGTCAGGGCAGCAATTTGGGTCCTCTTGAATTTATTTTAATGATAAATGACTTACCAGACGTAGTCAGACATAGTTTATATTTATTGTTTGCAGATGACCTCAAATTGCTGCACGAAGTCAAGGGTGAGTCGGACTGTGAGAGATTGCAGGAAGACATAGAGTGGTGGAGTGGAGCCATAAAAATAAACTCTATTTCGACACAGCGAAATACTCAGTGATGACATTTACCCGCGCGAAGGCTGCTTTAGCCTATGAATACAAAGTAGAGGATGCGCCGATACAGCGAGTGTCTCAGGTACGAGATCTAGGAGTACTTTTTACATATGTACTGGGATCATATAGTTAAGATTTGCAAGAAGGCGTACAGAAACCTGGGTTTCGTGCTGAGACAGTCGCAGGGTTTCACAAACGTTACCACGCTCAGGGTATTGTATGATGCTTTAGTAAGAAGTCACTTGGAACACAGTGCGGTAATTTGGGCTCCTCATGAGACGAAATACAATGTCATGCTGGAGCGAGTGCAGAATAAATTTACAAGACACTGTATTTTAAACTTCATGGGGTTTACCCATTTTATCCTAGACTGTTTGTTCTGGGTATGGTGGGATACAACGAACTCAGAGTGCGCCGGGAATTTACACTGGCGGCGTATGTGCTAAAGATCCTACGTGGAGTAGCTCATAACCCGGGTGTGCTGCGTCACCTGAAGCTGTGCGTGCCGGACCGGTCCGTGTGCAGGCGGCGGCGACCGCCACTGCTGGTAGTGCCTGCTGCCAAAACCAACCGGCTGTCGAAAACACCCCTCACCCGCACAATAAGTGTACTAAACGAAGTGCATATTGTTCGTTGATATTTTTTCGTGCAATATGAGTGAATTCGCAAGAGTTTTGTTGAATTTTGTTAGTTATATTTAAATATTAATATTCTGTGTTATGTCAAATTTTATATTTTAGTTTGATAATACGAGTATGAACGTACTATCGGCCAATCTTCCGCATGCTCACCTCTAAGGCGATAATCGTATAGCACGGCTCACGACTCGATCGCCCGATGCAAGCGTTTTGGCCTATGGGATGCATGAAGCGTATTTTAGCCGTGTTTGTATTAATGTAATTATGTATAGTGTGTGTGACAGTCACACTAGGCGCGTGCTATGCTCACTTGTTTGTAAGACATTTTTTTAATGGGCACGGCCAGCGAGAGCGCTTTATGAATTGTTATTGTTGACAAGAAGTAATTTCGTACTAATATCTTCTGTTTGGTTTAGAAAATGTATTATTGGTATTGCTATACGCGTACCCTAAAAAAACTTTATTTAGCATTTTTGTTTACCACTTTGCCAAATTACAGCTTTCTAGTAAGAGTCTGTGAGCTAAGCCGGGGACAGACAGACAGACAGACGGTCATGGCGAAACTATAAGAGTTCCTTGTTGACTACGGAACCCTAAAACGAAGCAAGTTACGTAGTTTTGTTAAAAATTGTCATTTGCTATCTCTTTCTTTTATTGCTGTTTTGATTAAAATAGCAAAATTACTTACAGTAGTATTTGAACCATTACTTGGCGCAGTTTATACAATGTTATCAGATTTTTTTATTATTGCTGTCGCAACTTTTGCAACTGCAATAAAAATAAGTTCATTATCTAAGCATCATTGTTATTCAGTGGGAACGTCAGAACATCTGGTTAAACAATAGATCGGCTTTATAGAACGGCCATAAAATACGGTCGCAAAAAATTACGAAATATTTCTTCAACACACTTGCTTGTAAAGTGACTCAGAAATTCAGCTTATTATATAGAAGTATTTTTACTTTACATTTCTTTTTTCAATATACGCAGTTTTTGTCCAAAAACAATGAATATTTTTGAGAAAAAAAAATTCGTTACATCAGATAAATCAATCATCAAAATTATCATCATTTCGTAAAATTATATATTTTTCACTACATATTAACCTTAATTTGCTTATTCAAAACATTATTTTGTTTATTATATTTTTTATATAGGCTGTTTAGCGGTTTTTCCAGCGCCTTTATTTACACCTGCGGCGCGCGGGATAAACAAAACAAGCGCGGTATTTTCCAGAAATACTTGTTAACGTTTTCATTGTGTGGTTAATTATTATCAAAAATGTTGACTTCAATTAGGAAAGAAGAGCGAAGAGCAACGCGTAGATTTAACCCCCCGGAAATACTAATCTAGGCACGAAACGCTAGTGACAGCCTGTTGCCTTCAAAATCTAGAGAGAAATACCTAGCGGCGGCGTACGAAACTAATAACAATACCAGTCTCTTTTTTTCCTCTCAAGTTGAAAACCGTCGTATGAAACGCGCACACACTCGACTCCCTTATCGCGCTCGCTCGCCCTCGGCTCGCGCGAATAATACCGGCTCGAGTGCAGTGAGTAACCAACATACCACACATATTTATATTTTTTGTTACACGCCCTATACTCACACAAATTCATATTGTCTCTAATTGGACGAAACCAGGAAGGGGTGTGGTTTGTCACTAGCTGCGCTTGCCGCAGAAATATTTTCTAAAGTGAGCATGCTTAAGTTTTGCCAATAGTACATTACATTCTGTAGTACGACTACAGATTGTGTTTTTAATAGTTTAGTGTTGCTCTTGTATTGTTAAAGTTTAGTTTTTTTTTTTTCAAGTATTAGACGTAAGTTGATGTTTCGATTTGGTGTGTGGTTGCAAACCCACTATTGCATTGGGGTCATCCTGTAAAGATAGTGTGTGTAAGTTTAAAAAAAAAATATGTTTGCACTTAGCAAGAAGATTATATTAGAAGTACAATTGTATTAGAAGTCATTTTAACTTTATATGTTGCAGTTACAGCTCAAAATAATTACGGAATACGTGAGCGAGTCTTACTCGGGTGCCAATGGTTAAGCTATACTAAGCCAGCTAGCGGGCCATTGTTCAGAGACATGACTGAGGCGCGTAAAATTTTTAAGGGTAAGCTTAAGTGGTGTCAAAACCATCAATAGATAAAAATGGACTTGATGGCGTCACACTACACGAATAAGGACTTTAAACATTTTTGGAAGTGTACAAATAAATTGAATACTAGAGCTGGCATCCCAGTGATTGTCGGCGGTGTTTCTAGCCCTGAAGACATTGCCAATGTTTTTAAGGAACAATTTGTTGTAAAGTCACCCTTAGGACCAGCATGCGGACGGTTTCATGCTGAAACTCAGGGGATGAAATATTTCAATTTTAATACGTGCTAAACATTGTAGTTGAAAAACATGTTCTCCCATACATCGATATACGTCACGGTCAATTCTCCAACTGCAAATGTAAGTTGGTCGACTATTACTCGCTAACCTGTAAAGCCTACTTAGCTGTGATAGTTTTCCTTTTAACTTCGTTGTTTATACTACTGCCATGATTTTTTTTCACATAATTATCCAAAAACAACCATTTATTTAGCTGGCAGGAAATATAACATAATTCAAAGACGTGTTAATTTATCCCCTTTCCCCCTGAACCTCGAACACGAATAGACGTCCCTTGTTTAGACAGTTTTATTTTAAATATATAATTTGAAGTGATTTACTTATATTAAATCGATCTAAAAAAATAGGAGTGCATAACGCAAAGTAGTACGCGCACCAACGCCAAACAAAGACGGTTCTCCGCGACGCAGCTCCGAATACGTAGTGCTCCGTCCGCCTACTTACTCACACACAACGCGACATCACTGACGACCTGCGCTCCCAGTACCAGCTACAGCAAGCTGTCGTGCTATCACAGTCACGCCACGCCCCGCCCACGTCTACGTCACTGCGCACTGCTGCTGCCACAGTGACGAGGGCCGTCAGCACTACTCCATGCACTGCATGCGCGCCTAGCATTTGGAGCTCAGCACACACCAAGGCGATACGCAAGGTATTCTCCAATCTGCATTTCAACTTATAAGTAAATAGTATGCCTCTCAGAGGAACGGCATTTGGCTGCAGATGCAGCGGGCTTCACCTGCTGCTAGTGAATTTAATGAAGATTTGTTACAGTCGTCTACTGCTCAATCTGAAACTAAGTTTCTGGCACTACAAAACCCTAGGAAAGAAATAATAGCACAGAACGCCGAAATAAAAAAATCTTTAAATTTCGTCTCTCAACAATATGATGAGGTAAAGGTTAAAATGGATGACCTTGAAATAGAACGTAAAGCTGAAAGAAATTATATAAACCAGCTTGAAGACAAAGTAGAAAACCTAGAGCGATTACTTTGTCTCAAAAAAATGAAAACATACCAAAGAAAGAAGGAGAAAATAAAGAAGATCTTCGTCAGATTATAGCGGAGACAACAAGTGTTCTCCAAGTCTCACTCGAGCGCCAGGCTATTAAAGATATTTTCCGCGTCTATAAAAAGTATGGAACTCAATCTATTATCGTCGATTTCGTCTGAGTTACTACAAAAGAAAATATGCTGGATAAAGTTCGACCTTAAGATACACCTAACACAATGACTAGGAAAAGCTGGCTCTTATGACTTTTTCTTAATTTTATTATTTTATATTGCACTTACTCTCTGTTTTTAAAATGTACATACATAACACAATTAAAAGCATAAAACACCAGTTATTACATTATATAAAAAACAACTCAGAATACAAATACACACTACAACTACACTTGATTAGGATCAAGTGTAGTTGTAGTGTATATTGTAAATGAAAACGTACATCCGCTCACATACATTTGGGTTTTGCTTGGTTTTGTTAAAGACTGAAATTTTACCCGACTATCTAAAGGGATATGGATTAAAGGTAGAGACATTTATTGGCAGAAATAAAATAGAAACGACTATCAATGGATGGGAAATCATCAATAAACTTCTCCCGCTCTGGGCGGAGTGGGAGGGTGTGTCAGACTCTTACTGACTAAAACCCACCCGTATTCCTTCCTGTTGCCTGTGTTGCGGGGGCGTCGGTGACCCATTAGTACCTTCCCGCGACACCAGCAGGGCCCCATTGAAGCTTGGCATCCAAAGTTATGCCTAAGAACACAGTGGTATCTTCGGGTTCAATTCTTCACCCTTTATACACTAGGTTTTTACTTGTCTAACATGAGGTATTATAAACTTAATACATTTGGTTTTTTCTCCTTAAGAAGTAGGTTATTAAGATTAAACCAGTTAACTACTTTTTCGAGGGCACTATTTACATTGTCAGTAACCAACTGCTGACGTTTGAGTTTAAATAAAAGTGAAGTGTCGTCTGCAAACAGCACAATATCATGATTATCCTTTATGAGGCAAGGCAAGTCATTTATATAAATAAGAAACAAAAATGGGCCGAGAATTGAGCCCCGGGGGACCCCCATTCTGGCTACAGATCCAGGTGATCTTTTTCCGTTAAAATCAACTCCTTCATATTTGACTGAATCCTATCACTCAAATATGAAGTAAGAAGATCCAGAGAGGCGTTTCGGATTCCGTAGTGGTGCAGTTTTCTGATCAAAGTTTCATGAAGAACGCAATCAAATGTCTTGGACAAATCGCAAAAAATACCCAAAGCATCGCATTTATCCTCCCATGCATTATAAATATGTCCTAAAAGTTCAACACACGGCATCAGTAGTCGAACGACCGCTTGTAAAACCGAACTGTTTGTTATGCATTAATTTATGTTTATTGAAAAATATTTGGATTTCATCTAAAATAAGTTTCTCGAAAATTTTACTAAAAGTAGGTAGTACTGAAATAGGTATATAATTAGTAGGGTCTGATGTACTACCCGATTTAAACAACGGTATTATTTTACTCTTTTTCATAAGATCAGGAAACTCACCACAGTCAATACAATTATTAAAAATAATAGCTAAAGTAGGTGCTATAATGTTTATAATCGACTTAGAAACGTCCACAGAATTACCCCATAGATCTGCGGTCTTTTTAACATTTAAAGTATGAAAGGTTTTAATTACATCTTTACAGGTGACATATTGGAAACTAAAAACTGGAACGTTTTCTATAAGTAAAGACTCTGCGGCAGTGGGTGATGAGTTTAGAGATTTTGTAGTCGATACGGGAATCTCTGTAAATAAATTTTCAAATGCCATGGCGACTTCAGAATCTGATTTAATTATATTGTCATAAATAGCAAGGCTGTAGTCACTACTTCGGTTGCATGACCTTCCCGTTTCACTATTAATGATATTCCATGTCATCTTAATTACCACATTACCACTATTTTTAATTTTTGAACTCAAGTAACGTGACTTGGCTACACAACAAACTTTTTTAAATAATTTACAATAATTCTTAACATATCAATTAAATTCAGCAGTGTTTATACTAGTCCGTTCATCATACAACTCATATAGTCGTTTTCTACTTTTATGAATACCAATGGTGGCCCAGTCACTGAAGGAAGTGATACTATTAACCGAGAATGTCTTAGGAATGAAAGTGGTCTCAAATTGTGAGCAATACATATTTAAAAAAAAATCATTATATTGTTGATTAGGGGCATCATTAGTTGACGATAGTGGTAATTTACTCAGAAGTTTAGTTTTAAATGTTTTCAAGCGCTTACCTATACCCTATATACTCCCGCATTTCGCCAGTTAGCGTATTATACACATGAACATAATTTTATTAGAGAAGAATTCACGGAGATAGATACGGTATTAGTTTGATAAGTAAATTAAAAGTAAGTACCTAGGTTAGTTCCAATATACCTATTCGTAGTTTCCACTTAAACAAATAAATATCAACTTTATCAGTATGTCGGGTTTTGCCTAAACATCAGAAGCAAAACTCAGATATGGCAATACACAAATTTATCTCAATTAAACAATCAATTATCTTAAATCTGGAAATTAATTAAATAACTAAAACGGCAGTGAGGGCAGTCACATAGGGCAGTACTGACTGTCAGGGACAGGGTTCCATGCACCCACCGCAATAAGGATAGTACTAATTGTCAGAGACAGTGTTCCACATCCAATAACCGGGCAGTACTGACTGTCGAGAGACAGTGGTCCGTGCACCAAGACGCATCCGTTCTAAATGTGTGCCGCCTCTTTTTTTTTTTTGTGAATGGCATCTCGTAGTTGACCTATCTTGTGGCTGCCTTAAGCGGACTCAAAGCCTCCAGCCAGGGGCGTATTACTTACATTACTAAACGACTGCTCGCTAAGGGCACCCCCTGTGCGGTACGGACATCGGCTTAGGGCGTCGCTGGGAGGAGGACTATATTATTATTATTCGGGGAATTTAAAACTACAGGCTCAGCTGCGGCGCGGGCTGGCGCTTCGTCGAGCAAGGGTCGGGGGGGACAGTTACGTCGGGGTTTTCGCGAGGGACCTCGGCGGCGAGGTCGGAAGGTCGGTTTGTGTGATTTGTGCACTGTACTCGTGGCCCTACTGCTTTCCTAGAGGTGGGTAATGGGGTCACCGGGGTCGGTGAGCGTATGCTTTGGACGGCGAGTTAATGGAGAAGGGCCTATAACTGGCGGCCTTCACAACCACAAACGCTTCGTATTGCGCTTCATGAACTGCTTGTTGGTGGGGATTTTAAGGTCGAGATGGAGGATCTCGTTTCGGACGAACCAGGGGGATCCCGTTGCCTTTCGGAGGAAACGGTTTTGGAGGCATTGCATCCTGTGGATGTGGTGGGGCCTAGCTTGTGCGAAGACTGCACAGGCATATGTCATAATGGGACGGATGCACACTGTGTAAATACGCAATTTGCCCCTAGTGTAATCCGATAGTTTTACGACCGGCATCCGTGCGCGCGGCACCATCTTTTTTTCGTTGCGTAAACTAAGAGTTTTTATGGTGTTTTGAATAGTTTCAAGTGGCATGAGTTCTGTTAACATATGTTTGTGTTGCCTACGCATAATCTGTTATCGTATTCAAGTGGTTTTATAGTGAATGAGTGTGTGAATTTGATATATTGTGATAAAGTTTCAAGGTTATGCTAGTGAAAATTATCAAGATGAAAACATATCACATCACAGCGAGATAAGGTGAGTTATTTTTATTATTTAATTTTGCTATCTAATTAGTTTACCTAATAACGAAGCCAGAAAGGTATGATATATACCATTTTAATGGCTTTATATTGACGAAGTTTCCGTTTTTCCGAAGGCCTATCCAATAAAAAAAGGAAGCGTTATTAGGTAAACGCGGCCTGGCGGTCAAGGGGTTAAGGGACAATTTGTTGCGTGCATTTAAGACGGAGTGTAGTCTACCGAGAGCGAGAGCGGCACGCGAACGCACCTGCTTAATGTGCTCTAAGAAGGAGAGATGGTGGTCAAGGGTCACGCCTAGGGATTTGGCTCGCTTCTCCGCGCGTTTCGCTGACCGCACACGAACAGTGATAGCTCCGTTAAAAAAAATATTTATAAATTACGAACATGAGTATTTATCAATTGAACTTAAACCAATCGTAAGATAAACGTGTGAGTGTAACGTTATCGAAAACAAAATTCAATTAAATCAAACGGTGTGTGAATAAACAACTAAATAAAAATTACTACAACAAAAGATTGTTCTAATACACTTGTGAACTCAGTGTGACTCAGAGTGATTCATCGTGACCAACAGTTTTTGCGACTCATTACCTTAAATGGTCATCGACCGAGCGAAAGTCAATTGCTAATCACTTGGATAAAAGAAACTACTATTTCGGCAAGTTGACAACATAGCGCCGTGGCGCAGTGGTTAAGCAACGCGCACGTGAGTGAAGTGTATACGAAGAGGCACTGCGATCAAAACTCACAACATAATTCTTTTTGCATTTATGAACTTTTATGTTTTTCTTTTTAAACAAGCGGCTTAGCAAAAAAACGTCAAATAATAATTGAATTATACTGTTCTATATTTATTTATTGTCACTATGGACAATTTTGAAAATGAAAATATTACTGTCCGTAAAACATCAAGAGCAAAGTCGGTGGACAATATTTTAAATAATAATTTAAGCACTAGCTCTACGTTACTAGACGCCACAATGATGAGCTTACCGAATGCTTCACTAAATGACAGCGAATATTCAAGCATTAAAGATGAAATAAAAAGACTAACAATGGAATTAGAAATGCTCATCTAGAGATCGACAACTTAAACAGCGAAAACTGTCGCTTAAAAATGGATATAGGCCAATATAGGAAAATTATTGAAACCTATAAAAAGGTGAACGTCCTTGAAACAAAAAAGTTCTCACCAATTTCTGCACGGAAAAAATATATTGCAAATACAAGCTGTTTTTCTACCCCGACTAAGAGTTTATCACCTACGACTCAACAACCCAACAGTGTCGCGACCGGGATAGACATGGGAGACAACACAGCTGGATCGATCTGCAGTACTGATGGAATACTCCAAACAAAGCAGCTATCGGTTAATGACGTTCAAAATTCCAGCACGTGCATGAATCAAATTGACCTCGACGCCGACGACAACGAACGAATTAAACACATTACTTTGATCTCGGATAAGAAGTTGGAAATAAGGGAGATACAAACATCTAACGAAGGGCAAGAAACACAAAAACACCAATCTCAGTCAAGTGATATCCAGAGAGTTATGATATTTGCCGACCAATCTGGACTTGGTGTCCGAAAAATTCTGCAGTTCTATCTGGGGGAGAAATTTGCTGTGACATCATTCGTAAAGCCGAATGCAACCACGGAAGAAGTACTTAAAAACTGCGCTAATACGTGTAAGGACTTTGACAAATCTGATTTTGTAATTATATTGGTAGGTTCAAATGACACAAACCCTATGGACATTCAAACGTATTTACACCATACATTATATCAACTTAAATTCACCAATGTGTTAGTCGGGCAAAATTACAAAAATAAGACCCTAAATGAAAAAAATGTTAATAATTTGCTAAGGTTTGTGTGTTATAATTGTAAGAACTCATCTTTTGTACAACTACATAATGATTATAATATGTCAACAAAATATATCACAAAGCTGAATGCTGCTAGGTTAATACACAGGCAAATTTTGCATGTAAATTATAAAAGTAATTTTCAAAAATATACCGAAAACTTAATTATTCAGTGCAGACAAAAATGCACCAAGGATGTTGCTGTGCAGACCTGTAGTTTAAACGACGTTAGTGTACAAACGGATAATATAGTTACTCAAAATCTAGAAGACTTTTTTCGTGACAAAAAATGAGCCACGCTTAGCAATTCTACATCAAAATATAGCCGGGGCATTAAACAAACGTGACGAAATTTCGTTTGCCATGCTAGATTTGCCAAATAACGAGATCAGCGTAGATGTACTATGTCTTACTGAAACATTCTTGATTGAAGGTACTGAAAAAAACTTTCGCCTAAAAGGCTTTACGACTGCAGCTTACTATTCAAGGAAAACTTCAAAAAGAAGGGGCGTTATTATTCTTATAAAAAACGAAATTGAATTTAAAATAATACAGGAAATACAAAAAATAAGCGAAACATGTGTATTTGAATGTTGCGGTTTAGAACTAGCTAAATAAGTTTTTACGCGGTTTGGTGAAAAGAACCGCCTGACTTTTGTCGGGATTAACTTCGATACTCCACTTTCTAAACCATGCGCCAAGCTTGTTGGCTTCGGTCTGGAGAGTGCGAGATATCTGGTCATGGCGTGCCGACTCAACAGTGCAGCTCGTTATAAAGGTAATCGCTAGTGGGAGGATGGTTGTAATATGATGCGTCCGGTGCACGTTCCACTAGCGCCATCTAGTCGCCGTCTCTCGCAACTACTAAACAATATGGCTCCCGTCAAGTATGTAAATTAAGATTATTTTAAAATGATAAGTACCTACCTACTCATGAAAAGGCCATAAAACGTGGTGCAGCCGAAAGTAGTACACTTTACCTGTAGAAATTAAAGTTATTTTTCCGAAATCACAAATTGGAAACCAACAAAAAGTATCTTATACCTAAGTAATTAAAAAGTCTTGATTTTGAAATAAGTACTTAGCACGTCTGAATTCGCCAGATTCGTCATCGTGCTTGTGTGGTCAAGCTTACTTACTTAGGTTAGATTGGGTTATGTCGACCGACCGGGAAATCGGACCTAACCTCGCTCAGCAAACACGCACAGACATGCCTTCATCTTCTGATGAAGATCGTCTACTACTGATCTCAGCTCTTGGTCGTCTCTGCGCCCGAGGAATCGGTATTGGGGTTTTATGGCCCATTGCCCGAGGGATTGTTCTCTCAGTCCCCACAAATTGGGGACATGTCGTTGAGTTTCCCTCCCTCTCCTGTAAGAGGGGTTTACCTCACGTCAGTGGTTCTGAAGTGTGTTTTTGGAGTGTGACTGTAGAAGCGCCCAAAGTGTTTCACGAGGCCCGTGCGACCAGGGTGCTGGGTGAGATCCCAAGTTCCCTAGGGAAGGCCCGGCAAGAGCCGATCTAGCAGCGAGGGTGTCGGTTTCTGTTGGCGCTCACCTACTGTCGAGGCTTTCTCCACCTCCCAACAACGAAACCAGGTCTAGCCGGTATCGTTGCAGGGAGCGGGGCGTTGTAGTGTGTATCGAGCGACTTGAAGTGTGTATACGTCGCTCGTGTGTTCAATCTTTGTGTTTTTCAGTGAGTCTATTTTGGTCAATTGGGTCTTGTCAGCGCCTTAATAGGAGAGAGGATGAAGGCGCTTTTTGAAAAAAAAACAAAAAATAATAATAATAAAATTAAAATAGCATCATTTGTTTTTATGGTATTTATATTTTATATAAGTATTTATATATTAGGTTTTAAGTTATATTTATATATTATGCATTGTACGATTATTATAATAAACTAAATATTTACAAGTTTATTGAGTCTTGTAGAATGTTATTATTATTAATTATGCACAGATAAGCACATTAATTTGAAAATAACAGTATTTTTAATAAAGTTTTAAAATAGATTTATGTTTGAAGTGAAATTTTAAAAGAAATGTAGGTAGTTATTATGTTCAAAATAGTTTTTATTGTTGTTGAAATTTATCGCTTAAATATTCGTCTTATGTGTAGGTAGTAGCTTTTGATTATCAGAAATTGTTTTAATTTGTTGATAAATATATTATTTTTATTTATATTTTTGATGTATTCCGGTAACTTATTGTATATTTTAATGGACATAACAAATGCACTAGAAGAGTGCATTTTCAATCGTGAAGTGGGTATGTTTAATCTGCTTTCATGTCTAAGTACAATTTTTGTATGGATATCTCCTCTTTTGGTATAGAATTGCGGATACTTTCGTACACAAATTTCAAGTATGTAGATGCAGGGCAGGGTTAATATTATATTTTTAGGTCTTTAAAGTGGGGTTTACAGGAGTCTGTATCTTTAATGTTTATTCAAATTCTAATCATTTTTCAATAGAGTGAATAATGTACTATTTCCCCATAGGATAACTCCATATTTCAGCCATGCAAATGCGTACGCGTAATACGTTACTAGTGCTGTTTTGAGGTCTGTTGTTTTCTTGATTTCTCGGAGAGCGTATGAAAACTTGGATAACTTCGTTCTTACTTTTTGAATATGTGATTTCCAATCTATGTGTAAATCTATGTCTAGGCCTAAAAGGGTGAATTTATTTACTACTTCTAATTTTGATTCGTTGTATTTGAAACTTATACTTATAGGTTTTTTTTGTCGGGGGTGGAAAGTTATTATTTTTATCTTATTGTAGTTAATTTCAAGGTTATGTTCGTTCATCCAGTGAGTTGCAGTGTCAAGTATAGAAATCAATTTTTGGTTTAAATTTATATTATTATCACATGATGTTAAGACAGAGATATCATCGGCGAACAATACGCATGACTCATTGATGTGGTAAGGGAGATCGTTTATGTAAACAAGGAATAGCAGACACCCTATCACACTTCCTTGTGGTATAGAATCGTTTACGGGCATGGTTAGGGATCGAATTAATTCTATTTCTGAAAACAAATTCTAATTGTAATGTTCTATTTCTACAACCTGTTCTCTGTTTTTTAAATAAGATGTGAACCATTCGTAACGTTTTCCGCGGATACCGATGTTATATAGTTTATTTAATAATATATCAAATTGCACCATAGGCCTTTGTCATGTCTAATAACAATCCTACAGCGTATTTTTTATTATTAATTATATTGAGGGCTTCTTGTATATATTTATAAACAGCCAAAACGGTAGATGGGTCAGGACCAAATTTTTGACGTGTTACACAGCGGAAATCACAACGGAAATGTGTCACACTGGAAAATAAATGCAGCGCAATATAATTATTAGGGTTGTGTGAATATTTTAGGCAGGTTCGTCAATTCCATGGCTTTTTTGTTTAATAAATTTTTAATTATTGTATTTACTTCGTAAGGATCTACTGGGCTAAGATATAGTGTATTTTGTGTAGCCGGGGGTCCTTTTGGTTTGCTGCCGGGAGGTTTTGTGTTGTCCCCACCAATAGAAGCAAAGAATCTGTTAAATATGTTGGCTACCTCTTGGGGTTTTGAAGTTAAGCTATTATTTATTTGTAGGGTTATGTTGTGTTTCTCATTTTTTAGTTTCTTGTTTGTGCGTTCATTGATAATTCCCCACATTGTTTTAACTTTATTGTTAGATTGCATCATTTTATTTTTAAAGTGTAGTTTGGTTGCAATTTTGACAGTTTTCTTCAATGTTTTTTCATACTTTTTATAATATTTTGTTAATATTGGATTTTTTGCTTTTGTTGTTAATGTCTTTAATAGTCTTTTATTTAAACAAGATTTTTTTATACCTACAGTGAGCCAATATTTTTTATATACTGGTTTTAGTTTAATTTTACGCAACGGTATACATTGATTTAGAATAGAGATAAGTATGTCATTAAATGTTTTATAATTTATGCTAATGTTATTATTGGTTTTAAGAATGTCATTCCAATTAAGGTTTTGTAGTTTCTCTTTGAATTTTGTTATATTTTTGTTATTAAATAGTCTTTTCATTGTGTACCTACCAGTTATATTTTTCTGATTGTTTAGGTATTTTTAGATGTAAAATTGTAATATAGTGGTCGGAAAAGCCTTGACCTTCTATCGTTGCGTACATGTCTTTGTAGTCAAAGTTTGTAAATAAATTATGTTCCTGCATAAGATTTAAAAATTGATTAGTTTTTAAATTATCCGATATTATATTAACTTTAAAATCGCCGCCTATTATTATATTTAGTTTAAAGTATTTATTGTTTATATGTTTTAGTATTTGTTTTAATTGTTCATAAAATACTTCCTCCTCTCATCTATTCCAGTACATTGTTACTATCAATAAATATTCCTTTGGTAATTCCGTGGCGCATAGTTCTATTATATATTCTATAGACATGTCCGAAATATCATTTCTATTTATGCTGTCGATATGTTCTTGTAGAAGTGTACAAACACCGCTACCTGTTCTAGTGCTGCGACAGAAGGAAGATGCAAATTTATATCCACTAAATTGGATGAGATCAAGTTTTTCTTCAGTTAGTCAGGTTTCTGAAACGCATATTGCTTTATACAATGGATTTTTATCAATGAATGCTTTGAGTACATCTTGTTTATTAAAAAGGCTTTGAATATTTTGGAACATTATTTTAAATGGTTGGTCGTTGTTTACGAAATGTCTGGTTCTCAGTTTCGTTGGACATATTTGTAGAGCAAGGTTGGCTGGTGTTGTTCAATATTATCTTATTTTCTTGAGTGTTGTATTCGTATTGGTGTTTGTTGTTTTCTATGGTAATCAGTTTTCCGTCTATGTATAGGTTGTTGTTTCTTATAATTGCATGAGATCCATTTTCCGGGCTTTAAATAAGGCTTCTCGCATTTGTGCTCTGTACTTTTGTACATTTACACCTAAGAATTCAGATATAAATAGTCCGGTTTCTTGAAAGTAAGTGTTATTGTTAATAATATATTTAGTCATTCTCTTACTAATAAATTCTATATCAAGCGGTCGGTTCTTAGGTCCATCGGGTCGTCCAAGTCTGTACAGGTCTTCTATATATCCTGAGACGTCTATTTTGACTATATCACGGAACAGTTCTATTAATCTGTTGTGAAGTGCACTTTCAGGCTCTTTGTAGTAATCGGCCAGGCCATGGAGTACAATTTTATGGTTATTTTCTTGTATATTTGGAACTTTTGATGTTTCTGTAGCTACTCGTAGCTTTCTTATTTCTTTCTTTAGCTTTTCATTTTCTGTTTGGAGTTTTTCTAATTTTTTGTTAATGTTTTCTATTTCTTGCTTTCTTTGGTCGTTTTTTTAAGGCGTTTGTTTTATAATCTAAATCTTGTCTTAATTCTGTAATAGCACTACACTTGAGAGCAATAAAATCGCACACCCCTTGTAATTTGGTTTATTACTGATTGTTTTCTAAAATCTAAAGATATTGAGTAAAAATCATTAGACAAAATTAAAGCATACAAGCTTAGCTTTACAAAAACATAAAATTAAAATCATTGACCTTCACGTAACTTACAAAAACCGACCGTAACCCGAATTCACCAAATTCACGCGTTTGCGTTGTCACTACTTGCACCCTTAGCCGCAGGTATAAAAAGGTCGGTTTATTAGAATTTTTAATGGTCGATTCCGTGCTCGCCACCCGCCGTGAACGGACGTGCTGCCGCTCCCGCTCGCTGCACTCGCTCACTGCTCCCGTCGAATCTGGATTTTGTTACGCTGCCGTAACTTCCAGTAGTCACCGACTACTTCCGATCCACGGTTGATTAATTTTATTAATCGGCCGTATTGATCACAAAAAGTGCCATTTTCAAGGCAAGTGTTTCTTTAAAAGAATAGTTGTCAGAGTAGCTTCATAGGTCCCCTCTGGGCTAATACCACTGTTTCGTGGTCCTCGGTGGTTACCTTACGGTGCCAACGAAACCGAGTGGGGTGTTGTTGTCCCAATACACCTGCCGAACCCCTCCAGGGCTAGGCAGTCAATTGGAAGGGTTCCAGAGATAACGGCCTTGGGGGATCTCCTAGTCGGCTCTGGTGCACTGAATTCCTTTTCAGTTACTCACCTAGTATCTTTAGGGTGTGTCTACACCCTTCGCGCTAGACTGGTTCAGGGCCCCTTTGCACATTAAGACTGGCAAAGGGTTACAAGCTTAGGGCTCACAATTAGGTACACACCTCCCTGTCTTCACCCGACAGGGAGGGCGACTCATCCCCGGGCCTATCCACCCGGGGAGTTAGGTTTAGGGCCGTTAGGTCTATAGTAGGAGGAATAAGTTTCCAAAATTTCGCCCCAGTAGTCCCCCTCTCCCCCGTCATGGAGGACGCCCTTATAGTGGCGTTCTTCAAAGAGGTCCTTTTTAAGGACCCAGACTTCCTCGCCAAGTATGGCGCTAAGTTTACGGCTCTCATTCAGCCGCCGTCTGCCGACTCCATCGCTGACTTCAGCGATGCCCTGGCCCCGCGACCGTGACCATCCCTCCTAGTCCCTCGGTGTCTATGGACACTGAGGAACCCTTGTCGCAAGACAAGAGGTGCCCGACCCCATTCGCGTACTCCGATGTCGAGTCTGTGAACTCATCTTCCTCTGCTCACT
Source organism: Atethmia centrago (assembly GCA_905333075.3). NCBI lineage: Eukaryota > Metazoa > Arthropoda > Insecta > Lepidoptera > Noctuidae > Atethmia > Atethmia centrago. Next base: position 31,494,788 of record HG995380.1, on the reverse strand, counting down.
CTGCCCCCTCTTCCGAGGACGACGGCTTCGTGGCCGTCACCGGAAAGGGGAAGAAGAGGAAGCAGAGGAAGGCGACCTCCTCGCAGGCGACCAAAATAGCCACCACGGAGGTTCTCTCCGCCCCCACTCCCTCAGTATCTGTGGCGCCCTCCGCCACTATCCCCACCCCGACCGCTTCATCCGCTAAGGATATTCCGGCCATTCCGGCTCCTAAAAAGATCCCCCCACCCCCTCCTGTAATCTTACAGGATAAGTCCAAATGGTTAGACGTATCAAAATGGTGCGTCGACCTAAAAATCGGCTTCTCGAAAGCCACCACTACCCAGCAGGGTATTAAAATATCTGTCCCGACGTCCCGCGACTATCGGGAATTAACCAAGGTTCTCCGGGCGAGAGGTGTGTCATACCACACCTACTCGCTCCCCGAGGAACGCCAGACCCGCGTGGTGATCCGTAGGATCCCGAAGGAAATCCCCACAGCGGACATCAAGGCGACCTTGAGTCCCAAGGCGTCCCCGTGGATGAAGTGCACCGCATGCACCGCGCCAGGGGGGGTTCAGCATACGACATGGTTCTCGTCGTATGCCCCCCGACAGAAGGGCATCACCCTATCTTCAAAATTACAAATATCTGCCGTCTCACGGGCCTCGTAATAGAGAAGCCCAGGAAGAGCGGCGTCGTCGGGCAATGTCACCGTTGCCAGCTCTACGGGTATGCGCAGAAGAACTGCCATGCGACACCCAGGTGCGTCAAGTGCCTGGGTGAGCATGGCACGTCCGACTGCCCCCGCCCCAAAGATAGGTCACTTTGTACCGAGCCGCCCAGTTGCGTGCTGTGCGGTGAGGCGGGGCACCCAGCCAACTACCGTGGCTGTCGTATGGCCCCCAAAACTTCTTCCTCAAAGCTGGTGAAGCGTGCAGACGCCCGCCAGTAGAGAGAGTGCCCATCATATGGGTTACTTCGCGAAACCCCCCCAGTAATGTATGTACGAATCCAAGCACGTACTAAACCCCGATCCCTAAAGTTAGGTTTCTTCAATGCCAATGGCATGCTAAAACAACGCGATGAAATCGCAGCGTTCCTCCACGACCTTCAAATTGATATTCTCCTCTTACAGGAAACCTTTTTAAAGCCCAGCCGTCGAAACCCGTCAATTGCCAACTATCGCATAGTTCGCAATGACAGGACTAAATGCCACAAGGACGGCACCTTAATCTATTATAGAACGTCCCTGCACTGCATCCTAATGGACCCGCCCCCTCTCTCACGTTTAGAAGTGTCCATATGTAAGTTAGGCATGACTGGCCATCAACCGATCACCATAGTTTCGGCCTATGTTCCCCCCGTTTGCACATCGGAGTTAGCCCTTCCCCCCCTCTCTGACGACCTTTCCATTTTACTTGGCCTGAGTGACTCCGTTATCATAGCGGGCGATCTCAACGCCAAAAATCATGCCTGGAACAGCACCAGGATCTCCACCAGAGGCAAACACCTGTTTGACCTATGTCCCATCCTCAACTTCGACATCATCGCCCCGATGACTCCCACTCACTTTCCCCACGACCCTAACCATACCCCCCACGTACTTGACATAGCGCTTCTGAAGAGTATCAACCTACGGTTGGATTCTATAGAGGCGCTTGACGAACTCTCCTCTGACCACCGTCCAGTTGTCGTAAAGCTGGCCCCACGCCTAGGTCTCCACGACCCTGACAGACCCCTCTCACCAAGTTAGTTACAGACTGGAAGAAAGTAAGCGACTGCCTGAAATCCACCACGTTAGGTCCCCGACTAGACTCCATTCCCGACCACTTCGACTCTATCGCTGACACGACAGCCGCGATCGACTCATTCACGGTACACGTACAATCGATCCTGAACGACTGTTCAAGGGAGGTTCCGGCGATGGACGACCATCGCTGGAAGCTCCCGGACGATGTGCGCGAACTGTTGATTGAGAAGAACGCGGCTGTCCGTGCGTACAGTAACTTTCCCAACCACGCGATACAATGTCCATATGCGCTATTTACAGAGATCTGTAAAGACACGCCTATCGGAACTGCGTGACGCCGGCTGGGACCAGATGCTGAGCGAGTTAGAGCCCACCCACTTAGCTTTCTGGGACCTTCAGAGGAAACTCAAATCCGAAGAAGTCGTCTCAATGCCCCCCCTGGTGTGCCCCGACAAGACCATCGCTTTCGATGACGTCGACAAGGCGGAATGCCTAGCCAATAGTCTTGAGGCTCAATGCTCACCTAGCTCTCAACCAGTAGACCAAGCTCACCTTTTTTTTTTTTTTTTTTTTTGTTGCCGGGCTGGAAAATCCTCATGGATGTCCTCCGCCCTGGGGTAGGCAGAGGGGTCTGTCAGACTCTTACTGACTAAAAACCACCCCGGTGTTCCCGTCCCACACTTGCACCGGGGATCATGGGATCTAATGCGACTTCCACGATCCCCAGCTAGTGCCGGCCCGCCTCTGCGGGCCACCTCAAGTCTGGGGGGGGGGGTGAGGTGTTTAAACCCCCCCCGCGACGTCTGAAAGGGGCGCGCGTGGAACACTACGCGCCGCCACCTCGGGTCCAGTGTGATGGGGGGCGGCGGACGTCCCCAAGTCCGCCGTCCCTGGACCCATTTAGGGGGGCCGGAAGAGGGCGTTGTCTGCCCTCTGCCGACGCCCGGTGCGCCTGCTGCGGGCCGGGTGAGCGGAAGAGATCTCCCGCTCCCGTTCCGCAGCCTCCTTCTGCGACACGACTGTTTCGCAGAAGGATACCACCGCGTCCCAGGACTCGTCGCTGCCGACCATCGCCTCGACCACGGCCGGCAGCGACAGGTCACTGCCCACTCCTGAGATGAGGGCACGGCGTGGCTCCTCCCAAGCGGCACACTCTGCCAGCGTATGCCGCGCCGTGTCCTCCCGACAGTCGATGCAGTGGTGACACCGGGCGTCCGGCTCCCTGTTTATGCGACACAGGTACTTCCCGAAGCAACCATGCCCCGAGAGCACCTGCGTCACCCGAAACGACAGGGAGCCGTGCCTCCTCCCGAGCCAGGGCTCGAGCACTGGCCGGACCGCCTCGATGGTGGCGAGGCCGGCGGTAGGGCGTGAAAGCCTGTCCCGCCATTCCGCCACCAGGGCTGCGCGGAGCTGTGACCGACGCAGCTCCATATGTCGCTGCATAAGCCACTCGCCCCGCGCCCTCGCTTCCTCGCGCCACTGATACAGCGACGCGAGTACTTTCGCCTCGAGGTCCCAGGGCGGGGATCCGGCCAGTACGCAAGCCGCCTCGAAGGAGATCGTGCGATATCCCCTGATGACTCTGACGGCCATCGCTCTCTGCGGCTTTCGCAGGACAGCGATGCTGCCGGCCGTCAGGTCAGCCGCCCAGATCGGGGCCCCATACAGGGCCATCGATCGCACGATCCCCACGTAGAGCCGCCTACAGGCGGCGCTCGGGCCCCCCAGATTGGGAAGCAGCGTTGACAACGCCCCAGCCGCGCCCAACAACTTGGGCGCCAGTCGCCGGAAGTGGGGGCCAAAATCCCACCGGCTGTCGAGCACCAATCCTAGGTACTTCATGGTGGACTCGACAGCGATTTGAGCCCCCCCGACCACGATGTGCGATCCCGGCGGCGGCGCCCGCCGGGGGCCATGAAAGATCATGGCCTCCGACTTGTTGAGGGCAACCTCCAGGCCTAGGCGCCGTATGCGGCTCACCACCTGTGAGACCGCAGCCGTCGCCAGCAACGCTGCCTCCCTGTACGAGCTCCCCCGGGCCGTGACCAGTGTGTCGTCTGCATAACACGTCAAGACCAAGCTCACCTGTCCCAGGTCGACGCGGAAGTCGAACGTAGAGCCTCCCTCCCGCCCGTTGAAGACCCTGATTATCCTCTGCCTCCCGTCACTCCAGACGAAGTGCATGATATCATCAAGGGTTTAAAACCTCGCAAAGCCCCCGGCTCAGACGGAATCACCAATAGGGTGCTCCAACTGTTCCCCGCTAACCTCATAATGCTCATGGCCACCATCTTCAATGGAGCCCTGAGCAATAACATCTTTCCACAAGAGTGGAAGAAGGCCACCGTCATCGGCATACCGAAGCCCGGTAAGTCGAAACCGGAGCCCACCAGCTACCGGCCCATCTGTCTGCTCAATGTCTTCGGCAAAGTCTATGAGAGGCTTATTTTAAAGCGCCTCAGAGATTTTGCGGAAACAAAGGGCCTCATCCCCGACCAGCAGTTCGGTTTTAGATTCCAACACTCTTGCGTCCAACAGGTCCACCGCATCGTAGAACACATAAGCTACGGCTTTCAACGTGGTCTTACGATCGGTGCTGTGTTCTTCGACATAGCGAAAGCGTTCGACAAGGTCTGGCACAACGGCTTATTATATAAGCTCTACAAACTCGGTGTGCCCGATCGTCTCGTGCTCATCTTACGAGACTTCTTGTCAAACCGCACCTTCCGCTATCGCATCGAAGGAGCGCTATCCCCCCCTCATACTATCCGTGCAGGCGTCCCTCAGGGCTCTGTATTAGCCCCTCTCATTTTCACTCACTTCACCAGCGACATCCCGAAAAGTAGAAAGGCGCAGCTGGCTCTGTTCGCAGACGACACGGCCATCTACTACACCGGGTTAGGCCACGACCATATATCTCGCACTCTTCAGAACGAAGTCAAAAAGCTTGGCGCTTGGTTTAGAAAGTGGAGAATCGATGTTAATCCCGACAAAAGTCAGGCGGTTCTTTTCACCAAACCGCGTAGAAACCTCATCCCCCCCGACCGCTCACCATGTTCGGCAAGCCTATCCCTTGGGAGAAGCGAGCCAAATACCTAGGCGTTACCCTCGACCACCATCTCTCGTTCTCAGAGCACATAAAGCAGGTGCGTTCGCGTGCCGCTTTCGCTCTCGGTAGACTACACTCCGTCCTAAATGCGCTCAGCAAATTGTCCCTTAAGGGCAAATTGCGTATTTACACAGCGTGCATCCGTCCCATTATGACATATGCCTGTGCAGTCTTCGCACATGCTAGGCCCCACCACATTCACAGGATGCAGTGCCTCCAAAACCGTTTCCTCCGAAAGGCAACGGGAGCCCCCTGGTTCGTCCGAAACGAGATCCTCCATCTCGATCTTAAAATCCCCACCATCAAGCAGTTCATGAAGCGCATCACGAAGCGCTTCTTCGAATCCGCCGCCACCCACCCAACCCTCTGGTTGTGCAGGCCGCCAGTTATAGGCCCTCCACCATTAGCTCTATTCGCCGTCCAAGGCATACTCTCACCGACCGCGATGACCCCATTACCCTCCTCCAGGAAAGCAGTAGGGCCACGAGTACAGTGCACAAAACACACCGACCTACGTTCCAACCTCGCCGCCGAGGTCCCTCGCGTAAACCCCGAAGTAATTGTCCTCCCCCGACCCTTGCTCGACGAAGCGCCAACCCGCGCCGCAGCTGAGCCTGTAGTTTTAAATTCCCCGATTAATAATAATTCTGATCAGATCCAGCCTGTCCCACCTTGCTGTCCTCCCCCCAGCGACGCCCTAAGCCGAGGGCCGTACCCCACAGGGGGTGCCCTTAGCGTGCAGTCGCTTAGTATTATAAGAAATTCGCCCCTGGCTGGAGGCCTTGAGTTAGCTTAAGGCAGCCACAGGAAAGTCCGGTTAAGTAGTCACGACCTCTCAAGGTCAAATACGAGATGCCATATCTAAAAAAAAATTTTTAATCAGTTGCATACCGAAGGTCAACGTGATAACATCTCTACTGGAAGCATACGGATTTACTGGAAAAATATGGATACCACGCCCGCAGAAGCCGCTCAAGTTATTGCCTTGCTCGAAACAGGCCATAACCTAAGTGATGTTGCTCGACGGCTAAATTTGAGCCGCTACTCTGTTCGTCGTGTATACTAGAGGTTCCAAGAGACCGGTGGCTACAATGGGCGACCAGGATCTGGCCGGCGACGCACAACATCAGAGCGTGATGACCGCTTTCTTGTGACAAGAAAGCGGTCATCACGCTCTGAGAAATCGCTTGAAAAGCGCTTTCTTTGAGAAATCGGCAACTGAACGCGGTTCAACTGGGACAACAGCTTCGAGAAGTTCGCAATGTCAGTATAAGTCAGTGGACAGTTCGAAGAAGACTAGGTGAAGCAGGAATGACTTCACATCGCCCAGCAAATCAATCGTATGTATCAATCAATCAATCAATCAATCAATTTATTTAATAAAAACGTTTACAAAAGGTGTAAATTTAGCCAATAGTAGTATAAATATCCTATACAATTATAGTGCGTACTAATAAACTAAAGCTAAAATATTTTTAATTACAGGTGCAAGTAATGATGATTCGGAATTAGAATGCTTAGCGTCCCGCCCGAACTAGGTTTATTCAAACCTGTGTTTCAGACCATCACTTTACATTTTAATTACATTGGGACAAAGTAAAAGTAATATAAAAATAATCTATTAAAAATAAAACTAAATCTATCCTATGTAAAATAATTATAATACAAAAGTACTACTAGTTACATACGAGGGAATAAATTAAATCATGACAAAATTTCTAGAAGTTTTTCTGTGTCTGTGTAATTGAGTATCGCTAAATATTCTGATAAGATTGTTCTACATTTTTTATAGCTAACACTATAGAGGCTTAGTACCTTGTTCAGCCTATTATACAGAAAAGGTCCTAAGAATACATAAAATCGATTAGCAAACGCATGTTTAATTTGAGGCTTGATGCAAACCAAATCCTTCCTTCTCTTGTCGGAGGGTACTGGGTCAAAAGGAAGTGCAGTGTGCTGGTGTAGAACTATGCTGAGAATGAATAATTGCCGTACTGTTAGCACATTACATGCTATGTAAAGCTGGTGCGTAGGAAATCTAAAAGGGCGAAAGGTAGCAACCTTTAGAACTGCTCTTTGAGCGCGCTCTAGGGGGAGTAAAATTGTTTTTGCAGCACCACCCCAAGAAGTTATGCAATATGTAAGAATGGATTGACACAAAGCTAAATAAACCTGTTTAATTAATTTATAATCAGCTATATTCCGTAAATTCTTAAAAACATATATTAATTTGCGCACTCTAGTACATAGTAAATCGATATGTTTGCGGAAATTTAGGTTGGAGTCAATAGTGACACCTAGATATTTCAGATGGTCAGCGTTAGCTAAAGTGGGACACGAACATGCAGTGTCAGCGCTCGTGCAACAATTATGTGCGTAAATTTTTAGATTAGTAAGCGGTATGTTAGTATTTCTCATTGTAAATAAAATGTGTTTTGTTTTATCTGCATTTAATGTTAGGATATTATCATGGAGCCAATCAGACACAATGTTAAAGCCTTTCTGAGCATGTTCATATACCTCAACTCTAGATTTAGCTGAGAACAATAGAGCGGTATCATCCGCATAAGACATTATGATACCATTTTGGAGTGGCAGACTGCACAGTTCATTTATATAGATTAAAAATAACGTGGGGCCCAAAATGCTACCTTGTGGAATACCAAAACAATTATTTTTAAGTTCAGAACTTGTATACTGACCTATTTTGACACATTGATGCCGATCGCTGAGATAATCAGAAAATAGTAGAAGTTGTGCTCCTCTTATCCCAAGTGTTTCAAGCTTGTGCAAAAGTAAAGTACAAGAAATAGTGTCGAAGGCCTTGGCAAGGTCTAGAAAAATCCCAATTGTGTGCATACCATTATCCAGATTCGTAGAAACATAATTAGTTAATTTGTGTACTGCTTGGCTAGTTGATCTTAAGGGCCTAAAACCAAATTGACTATCTGAAAGTAGCCCATTATCTTCCAAATATTTTATCAGTCTACTGTTAATGATTTTTTCTAAAATTTTTTGAGAGGCCTGTTAACACTGAAATAGGTCTGTAGTTATTCACACAGTTTTTGTCTCCAGACTTGAATACAGGTGTGACCACAGCTTTTTTAAGCAATTTAGGGAATATACCTTTAGATAAACATAGCTGAAAAATGTGGGTTAGCGGCGGGGCTAGTAGGTATTTAAATCTTATAAGTATATTATTAGGTATGTCATCCCACCCAGTAGCACAAACATCTTTTAACCCGTTTATTACCCTTACTACTTCGTTAACGTCGGTATCTAATAAAACAAAAGAATTTATTTTAGAGGATGTCGTAGTCAGGTTTTGATGGGACGAATTACTAGAATTTAAAGACTTTTCAGCCAAGTTTTTACCAACGTTAGCAAAAAAATTGTTTACTTTATTCAACGCATCGTCTGGGTTTGTCTCTGTTGATAGTAAATCTAGCGGAGGTTCGGGATTTTTTGATCTAAAAGTATTAGTTTTTATAAATTTCCAGACCAGTTTACTATTTTTTCCCGCCTTCTGTAATTCATGTTTATCATACTGATTTTTAAGTTTTTTCAAAAGATTATTACAGAAGTTTCGATACCTTTTATATGAAACAGAAAGTATTTCGTTATCAGGTGCAAGTTTCAATTTAAGGTGAAGTTTGTCTCTATGTCTTATACAACGAACGAGCCCGGGTGTGATCCAGGGTTTAATACAACTATACTTTCTAGGCGTTGTCTTAGTGAAAGAGTTTTCCCTTATTGCATATTGAAGCGAATTTATAAAATACTTCAAAGAAATATTTGCATCGTTTGAATTATACACAGGGTCAAAATTAATACCGCGTATGCCAGTTTCAAGATTTGTCATATTGACTTTAGTGTAGCTACGCATGCAGTTTTTTCTAGGTGAACTTATTTGTAATGTTAGTAAAACAGCTTGATGATCGGTAAGCGAAGAATTAGTTACCACTGTTTTGGATGGATTTTTTGATTTTAGAATGATATGGTCTAAGCATGAGCCGCTCTGATGCGTGGGGTGATAGTGAGCTGGTAAAAGTCCATGAAATGAGCAAATATTCAGATAATTATGTACATGGGTATCGGTTTTCCCGGAAGCAATGTTAATGTTAATATCACCCAGAAGTATTATGTTTTTAAAAGATGCTAAGTTTTTTAAGTTTGTGTCAAGTGAGTCTAAAAATCTGTCCATATTTTGAGAAGGAGGCCTATAAATAGCCATGACTACTGTATCGGGAATAATTTTAATAATCAAGCAATTACTATCTTGGAATACCGGTTCTTCTTTGATTGTTCCTAAATTATTTTTGATATAAACTACTAATCCATCGTTTTGGTTTATGTTTCTGTCTGTTTTGTATGAATAATAACCGTCAAGAGATGGTAAGTTTACTGTCAGTTTAGACAACCAACATTCTGTTAAGACGATAATATCACAGCTTATGTCAAGATTCTGTAATAACACTTCAAAACCGTGCATGTTTCGATTTATGCTCCGAATATTCTGTGTGAGTAGGGTTAACGTTTTGTCACCAGAAGGAAGAAGGTGTTTACAGTCCACAACATTACAGATTTTAGATTCAGACACAGAAAAACTATCTAGATCACAAATTAGCTGATTTGTCATGCTAGTTACAAAACCAAGTGGATATATAAATAGAGGATAAGCTACCTGTTTAAGTGCTTACTAATAAAAATATTCGGTGGCGCTCTTAGGCACCTTCATAGTCAATTGAGTTAATGTAGTTGATCTCTGCGTATTTGCGGGCCGGGCAACTTACATCGCCAGTTGGATGGTCGCATTTTCTCTTAAAACGTTTGCACGTCGCACATTGAGAGGGAGAAGATTTCCTGCTGCATTCCTTGAAGGAGTGTCCAGTCTCTCCACAGTGGTTGCAAGTAGCACTAGTTTCTCGGCAAAACTTGGCTGCGTGTCCGAACTGCTGGCAATTGAAGCACCTGGTGACTATCGTGAAATCTCTCACAGGGCATGATGTCCAATTAATAAAAATACGGCTTTGGTTTATAATAATTTTCCTCATGCTAGCGGGTAGTTCCAGGATGTAGTTACAGGTAGGAAGGTCTTTCTTACCCGATTTATGGCTTGATTTGATGCTCGCAAGGAAGGACTCCCGAGTTATATTCGGCAACTTGTCTGAAAGGTTTTGCTCGTAAATACAATCGAACACCTCCTTCTCGGTAAGGGCAACGGGGACACCAATGACAGCGACCCTTGGGCGGCGTTTAGAAGGTTCTTCTATTGTAAGGCCCGATGAAACTAATTTGTCCGAATTTTTAAGTTTCTCAATGTCGCCGTTATTTTCGGTGCTGATCATAATGCCCCCATTTTTCACTTTTCTCACGCCACGGACATGAAGCTTAAGTTGTTCGGGGGAGATTAACTTTTGGACAAGTGTCTTGGTGTCGTCACTTGTTTGGGTCTTATCGCTGGGATAGATGGCGACTGATCTCAAATTTGCAGGACGGACAAAGTTATCGGTACCTTTCTTCACCATGCTAGCAAAAGTAGTACTTTCCGTGGGATTCAGCTTAGTCTCTACGACCTCTTTGAACTGCTGGAGAGAGTCGACAACGTTCTGGTGAACCTGTAGGTGCTGGATTGTGGTATGGGCCTGGATCGTTTTCGTCTTTAACGATTGGTATAGAACGGCCATCTGTGAAGTCCCACTGGAAACCTTCCGGCAAAGAGTGGAGACACGAAGCTTCTGGTCCGAGTTCATTTTGCCATCACCGACAATTGTGCAAACTTCGTTCAGAATGGCATCTATAGATCCTATCCATTTCTGAATCTCCGGCGTACTGATGACTTCTAAAGGCAATTCATTCTCCGCGGGTGCTGGTGGATTTGGGTCGCTCGGGGGTAATGGTTCGGTAGGCGTCGGAGGAGGACTTCGGTGTAATAATTGGCTACGACCAAACGGGCTCGATCCTGGGTTAGACATTGTACCAGAAACACTTTATTGTTTATAAAAATATCTAGTTCATCTTGCACATGAAAGTTTGTAAAAACCAACAAGACACACGCGACACACTTTACTCTATACTGACGCAATAGTTATATTTATTTGTCGTAATTGTTTATTGCATTATAATCAATGCAAAAAACACGTCCGCTTAGTCTCGCGACGCGTAAAGTCCACCAAATGGTCCCAAATTGACCACAGCTCACCGACAAGCCCGGCTACAATTTGCTAGGGAACATTTAAATTGGACGTATGACCAATGGCGGGCTGTTATGTTCTCTGATGAGTGCAGAATGACTTTACATGATCATGATGGACGCTCTAGGGTCTACAGAAGGTCATCAGAGCGATTTTCACAATGCTGCATAAGCGAACGTGTGGTTTTTGGAGGTGGATCGTGTATGTTTTGGGGTGGCATAATGTTGGACACTAAAACTGACATTGTATTCATCACTACGGTGAATACCGGCCCGAGATCGAGAAGTTTGACGGCTGCAAGATACGTCGAAGAAGTGCTCAAGAACATGTGAGGCCGCTTGCGTGGCTTTCAGATTATTTAGAAGACAAAAAAGCTTGGGATTGAGCTGCTCGCTCTGATAAGCTTTGTGCTAAAACCATAAAATTTGAAGTTTAAATTATGCAAAATCATCATTATATACAACTATATGTACATATTGACATTGATGAATATTATAAGCAAAATTACGTGAATATTTATGTACCTTAAAAAGTATTATACGAGTAGGTATTACTTTAATTATTGTGAATGTGAGCACTATGTGGGTCATTTTTATTTATTTCTTGTTGTTTTTTTTTTTTTTTTTTTTTCTCTTAGTTTTAATGATGGTCTGGCATTTTGAGTTCTTTATGCGGCCAACCCAATTGTCCTTTCCTTGGTATTGTTCGTCGAGTCGTTGAGCTCCTTAAGTTTTGAGTTGAGCTACACGATTACTGACAAATGCTTGCACTGACTGGACAGGTCCACTCAAATTTGTGTGGTTCTTTCCTCAAAAGACCATTTCAGACATAGATCTACATGGTCCTCACATGATCTGACCAAGATTATGTCTGGACTTTAAAAGAGACTTTGACCCTTGAGTTTGTTTCGCCATTTCTTCTCAGGGGTAGTCAGATAGGAAATGTCGACTCCATCTAGCTTATTTTTTAATATGACGTGTAAAAGTGATTGTCATATCCTATTTACAGAATAAACAATTTCATTTCATTTCATTTCATTTCATTAAGGGAGAAGATTTTCTCTTAATGCACGACAACGCCAGACCGCATGTCGCTAGAACAGTTTGCGACTACATGGAAGACGTTGGAATCACCGCGATGGAGTGGCCAGCTCATAGTCCTGATCTCAATCCGATTGAGCATGTCTGGGATGAGCTAAAAAGAAGAGTTCGAACAAGAAGCCCTGCTCCTACGCGCCTCCAAGAGCTTCAACTTGCCATTGAAGAGGAGTGGAACGTTATACCACAAGATTTCATGGTGAAATTAATATGGTCCATGAAAAACCGATTAAGAGCTGTAATCAAGGCTTGGGGAGGGAATACACCTTATTAAAAAACAATTTGATCAAGCATTTTGAGTTTTATTTTTATTCTTTCTTAAGCGAAATTGGGTTATTTTATCCGTATGTTGGGTTTTGTGCCCTAAAACCCCTTATGGGTATTTTTTTACTGTATTTGATATCATTAGAAAGGTACTGAAGTAAACATTCAAATAGTGTAAGTTTAATTTTAATATGTATTCACATTCATGAAAAAAACTGCTTTAACAACAAAAAGTCAACGTGTGCGATTTTATTGCTCTCAAGTGTATATATTTCTGCATGTATTGTGTTTTGTAATTCTTGTATGGTAGATTTGTTATTTTCTTTAAGATGTGTGATTATTAGTTTACTCAAACCCTGCATCGTTAATTGAGTATGTGTCAATCATGGTCTTTACATTTTCCTCTGTGGGGATAATATCATTTTTTTTCCATTGGTGTGGTCATCCTCATCTGCCTAGCCTTTTCCCAACTATGTTGGGGTCGGCTTCCAGTCTTACCGGATACAGCTGAATACCAGTATTTTACATGGAGCGACTGCCCATCTGACCTCCACAACCCAGTTACTGGGTAACACGATATCCCTTGGTAAGACTGGTTGTCAGACTTTCGAGCTTCTGACGACCCGTAACGACTGTCAAAGATCTACAAATGACAGCCGGGACCAACGACTTATCGTGCTTTCCGAGGCACGGAGGGGTCTTGGTATGTAAAGATGGTCACCCATCCAGGGACCAACCGCGGCAAGCGTAGCTTAACCTGATCGATCGACTCGTGCGGCTGTTATTACTTAGCTACAAGCCCCTTCCATTGGTGTGGTGTTGCCTAAAAAACTCTTGTCGTCGGAAATAGTTGTGTCGTTATTTGGATTAATTGTTTGTTTTTTCTCAAAGTGACATTTGCTTCCTCGGGTGTAGATGGTAGCTGATTTATGTCGGTGCCTCTAGGGATACGTAAAGGGGTGTTTGTGTTTCCAGTCTTGGGTATTTTACAGATGCATGTCTGGCATTTCCACGTAGTTTTATTTTCCAGTGTCATCTTTTTAGCGTAGTAGTCTTTAGAAACACCGCCGCACTCTAGATCATATCTGCATTTACAGAGCACACAAATAATGTTTTCTCTTATGGGTAGCTTATGTTTACATCCAGCGAATACAGGTATAGATGCTATTTTGATATTGTTTATGGATACTTTTAGGATGTCTAAGCTAGTTCAGTGAGACAAAACTCGAGTGAAAGCGAAAACTCTAAGTGACCTCTAGCGTGTAGTAGCAAAAGCTTTTCTTTGAACGACACTTGTGATGCTTAGTTTCGGTCTTTAGCGATAGATGGCGCTATATTATAGTATTGAAGATGATGACTGTCACTTTTAAGGAATTTATTTTCCTACGTGTTATTAGAATGATTATGTACCTTTTACGAAAGTCTTCTTTCTTCTTTTAAGTATATCTTCGTATTTATCACTTATCCAAAACGGTTCTCACACTCTTGTTTGTATTTTTTCTTAAATTGTGGAGCCGTTAAAGTTTCTTTCTTTTATTGCTTATTTTGCTTATATTGCATATAGCTCGAATAACTACGTTTACTGCTACATTTACCTATTGATAATGTGTTTTGTTGCTGTGACTACGATATAGAGAAAGCCATCGTTAATTATCTTCCGGAACTTACAATGAACAATGTCAATATTTTGTACAAAGAGTTATTTTCGGTAGTCCAAACCGAGTTATATAATTATTTTAAGAAGAAAACTAAAACTATCAACCCTAGGTTTTTATTTAGTGACTGGGAAGACTTTTCGTGTTGTATGGCCTTAAGCCTTATATAAACACTGAAACTTTTAATAAGCATGTTGCTAATTACTCTAGAACTTTTAAGAACACCTGTAAGGCAGCTTAAGCCTTATACATTAGCAACAAGGTTAAATCAACAGACAACAAAATAATTAATAATCAAACGAATAGGAACAAAAAGCGTGATTCTGATAACACACTGGAGCCGCCATGTGGTCTCATTTGCGATAGTAAAGAAGTTGCTCAAAAGTTTAGAAATCTTATATTCCTCGCCCAATTGAAAAAAAAAACAATTTTGGAGTGCCACAGGGCACTGTGTTAGGACGATCACGTTTGTGTCGAGCTCGATCGATTTGTCAATGCATTAAAAAGAGTAAGAGTCACAGTGTCAACAGTACGTACCCGTGATATGCGCAAAGAGCAGCTTTGCTCTTTGCGCATATCACGGGCACGTTTCGTCAGTGAGTACTGACGAAACGTGCCCGTGATATAATATAGAATTTAATGTGGGGCAATTCGATGGATATCATAAGGGCGTTTAGAGTACAAAAAAATGTGTGCATGCAATCTGCGGAGCCTGGTATACCGATAGCTGTAAGCCCATATTCAAAAAGTATAATATTTTGCCTTTACCGTGCATGTACATTAAATAATTATGCCTAAATAGGCATAATTATTGCTTCTTGAAATATTCCGGTTTTTTTTGTACAAATGTACAAAAAAAACCGGAATATTTCAAGAAGTATAAAGTCGCAAGTAAAAGAAATGTAGCTCCTAGGAACAAAAATAAGCATAAACATAATAAGAGCATATTATGCTCTGCGTAGCACAATGTAGGCTCGGATTGTGCAAAAGGAACTCTTAAGGCGCTTTCAATTTAGACGTTTCGTGTCGGACCGCTGCGATGCCGAAGCGGTGCGTTTGTAGTATTGCGCACGGACGATCGTTTGTTTTCATATAAAGCGCGCGGTGCGGCAACATTACGGCGTCAGTACCGCGAACGCTCGACAACAGTACGGTAACGTCGCAAACTACACGAGTTCATTTTGCTGTTGAATAGAGCGGTGAATAGACGTGAGAGCTAATTTCGTCGAATTTTCATTTATTTATTTGCTTAAAATGGATGATATAAACGTGGAAGAATTTATAAATGAAATTGAAATACGTCCTGCTATATGGAACTGAAATATAAATTATATTCGGAATTTTATGAACAATGTGGCTATTTTACGAATCTATCTCCAAGATCTCATACACAGACATCTAATAATAATCAGCAGTCCACATCAGATGAAATTGCAGCAATCTCATCTGTACCTAATTTGAGTGGAGATTCTGAGGCGTCCATATATATTGATATTTTTACAGACGATATTCCTACATAATAATTTTTAAACATCACTAGCATACAAACGCAGGGCAGTAAGATACGCTTTCAATTTAGGCGTTTGGTATCGGGCTGCTACCGTACTGCAGTGGTTATAACCAGCGGCACGGTAAACGTGCGGCAGCGGTCCGACACGAAACGTCTAAATTGAAAGCGCCCTTATATAAGGGCAATAAAGGTGTATAATAAATTACCAGACGCCTTCAAAGATTTACCTTTGACCATGTTAAAAAAAAAGTTGACACAATGGTTAAAAGGAAATTGTTTTTATGATTTAAACGAATTTATGTCATATCGTGCAGAAGGTCAATCTAAATAATATTGATATAGTACACACCTTATAATAATTATTTAATGTTTAATATTATTGAATTGTGTCTTACAAGGAGTATAGAATTTGCATTATATTCGTAATTTGACATTTAAATATTTTTTTTATTTTAATGATCTCTTTTTCTTTTTTTTCTATTTTTTCGCTAATATTAATGTATGTTCCTGAAACTAAACAATTTAAATCGCATTGTTAAATTAACTTTTATTAATAAATTCAATGTTATTATGACATATTTACCCATACTTACCATATGTATGGTAAAATGTAATTGGGCCACGATAGTCTTAAGTTCTTGATTTGTACCTACATTCTAGTAAATAAATTATTTGAATTTGAATTAATCAAATGCTCAATCATTTCAAAATCAAAATCAAAAGTCATTTATTCAAATTAGGCTGAGAATCAGCACTTTTCGAATGTCAAAACGCTCACCCTTCACCACTTCCTATGCTTGCCTTCGTGCTTTAGCTGGGAAGAAGAAGTGGCGCAACAAACTCCCCAGCAGCACAGCTGTCTGTTCAGTTAGAAAAAAAAAAGATTTTATATAATATTTTGCAAAATAATGTACACTACGCGCATTACAAAACAGTTAGCACGAATAATATCCTTCACGATCGACAGTATGGTTTCATCAAAGAACGTTGTACGACCGACGCCGGTGTAACCTTATTAACACACACACACACACACACATACACATTTTTAACGAGTGGAAATGCACCCAAAATGCCATACGTATCTTTTGTGACCTCTCCAAGGCATTTGATTGCGTCGACCACGAAACCTTACTCTTGAAACTTGAGCATTACGGACTTGGAAAACTTGAGCTCAATTAAGTAAAATTTTATTTAAATGATAGACAACAGCAAGTTCAAATAAATGGTATCCATTCACTCGCTTAAAAAGTAAAAATGGGTGTTCCACAGGGCTCGATATTGGGTCCTTTCCTCTTTTTAGTATATAATATTAATGATCTAATCTATTTATTAAATAATCAACCACAAATGGTGTTATTTGCTAACGGTACTTCCTTGATTTTTAAGGTAGATAGACGTGCTACAAATTTTGACGACGCAAATAAAGCCCTTTTTTCCGGGTGGAAAATCCTCATGGATGTCCTCCACCCTGGAGCGGGCAGATAAGTATGCATGGCTTAATGCTGGTCCTGCTCCACAACCCACCAATTGATAAACATTTGAAAATACTGTTGGATCTGCTGAACATTTTAAGACTATCTTTGAATTGTATATATTCAATCTCATTTGTATTATATAATTGCACAGAACAGGTGTATGTGCTATGTATAATATACCTGGTTCACCCTTGTTTGATAGAACAACGTTTGATATAATATTACTAAATCGAACAACGTTTAAGAAAATCATCACTTTGTATAATATCGTTTGACAGAATTTTCAGTTCATCGAATATCTATTTGCTATAACAACATTTGCGCTAATGATCAAAAGGTATAATGTTCATTTGATGTAACGTTCAGGGGTATCTTGCCTTTTACAATTTTCAGCGAAAATTGTTTGGCAGATTATCACTTGCCAACCAACGTTTCGCCGATGTTTCACTTTGACAACTAACAATTAGCAAATTTTTGTATGACAACGTTTAATTTATTGTTAAACTGATTATTATAATGACACAAAACGTTTGGGTTTGGTTACGATAGGTTAGGTTAGGTTAGAGTATGACAAACAACGCACGAGCCGAGCGAGCGAAGCGAGCGTGCCGCGGCAGCGGCCGGCGATGTGCCAGAAGCGAATCGCTTTTGTAAAAAGAAACAGTTAAGTTACTGTGTCATTATGAAAAGCAGACCAAACGTACAGTTGGTAACTGTGAGGTTGGGAAATAAAACAAAATTCGACTAAATCATTATTAGTGTAGTGAAACATTAGTTTAAATAAAATTAGTGCATTTGAAAATTCGGCGAAATGAAATTAGTTCAAATGAAATTAGTTCAAATAAATAATTACGCTAAATAAAAATTTACCAATGAATTATTCGGTCAAATGAATAATTCTTCGAAATGACTTTATTGCAACTAAAATTCGATTTAGTAGTATATCAAACTTTGTTCTATCAAACAAGGGTGAACCAATATACCTACTATTTATCGGTTAATATGTCTTTTTCTATTTGAATGTGCCCTGGCGGCTGAAAGTTTGTCATGCTAATTCAGATGTCTCGCTGATGCTGGCGCGTGTGATCATTTGGTTTCCTAAAATTTATTGAGCTGAATAGTGCTAGTCCATGCGTCATTTTCGTGAACGGGTGCCGTCAGTTGGGACTGGTCATCCCTTACCTGCCTCGGCTTATTTTTAATTATTTTATTTTTAATTGTTTATTTTTTCGTTTAGTTTGCTACTATGGACGCGTTTTTTTTACATCGTCCTCATATTTATTTGTAAATTCTATATTACATAAACTAATTTTTATGTAACAAAATTTAAAACAGTGTCCTGCCTACTACGCTTTGGAATGAGAAATTAGCTTCATATTTCTAACTGACCGACTCCTTGAGAATTGAAAAGTGTCCGTAAATGGTTTAATTGAAATAAATGCTTTGAGTTTGAGTGGAGCTCTCTTTCTGAGGATGGCATGAAAGCCGTCAATGCGAGTGTCGGCAAGCATGCCCGACGCGCTGCAGTGCTTCGGCAGCATCCTAGAGGCATTGTTATATTGTACGCGCAGGGCTTTGATTGTTCCGGCCACAGTAAGCGCGGGCTTGCGGACGGTGAGCAATGGGTAGCTCGCCGTCCGATAAGGACCAGGCCCGGGTCGACGGCGCGTTGTGTTCCACGCGCGCCTCAAAGAGATGTCGTCAGCACAAGTGTAGGGGTCCACTAGGGCCGATGCCTGCCGGGGTCGCGGGAAAGTCCAAAAGGGTTACTGAGGCCCCTGGCAACACAGACAACGGAAGGAACACGGGTGGGTTTTAGTCAGTAAGAGTCTGACACAACAGAAGTTATTTGATAATTTCCCACCCAAACAAAAAGGGTTTTGATTGTCATATTAAATAAGTACCTACGGTTGAATTACTCACACATTTTTCATTTCTCTTTGGCCCCAATTCTGAACTCCATGCAGACGAAGTCACGGGCAAAACCTTATTTTATAAATGCGAAAGAAACTCTGACTGTTTCCTTTTCACCCCCTAACGGCGTCGATTGAAACTGAACGGATTTGGATGAAAGGTATAGACCATGGCCTGGGTTAGGATATAGGATACGTTTTATTCCCGTACCTAGTACCTACGTTCCCGTGAGATAATTTCCGACATCCACGCGGACGAAGCCGTGGGCAAAAGTTAGTACAAAATGTACGAAAGTGATAGTAGAAGGATTTTAGCAATGCGTAGCGTTGCGTTGCGGCGGTGGCGGTCTGCCCAAATGTGCGCGAGACTCATTGCACTAGACTGGATATATTTCAAATTCAAATTTTGAATATGTTTGACACAATCTGCGTTGCGCGAGATTCATTGCATTGGACTTGATATACTTCAAATTCAAAGATTGAATATGTTTGACACAATCTGCGTTGCGCGAGATTCATTGCTCTGGACTGGATATATTTCAAATTCAAATTTTGAATATGTTTGACACAATCTGCATTGCGCGAGATTCATTGCTCTGGACTGGATATATTTCAAATTAAAATTTTGAATATGTTTGACACAATCTGCATTGCGCGAGACTCATTGCACTGGACTGGATAATCACACAACAAAAAAGTCTAAGCAACATGTACGGTTTTGAACTTTTGAAAAATTTTTACTATTATAATATATTTATATTTATTTTATAACAAATAACTAAGCATTTTTTGATGCATTAGTGATTAAAGCAACAAGATCCTTTCATGTTTTACGAAATTAAATAATGACATTTTTTTTATATTATTTGGTAATTCAATACAAAGTGTGACCGCCTCTGTTGTTTAAAGGCTCTTACAGACAGAGGCGCGACAGGCATATTTCTGCCTCTCGCACCCGCGATATCGCCCCAGTCTGTAAGAGCCTTAAAACTTGTCGGCAACGATTTTTCATTGAATTTCTAAGATTGTTTATATGACCCTGCGGCAATCGCTTCCAATAGAATTTTAACAAGTCTTTCAGTTGTTGGGTTGTTGACACTCCATCCAGATTCTCTAGAAAATGTCTCTGGAGCATGTCCCATGCGCACTCCATGGGATTGAGGTCTGGCGATTGTGCCGGCCACGGCAATACCCGGATGTTTTCCGTTGTCAAGTACTCTCTTGTGCTCCGAGCTGTGTGCGAACGCACATTGTCATGCATCAGCGTGAAATCTGAGCCAAGACTTTGTGTAAATGGGTGAACATAACGCCCGAGGGCATTTTAACGTAACTTTCAGCGTTCATATTGCCATCTACAAAAACGACCTCAGTTCCTCTGTTCGTCATAATAATAATAATAATAAATGAAATGTTGAAAAGATCAGCTGCACGTGCACGCCCACCACCTCCGGACTCTTCGCTCAGCTACGCCTCGCTGCCGCCGGTACCCAGCCCCACCGTGAGTGCTGTGACGACACCGGCCGCGGTAGTTGCGTCGAGCTCGAGCGACGAGTATTTTTCCCCGCCGACGTCACCAACACCTGTACGTCGGCAGGGGAGAGGCCGGCCACCGAAGAGCTTGGGACTTAGGGGCCAACTGGCCCCGAGCCGGGTCCCCGTGGTTGTGTGCAGCGCATGAGATGGACTCAGTCTATGAACGAGAACGTCATGCGCGCATATTACGGGTCTACAGAGGGGGGAACTAACCTCACTGCGTACCGTGTTAGGATGCTGTCTCTGATCCAGGAACTAGAACCAACCGTCAACGTCTCGGCCCAACGACTATCGGATCAGGTGCGGGTCATCCAACGCAATCACAGGTTGAATGATGCCGCACTTGATAGGCTGCGCTCAGAAGTACTGAGCAACCATATCGTCTCAACTCCGGCACAAACCGCGACACATGCGCCAATCATTAATGCAATCCCGCCGCGGTCCAATCACGATGTTGAAGAGGAGGATGATAGGGTTGCCACAGTAAGTAGCCAATGCAACGTCCGATTGAGGAGCGCACTGGAAGATGCGTTTCGCGAGTATAAGTCCACTCCGACCGAACTTAGACCCCAACTACCACGCCCATGCACAAGAAAAATAGGGCGCTGGTATGTGCCTTGGACTCGCTCCTTAAGGATTTCTTCGAGAGCAGCGAGGATCTCGTTGATACACACTCGATCCTGTATTTCGCGGCTGTTGCGGCATGTCGGTTAGCAAACGTGAAGTTACCAAACTGTGACGGAGCTACTCGACCAAAACCAGCCGTACCAGCCTGGCAATCCAGGATCGAGCGATATTGATGGGGCCAGGGTACTCATCAGCAAACTATACTGCTTCAGGGAGAGAAATACACGACCACGTGTAATGCGCTTTGTAAGGCGGGCATTCTCGGGGACTGGAATCAGTCCTCGGGAATACATGTCCCGTGTCACAGAGCGCATCGACTTCCTGAAGCAGCAAGTTTGTGCATGGGCGAGCCGTATTCGGCGATATAAGCGGCGGGTTGATCGATGCACGCAAAATCGCATGTTCCAGAGCGATGAGAGGTGGGATATAGAGCTTGGGAGCGACCTGCAGGCTTAGCATGACACTCTCTATTTCTTCGAAGAATAGACACGGCTCTTTCCATACAAAGTGACATTTCGTTTCTCCTTTTTTGACATCCCACCGTAGAAATCCTTCTACATAAAAAAGGACCTAGACAAAGATCGTTACAAACGAAAGACAAGATGACAGATTGTAGAAGGATTTCTACGGTGAGATGTCAAAAACTGAGCAACGAAATGTCACTTTGTATAGAAAGAGCCGTGTCTATTCTTCGAAGAAATAGAGAGTGTCATGCTAAGCCTGCTGAACAAAACGGGAGAGACGTGTGCCGCCCAGATGACGCCACCACGACTGCGTTCTGGCGCAGCATCTGGTCGGAACCTGTCTGCCATGCTGAGGCTGACTGGATGCGGGATGTCGAGCGAGTATGTGAAACTATACCAGAAATGGAAGTAGTCGTTATCACGCCATCAGATATAGCTAGAGCGGTCCGTCCGTTACCGAATTGGAAATCAGCGGGACCAGACGGACTGCATAACTTTTGGCTGAAATGTCTAACTAGTTCACACACTTGCCTGGCATCTCAGTTCCAGTCATCCTTAGAGTCTGGGTCGCTACCACAGTTTCTGACAACAGGCATTACCCACCTGCTCCATAAGTCAGGTAGTCCTGCGGTACCCAAGAATTATAGACCGATCACGTGTTTGTCGACGGTCTATAAACTTCTTACATCCATTTTGAGAGCGAAAATTAACACACACATTGACAGTAATTCCATTATGTCTATCTCTCAAAATGGATGTAGGAACGGGTCCCATGGCACTAAGGAGCTACTTCTCATCGACATAGCCATTAGCCAACAGGTTCATCGATCCCGAAGGATCTGTCGACTTGCTGGATAGATTATAAGAAGGCCTACGACTCGGTGCCACATACATGGCTCATGAGGGTGCTGGAGTTGTACAAAATAGATACGACTCTTCGCATCTATTTTGTATCTTGTATCCTTCCTTGAATCATGTATGGGGCAATGGAAGACAGTCCTTCGCTATCCGGGGTGTCAACGGATCCAGGGGAATGATGAGCCTATATGGATTAAACGGGGAATATTTCAGGGCGACAGTCTGAGTCCACTTTGGTTCTGCTTAGCCCTGAATCCTCTAAGCACGCTGCTGGAGGATTCAGGTCTAGGCTATCGGTTGAGGAGAGGTGGTCAGGTCATATCTCATCTCCTCTACATGGATGACTTAAAAATCTTTGCCCCCAACAAATTGCCACTGATGGAGCTACTGAAACTGAAACTGAAACTTTCAGTGGCGCCATCAGAATGAAGTTTGGTGTGGACAAATGTGCGGTCATGCATGTGAAGCGAGGGGAGATAATGGAATCCGAGGGAATTCAACTTTCAGATTCCATACACCTTAGATCCCTCTCCTCACCTGAAAGCTATAAGTATTTGGGTATGTCGGAAGCGTTAGGCATCATACGTGACATGAAGCAATTGTTGAAGGAGCACTTTTTTGGCCGCCTGAAGAAGGTATTGATTAGTCTTCTTTCAGGCGGAAAAAAGGTGCCTTCAACGGTTGGGTCATGCCGGTTTTGATGTACTCTTTCGGCATACTCAAATGGACTCAGACCGAACTCGACGGATAGGAGGGTCCGTACACTGTTGACCGCAAACCGGATGCATCACCCACGATCATCGGTGATGAGACTGTACATCCCGCGGAAATGCGGGGGTCGAGGCTTTTTCAATGCAAAGACCCTCCACAACCGCGAGATATGCAGTCTCAGGGAATATTTTTTGAAAGCCGAAGTGGGTATGCACCATGATGTGGTCGCAGTGGACAACCCCACTCGCCCCACTTTCCATGGCTAAAGAGAACTGGTGCAAACCTGTAGTACTTACCACGGATGACCGCAAGGAGATATGGCAAAACAAGGAGCTACACGGGCGCTTCTATCGGGCTCTTCATGAGCCCGATGTAGATTTCTTAGCGGCCGTATCCTGGCTACGTTTTGGGGGCCTTGTCGGGGAAACTGAAGGTTTTGTCTGTGCAATTATGGACGAAGTTATCTTGACGGGGTGTAAGGGGGAGCACACAACAACCGGGCTCCCCAAATGTCAACCTCACCTGCGCGCGGTACACCCTGCCACTGACAGACGAGGCGCTGGCGACCGACCGATGGCGGTATAACCATCCAACAAGCCAATTTAAATTCTTCAGAGCGATGACGGGCAGCAGCATCATCGCTGCGAAAGGATTGGCACTGCGGTCACCAACCCGCTTGCCCAGCGTGGTGACTACGGGCATTAAAACCTCCCTATGAAAAAAGTGCCAAAACAATGGCCCCCAGTTCCCGGTGGTCCCGCTATTCCTGGTCAAGGTAGCGGTCACGGTTACGGCGGGACGGGGGGTGCGAAGAATCCCCGGGCTACGGCAGGCTACCAACGACGACTACATCTGGCCACGTACAATGGACGTTCGATGAGGCTGGACCATCACCTTGCCGAACTCGAGGTAGAGTTAGGTCGCATTAACTGGCATATACTGGGGTTATCTGAAGTCCGAAGACAGGGGGAGGACACGATAACCCTGGAGTCAGGTCACCTATTCTACTTTCGCGAAGGTGATCAGCTCTCCCAAGGCGGTGTCGGCTTCCTTGTTAACAAGGAACTCACTAACAGCGTTGTGGAAATCAGTAGTGTGTCGACAAGGGTAGCGTACCTAGTACTGAAACTCACTGACAGGTACTACCTGAAAGTGATACAGGTATATGCGCCGACTTCGTCATACTCTGACGAGACAGCCGAGGCCATGTACGAGGACATTGCCAAGGCAATGCACAGTACTACAAAGGCCCACTACAACGTTGTTATGGGTGACTTCAATGCCAAAGTGGGAGTACAAGAATGCGGCGAAACGAAAGTTGGTCCGTTCGGTTTGGGGCGCAGGAATCACAGGGGGCAAATGCTGGTCAACTTTTTAGAGTCTCAGGGGCTCTTCTTGATGAATTCGTTCTTCGAGAAGAAACCCCAAAGGAAGTGGACCTGGCAGAGCCCCGATAACGTGACAAGGAACGAGATAGACTTCATTATGACGGATAAGAGGCACATATTTAGAGATGTCTCTGTGATCAGCAGGTTTGATACTGGAAGCGATCACAGGCTTGTCCGAGGCACTCTAAATATCAATTTTCGTGCTGAGAGAATCCGCATGATGAGGCCTACTCTCCGACCTACGCAGCTTCAAGCCGCTCTAGGATCCGAAAAGTTCCAACTGGAACTTCAAAATCGATTCGCCCTCCTGGAAACCACAGGCACTGTCGATGAGAAGGCCGACGAGGTGGTCAAAGCACTACGCGTCGTGTCCCGCAGACTTTTCCCGTCGCAACGAAAAATTAAGGTGTCCAAACTTTCCTCGGAGACTCTCGGACTTATGAGGGAAAGACGAGAGTTACCATCTACGCCACCGTCTTCGTCAGATAAGAGGGCCTTAAACCTAAAAATTAGAAAGCTGACGCGACGCGACCTTCGGTGCTCTAACACTCGTGACATTATGGTCGCGATTGAGCAGAACCGAGGGTCGAAAGTGTTCGCTCAGGAATTAGGGAGGTCCCATCTGACGAAACTGAGAACTGCGGATGGTAGGATCGTGACTTCAAAGTCCGAGATACTTGAGGAAGTCGAGGATTTCTACGGGCACCTGTACTCAACGCGGACGGCGAAACCAGCGGGGCATAGTGAAGATGACCATCGAGCCGAACTAACGCGCCACTACACGGAAGACATCCCAGGTGTCGACCAGTGCGAGATTAGGGCGGCTCTCGAGCAGCTAAAGAACAACAAGGCACCTGGTGATGACGGCATAACGACAGAGCTCCTTAAAGCGGGCGGGGCGGTCCTGATAGAGCTAGCGAGTCTCTTCAACTCCGTCATCCAAGAGGGTACAACGCCGGAGGCGTGGAGCAGAGGTGCGGTGGTTCTGTTCTTCAAAAAAGGCGACAAAACCTTGCTGAAGAACTATAGACCCATCTCACTTCTGAGCCACGTTTACAAGCTGTTCTCGAGAGTCGTCACGAACCGTCTCACCAGAAGACTTGACGAGTTCCAGCCACCAGAACAAGCTGGCTTTCGAAAAGGCTTCAGTACCGTGGACCACATCCATACTGTTCGGCAGATTGTACAGAAGACCGAAGAGTACAACCAGCCGCTTTGTATGACATTTGTGGACTACGAGAAAGCCTTCGACTCCATCGAAATATGGGCAGTTCTGGCCTCTCTGCAACGATGTCGAATTGACTGGCGTTATATCGAAGTGTTGAGGTGTTTGTATGACGCTGCAACGATGACTGTCCAGATCCAGGATAAAAAAACCGGCCCTATCCAACTGCTTAGGGGGGTGAGACAAGGGGATGTGATATCCCCGAAACTTTTCACCAATGCGTTGGAGGACGTTTTTAAGACGCTGGACTGGACTGGACAGGGTATCAACGTAAACGGCGAGTACATCTCACATCTTCGTTTTGCCGATGACATCGTCATAATGGCAGAGACACTGGAACAGTTAGACCAGATGCTGCACAGCCTAAATGGAGCCTCTCGGCGGGTTGGCCTCGGCATGAATTTGGACAAGACGAAAGTCATGTACAATTCGCACGTCTTGCCGAGTCCAATCCATATCGAAGGGTCGCTTCTCGAAGTTGTGAAGGAGTACGTCTACCTAGGGCAAGTTATCCAGCTCGGTAGACACAACTTTGAGAAAGAAGCCGACAGGAGGATCCGATTGGGTTGGGCAGCGTTTGGAAAACTTCGTCAAGTCTTCTCGTCGCCAATCCCGCAGTGTTTGAAGACTAAGGTCTTTAACCAGTGCGTCCTGCCCGTTATGACATACGGTGCCGAAACGTGGACACTGACAGTCGGGCTGGTCTACAAATTCAAGGTCGCTCAGCGCGCCATGGAGCGGGCTATGCTTGGAGTTTCTTTGAAGGATAAGATCAGAAATGAAGTTATCCGGAAGAGAACCGGAGTTACCGACATAGCCTGCAGAGTAAGCAAGCTGAAGTGGCAGTGGGCTGGCCATATTTGTCGAAGGACCGATGGCCGGTGGAGCAGACGAGTCCTAGAGTGGAGACCGCGTATCGGCAAGCGTAGTGTGGGACGCCCCCCAGCTAGATGGACCGACGACCTTAAAAAGGTGGCTGGGACAGACTGGATGCGGAAAGCGGAGGACAGGGTGATGTGGCGCAGCCTGGGAGAGGCCTATGTCCAGCAGTGGACTGTTATAGGCTGAGTTGATTGATATCTTGACGAATAACTACCGGAGACATATTATGAAGGACGGGACGGTTGACGTGTGTCGGGCATATTATACATATTGTCTCTGGTTGTTCTCGTCTGGCTAACGGCGAGTATTTACACAGACATAACCAAGTGGCTGGGATTATTCACCAGCAACTTGCTTTGAAATATAAACTTGTGAACTCTGAGGTACCGTATTACAAGTATGTGCCCAACCCAGTTCTCGAAAATGACCATCTCACGTTGTACTGGGATTGGTCTATCATTACTGACAGGACTATTGTCGCCAATAAACCTGATATAGTGGTGATAGATCGATTAGCGTGCCGCGCAATGATAGTCGATGTTACCATTCCACATGACGATAACCTCGTGAAAGCTGAGAAAGAGAAACAAATAAAATATCTCGACTTAGCACACGAGGTTGTTGACATGTGGAATGTGAACTCGGCTGTCATTGTGCCGATTGTCGTTACGGCCAATGGCTTGATGGCCGAAAGCCTCAACCATCATCTCTCGAGGCTCTCGTTAGACGGCTGGATCAAGGGCCTGATTTAGAAGGCAGTACTCCACGATACGGCTCGCATTGTGAGGAGGTTCCTGTTTCTGGAGCCCTAACCACCAGTAACTTGGACCCTGCTCCCGATACCGGCGGACCACTATTTTTTATATTTTTAAATGTTTTTTTATATTTTTTCTAAGAATTATTTAAAGATGTATTTTATAAGGCAAAAAGCTTAATAAACGACATAATGATAATAATAATTTCCTTTATTTCAGGAAACTAAGGCCCATAAAAACACAATACATAAATAAGTATAAAAAACAATAACTATAAACTAATACATATTTTCTAAAAAAAAAAATAACTTAAAAACTACTGCACACGAAGTGACGGCGTCGTGTTACGCTGTGAGGTGTCGCGTAGCCGACCGCGGAAACGCCGATACAGCACATCTTTCGGCCAAAACTGTTCCTTGAGGAAGGTCACCAAATGATGAGTCGGAACACTCGGAATAATACCCGCCCATACCGTCACTGTAGATCCCACTGTAAGAGTGCACTTCCTGGACGCATCTTAGCCGTTCAGCATTTCTGGGACGACGACACACTCTTACCCTTCTCGTATCAGGGCCTAATCCAAACTGGGACTCATCGCAAAATAAAATTTTATCTATTGCCATTGTTAGCGAGCACAGCAATCTCATTTTGTGAGCATGTACGTTGTACATATCAAGATATGCTCATAATTATGAAAGCCGACTGATTGGAATGTTAATTAGTAAGAAACGCCATCAGTCGGGTCCCTTTAGATAATATGTGTATCTTCTGGAACGAACGGAGCAGGTTTTGACCAGAAAACGGACTGGTTCAAACCGTAAATAACGCATAGTATATAGAATGTTGCATCATGATTACTCATGCGAGCTATATTGCAAAATTACGGGAGATATTGCACCATAATTACTCATGTTTAATTATGTTGCAATAGCACGCAACAAGTCACAGCCTGATCCGTTGGGAAAGTCCATTTCTACAAGCTCTGTATGGAATAATGCCCGGGGGTACGATATAGGTGCTCCCGCAACTTGTATGTAGGTAGAAAACTACTTAAGGTACACCACTTTGGTGTATCAAATATATATCAATAGTAAATCAAACAGTAGTCATTAGGACTCAGTTAACAGCGGTGTATCATGCATCAGATGTCCATCAGCCCTCAGCTGGCATCTGTTCCCATAGAGTCTTCAGATTATAGGACCTATATTGAGTTAGGGAAAGTAAAGTATTTAGTTAGGATAAGCTTACGTAATTGTGTTCTCTGTGTTTATGTGTTAGTATAGTAATAACTTTAATTATTGTGTAATGTGTGCGAATGCATACAAAGAAAAAGATGCACTGAACTTAAACTGGATCATTTGATTTGGCAAAGATTTCACCCCGCACCTGAATAGCTTACAGCCATGTCAAATGTTCCCTAGACCATTCGTTTCGACGGGAGCGATTCCCATGGCGTATAGGTGAGCGCCTAATTAGGCATTGTGCTCGTAGGCCGTATTCATGCGGCCTATTTCTCAGTTTGGTGGCTTTTTTTTTTTTTGGGTGGGAAATCGCCAAATAACTTCTCCCGCTCTGAGCGGAGCGGGAGGGGGTCTCAAACTCAGACTCAAACTCAAAGCATTTATTTCAGATAAACCAATTACAAGCATTTTGAATTGTCAAGGGGTCGGTCGGTCACTAAGAAAGATGAAGCTAGTTGCCCATTCCAAAGCGTAGTAGGTACCTATGGAGAAGAACGGGCAAGAAACTCCACGGACACTTTTAAATCAACGTATAGTACGTTGATTTAAAAGTGAGCTTGAAAGCTTTTACTCGTATTACTGTTATGGGGTTTATATGTTTGAATTTAAATTCAATCGGGCAGGATGAAACGTTTGCTCTTAATAAATCAATAGAACATGAGAGCGAGGAATGTGTATCAGACTCTTACTGAACAAAAGCCACCCGTATTCCTTCCGTTGCCTGTATTGCCAGGGGCCTCGGTAGCCCTTTAGTACCTTCCCGCGACCCCGGCAGGACACAACACCGCTTGAGAATTGTCGCTTTAAACCTATCTCCGGCGGTTAACATCGGCTGACGTCTTGCAGTCAGTTGTATGTATAGGTCCTGTCGAGCAGTTGTACACCTTCCACGTCCTGGATACTGCTCAGCAAAATCCCCTGAAATAACGTAACGCTGCCAAAGACGACAAATCACGCTCATATTGACACCAAAATGCCGAGATACCTAGGTCTGATTTCTTCCCGTTTATAGCATTTCTACAGCTCTCTGCATTTCACCAGCAGTCAAACGGGGTCGCTTCATGACATAAAAAAATACTCACTACTCAATTTCTTCAACAACTGTATATCTTACAAAATCAAGATACGCTACCGTACAGTAAACATCTAAGTAAAAGTTTAAAAGTGATCTGTCACGTCACTGTCTGTCACTTTTTCACAGCTCATATTTATTTAAATTTACATATTTTACGTGGCCCTAGATGTCCAAATTTGATCGTTTTCTTGTTAATCAAGGCTTAACTGCTGTGCCAAAGTGTAGGCAGCTCCCAATTTTGAACAAATAATAAAATATCTTTTTGTTTCAGACGTTGCGGTCCTCCTTGGCAACGTTATGGCGTGTCGTCCTGACGTCCGACGTCAACGTTTCTGAAAGACTTTAAAATAGTTATATTTTAGTGATAATTTCTATTTTGTGTTTAGTTGAGTGTTTTTCTCTATTCAAGTGTTGTTTTCTGGTAAGTGGATGCATACCGCAACCCAATCCGGTGATGGCACGTTAAATCAAAATTACATTTGTTTACATTGCGATAGATCTTTTCAATCAAAAAGGGGTCTTAACATTCATATTTCAAAAAAACATCGTCTTTGTATTAGCCAGAACGGCCCTGCTCTAAATTTAGACCCAGTTTCTTTACCGGCACCTGTTTCCGACAGTCCAAATTCTACCCCATTCCATTTGTACCTTAGTTACCTAAAAAATAATGTGCCTGTTATCAAACGAGTCCCGCGCGGCGCCAGGATCTCCGTCGCAAACCACCTTTCAGGCTTGATTAAAAAATGTGTGGAGAGCAACCAAATTGTAGACTGGCATAATCTCTTCCTTTTTTCGTATACCACTTTGCATGTCAAAAAAGATGA
Source organism: Atethmia centrago (assembly GCA_905333075.3). Lineage (NCBI taxonomy): Eukaryota > Metazoa > Arthropoda > Insecta > Lepidoptera > Noctuidae > Atethmia > Atethmia centrago. The sequence goes on along the minus strand of HG995380.1, from coordinate 31,464,250 downwards.
GGCTACTATTTCTCTAACCCAAAAAATCAAAAATAACTGTTTAACAAAAACAACTTCACCTTTTGATTCTCCCAAGAGGGGAACATTATCTAGAATTAAATTAATTGAAGGCAAAATTGCCGACGGGGATCTCAAAGGCGCCGCACGTCTTCTTTTTACTAACGACGTGTTGTCGCCTGATACTCCTGATACCCTTTCGGCTTTGCATTCGAAACATCCCCCGGCTCCCGTGATCACGTATTTTTTCGACTCTCCTACAGCAGACCAGGCCTGCCTCGAAATCGAAGGCAAAGACGTTATTGACGCAATAATTTCTTTTAAAACCGGTTCAGCGGCCGGCCTGGACGGAATCTCACCCCAACATTTAAAAGATTTAACTTCTTATTCTGTGGGTGATGCAGGTGTGCAGCTTATTTGCTCTATTACAAAATTAATAAATTTTATGTTTTCAGGCAAAATCAACGCTGATATTGCCTCACTTTTATTTGGTGCTAATTTGATCGCCCTAACTAAAAAGGACGGAGGGGTGAGACCCATTGCTGTGGGGTCAACTTTAAGACGTTTGGCATCCAAAATTGCGGTGAGACATATCAAATCTAAATTACAGTCTGTTTTCGAACCTATACAATTAGGATTTGGCACGAAAGGTGGGTGTGAGGCAGCCGTCCATGCCTTAAGAACCTACCTTTCGTATGATGATTGCGAAATTGTAGTCAAAATTGACGTCAAAAATGCTTTCAATTCAGTAAACAGGGATGCCATGCTGACAGAAGTTAAGAACAAAATTCCGGAACTCTATCAATACCTGCTTACCTGCTACGCAGAACCTTCAAAATTAATTTACCGTTCCCATGAACTTTCTTCGGAGGTCGGCTGTCAGCAGGGCGATCCCCTCGGGCCAGCAATTTTTAGCTTGGCTATAAATCCGATTATTCAAAATTTAAAATCAAAATTTAACGTTTGGTATTTGGATGACGGAACCCTGGGAGGCGATGTGGACACTGTGCTATCTGACTTATCAGATATTAAAACAAATTTCGAAAATATTGGTTTAGAATTAAATTTTAGCAAATGTGAACTCTTCATTCAAAAAACTTCTTACGGTTTGGATAATTTAAAATCCAAATTAAATTTTCTGGCACCGAATATCAAAATAGTAGACAGAAAATCACTTTGCCTCCTGGGTTCTCCCATCTTTGAAGAATCTTTTCCTGATTATATTACTAACACTATTTCTAAATTCCAAAGTCACGCAAATTGTTTACTCGAAATCAGTCCTCATTATGCGCTTATAATTCTAAAGTTTTGCCTTTTTGTCCCTAAATTTACTTATGTGCTTCGCTGTAGCCCTTTTTGGAAACATCCAAATTTGCTTTCACCAATAGACGATTTAGTCAAAACTAGTTTAGAAACGATTTTAAATATTCAGCTCAATGAACCATCTTGGTTACAAGCATCCCTCCCTATTCGGTTTGGCGGTTTAGGAATCCGCAAAATTTCGAGTGTTGCTTCCCCAGCCTTTTTGTCGTCCACCCATAGCACGTCACGTCTCATAGGTAATGTCCTAAGGGCTTTGCCCACAAACTATGAGACTGCGGGCTTGGACGATGCCAAGAATGCTTTTCAAATTGCTTGCCCGGGTAAAGAATTTCCAGACAACCTAAAATCTCAGAGGAGCTGGGACGATATTTATTGCGATTTAACATACAAATCGATTCTGAGCCGCAGTTCAGGTCCGGATCGCGCAAGACTTTTGGCGGTCGGAACCAGAGAGGCCGGTCTTTGGCTACATGCCCATCCTTCTCCATATACCGGTACCTTCCTGGATCCGACCTCGCTTCGTCTGGCGACTGGTCTGCGGCTTGGGGTCACGGTATGCACTCCACACACATGCCCTTGTGGCACGGACGTGGACCGACTGGGTCACCACGGACTTTGTTGTCAAAAAAGTGCAGGCCGCTTTTCAAGACATGCAACACTTAATGACATAATCCGCCGGTCTCTTGCCAGCATCAATGTGCCTGCTCTTCTTGAGCCGACTGGCATTGTCAGAGATGATGGCAAAAGACCTGATGGTGTGTCTTTGGTCCCGTGGAGTTTGGGACGGATGCTTGTGTGGGACGCTACCTGTGTAGACACACTGGCACCGTCCCACCTCCAACGGACTACTTCTAAAGCGGGTGCAGCGGCAGAAAATGCCGAAAATCTGAAAGTTATTAAATATGTAGGCCTTGGCAGAGAGTACAACTTTGTGCCCTTTGGCGTCGAGACCCTCGGTCCGTGGGGTCCCAGTGCGCATAAGTTATTTGCGGAAATCGCGAAACGTCTAGTTGATGTAACTGGTGACCGAAAAGCTGGCGGCTTTCTCGCGCAACGCATCAGCATTGCAATTCAGCGAGGAAATGCCGCCAGCATCCTCGGTACAATGCCCCGAGGGCCTTTTTTAAGCTTAACTTAGTTTTAATTTAATTTAGTTAATGTTAATAATCATCTTGTAATTTGGTTATGTAAATAAAGATTGTTAACAAGTAAAAGTGCTCGTCATAATATTATTCGTTAAGTGTGTTTAAAACAAATACCGGAATCTGATTTTGAGATAATTTCGATCCAAAAAGTACCTATTAACGGATAGTGCAGTGATTTATTTATATGTAATTTATTTATATGTATATGTAATTTTCATTAACGAATTACCGTCATTAACTGTCGAACCTAAGTGTTTATGTACAACGCGTAAGCGACGCCGTACGCGGAGGACTTACGACGTTCTTCTCGCGTGTACACATTCGCACGCACCAGCGTGGCGGCGGCATAATGTTGGATAGGATTTTTATAAGACTTGAACGTGCATAAAGTAAACAAACAGATTAGGTACTTAAAACAGCTGCTCTTCGAATTTGTGCAATTTATTATCATGGCAACTTCACCATGATAACGACCAGTTTATTACGTGCATGAGATGTAACTTGAATTATAACTGGGTTTGTATATCTGTACAGAATATTCCTACCGTCTCCGATGAATATTGTAAATGGACATGCTTGAGTTGCACCAATCTGATTCCTAACCTTTCAAATAAAGATTGCACGCCTGCTCGAAATGTGTCCACCACAAGGGGAAATAAAAGACCTGCCCTGAATTTCCCTCCCGAGAATAAATCCGTGACTAGGTGTGACGTTCGAGAAATTGTGCAAGAAGTTATTAAAAGAGAGCTTGCTGCTATGTTACAACAATTATATAACTCGATAATAAGTATTATCAATAAGGAATTGGAGCCAATAGGGAAAGAGGTGAGAGAATTGAGCGTATCACTTAATTTTCATACTAAGCTGTTTGAGGAGTTTCGATCTGAACATGTTGCCTTAAAGAATACTATGAAGGAATTAAAGGAAGAGAATACCCAATTGAAAAGCTCTTACTTAGAATTGGGTCAGCGTTTTCATTATTTGGAGCAGCAAGCGCGGTCCAACAACCTTGAGATGCAATGTTTTCCTGAAAATAAACAGGAAAACCTATACACAGTTGTTAAGCAGCTGGGTTCTGTAGTCAATTGTGAGTTTAACGATAACGATATTCTACACTGCCCCCGCACTGCTAAGCTCCAAACCGATAGTTCTCGTCCTCGTTCTGTTGTTGTTCAGCTCGCCTCGCCACGAATTCGGGATCAGCTATTGGCCGCCGTCATAGATTACAACAAAAGTAATAAAAACAACAAGCTTAATAGTGCAGACTTTGGACTTGCTGGTATGAAATGCCCAATTTATGTCATGGAACATTTATCTTCTTCCAATAAGTCTCTTCATGCTACCGCAAGACTAAAGGCAAAGGAAAAGGGGTATAAGTATGTTTGGGTGAGAAACGGCAGGATTATTGTGAGAAAGGCTGACGGTGAGGGACATATTTTGATCAAGAATATGGACACTATAAATAAGATTGTGTAACGTTGTAAACTTTTTTCTCATTTTTCATTATATAATTTTTTTACTTGCTATACGGAATAACTTAAAAACTAAATTCAATTTCTTAAAATTATTTTACCAAAATAGCCGTGGCCTAAGAACAAAGTCCCATGTTTTCTAACGGAATTTATGTTGTAACGACTTTGATGTAATTATATTAACAGAGGCTTGGCGTAATGGTTCTGTTCTGAGCAGCGAGCTGTTCGACGACAGGTACGTAGTCTGTAGAAGGGATAGAGAAAACACAAATCTAACTGGAGGAAAAAAAGAAGGAGGAGGAGTTCTGATAGCTATTAAGAAAAGCATGAAGTCCAAACGAGTAAAAGACTGGGAGAGTAATTGTGAAGATCTCTGGGTTACTATAGACCTACCATGGACACGAACCGTCAGTCGGATAGCTATTCGTGCAATATACTTACCTCCGCCAGTACGTCGCTATACCTTGGAACACTTTGTGAATTCTTGTAGTGACCGCACTACAAGAGTTCACAGTCAGAAATTTGTTTAAAGACCGCTTTAAACAAATTTCTGACTGTGACGTTTGTCTCATGGGTGATTATAACTTGGGTAGCATCGATTGGAAATGTGTGGATGGCACCGGGAATAATGTTGGACTATGCGGTATCGACGAACTTTTCCTGGATTTTACATGTGTTAACATGTTGAAACAATGTAACTTTATTACAAATACTGCTGGCCGTACATTGGATCTTGTGTTCTCCATAATACCGCTATGTTGTGTAAATGAAAGTGTAAATAAATCCTTTAAGTAATGTAGATCAACATCACCCCCTCTTGACATTGTCATTTCATTTGACAAGGAGGCTAGGCTCCCCTACAATCTAGCAAGGGCAACTCCTGACTTCCATAGGGCGGATTATCTTCCTATTCGTAACTTCATAAAAGAATTAGACTGGAGTTCATTGTTCGGTGGACATGGCGGTTTTGATGGGATGCTAGAGGTCTTCTATGATGTTCTTGGTACCACGATACAATAATTTTTGGAGTAGTACGGAGTTTCTCAAATGGGCGTGAGAGTCGTTGAAATCAAGTGCCATACAAACACATAACGCCCTTAAAACCATGACTGAAGCTCGAGACCTAGCGGACTGTCTTACCGCTTATGAACCGCACCGAACTGAGGAGTCCTGTACGAAGCAAGGAGCAGGGAGGTGTGATACATCTTTTGCCGAAATGGTGAAGAAGACTGGAAGGTTGGATCCAACAATTTTGTTCGCCCCAACCAACTTAGCTCCGTGGCAATTTTCCCATGTGACAACTCAAAGACCAGTGACGAAACCAGGAACATGGTCCAAAACATCATATGCCCAGGTGAAATGAAGGTGAAAGTACGAGGCGTACGCAAAATCAGAAAAGGAGGTCTCATAATCAGCACGGAGACTAAAGATGACCTGGACAAGCTCAAGCAAACAGTCCATACTGCTTCGTCAGAGCTTACCATCGACGAACCCCGAAAGCGCAAACCTCGCATTGTAGTAATTGGAGTGCCCGCATCTATGACTGGAAATGAGGTCTTTAAATGTCTATTTGAGAAAATTTAGCTGACAAACTGCCTACTATGTCCCGAGATACTTTTATGACCTTAATTAAACTAAGCCACAAATCTGGGAGAAAAGATACTGAAAACTGCAATTATATACTAGAAGTTCCAGCCATCATTCGGAAGGTCATGATCACCCAGGAACGACTATTTATTAATTGGACGTCCTGTCCAGTACGTGACTTCACTCTGGTAACCAGATGTTACAAGTGCCAGCAGTACGGCCACGCAGCCAAGTTCTGCAAAGCCACTGCCCCTACGTGTGGTCATGGCGGTGAAGAAGGGCACACCATTCAATACAACACAAAGAAAGCAGAAGCGCCAAAATGTGCAACATGTCTGCACTTCAAAAAACCAGCGAGCCACAAAACGGGAGATCTGGATTGCCCAGCTAAAACGTCTGCCGAAAACAGGTACATCAACTCAATCGACTATGAAGGCGCCTAAGAGCGCCACATACCTGTTTTTAGTTTATACTTTACTTTTTATTTTAATTTTTAATATACTATGGATAGTACCTTAATTACGGACATAGATAATAGTTTTCAAACTGTTTCAAAGTTATGTAAGGTTAAGGACTGCAGACAATATCTTTCCATGTATCAAAAGTCACTAACCATACTCGTATTAACCCAAAACATCCGTAGTATTTATAAGAACATGGAAAGCTTTAACATTTTTCTTCATAGACTTAACTTTAATTGTGATCGCCAGGATAACCTCCCAGTAATACCAGGGTACAACGTATCTTTTACCAGAATCAATAACAATCAAAATGATGGTGTACTTGTCTATTCAAAAGATTCTTTAATGGTCACAGTCGAGGAACCCAATCTACACGACTGTAAGAGTAATTGCTTGATTATCAAAATTGGTACAACCGCAGCAATAATTGCTATATATAGATCCCCTTCTGCTAAAAACTTGGATGCTTTTCATGCTTCCTTAAACCAAATTTTTCAAGCAGTATCCACTTTTAAGAATGTTATTCTAACTGGTGATATAAATATAAACATTAACTCTGATAACTACAATGCAGGGATCCAAGACTATCTTAATATCTGCTCATTCCACGGTTTTCTGTCCGCACATACACTGCCTACTCATCAAAGCGGTTCCCGCCTCGATAATCAAATCCAGTTTTTCGTTTATTACGCTTGTTACTAACTCTACAATTACCGACCATCACGCAGTTTTACTGACCCTTAACTTAACGCTGCCTAAGCAAAATTCCCCGCAGACCAAAATGCAACTAATCACAAACAAACTTGAATATGATTTATGCAACATTGATTTTAGCCCAGTTTTCAATATACCTGACGCTAATTTTGCTTTATCGTACTTAATATAACATGTTCAATCAGCTATATTACGCAACGCGACCGTTATTACAGTAAACAAGAAAAAATATAATATTAAACCTTGGATTACTCCTGGCCTAATTCGGTGCATAAGACAAAGAGATAGGATCATACTACATCAAAGATATAGGAGGAACCCAGACAATCTTGTCACTAAAGTCACCTATACTAGATACAGGAATTTTTGTAACAAACTCCTAAAGGACTTAAAGAGAAATTACGATAAAACATATCAAAAACGTCACCTGTATGTCAAAACAGCGCGAATCAAATTCAAGTTTACTGCTTTCTAATCCTTCACCTATCCTGTCAGCCAACGAAGTGAATAATTTTTTCGTGAATGTTAGGAAAACTCTTGCTGAGCAGATTCCAAAACCTGACTGTGATCAACCTTTTTCCCAAAAGTGTGAAAATAGATGTACCCTAAAATCTTTTGCCTTGCTAGACACCGACGAAGACGAAATTACCCAAATAATCTGTAGACTAAAAGATGACTGTACTGTTGATGGGATAACATTAGCAATAAGACCCTTAAACTCTTTAAGCATATCCTTGTACCTTAACACATATTTTCCGTTCTAAATGTCTAAAAAAGCAATTGTAATCCCTATCTTCAAATCCAGAAACAAAGATTCAATTATTGGCCAATATCACTACTCCCCTCAATATCTAAAATACTAGAAAGAAGTATAAACAGTAGACTAGTTAACTATCTAGAAAAAAATGAACTCTTATCATCTGCGCAATTTTGTTTTAGAGCCAAATTAACCACAGCCTTTCTTTGTTGTCGTTAATGGTTATCAATCAAACCCTACAATGTGTTTCTTCCGGTGTTCCCCAGGGCTCACACCTAGGACCAGTTTTGTTTAATTATTTTATAAATGACATCTCAAGGTGTTTTCTGCACTCAGATTGTTTTATGTACGCTGACGATTTAAAGTTTATGAGAATTATTAAGGCTAAGGAAGACTCATTACTACCGCAAAGTGACCTCAATCATCTCGTTCTATGGTGAGACAGTAACAGAATAGATCTGAATCCGAAAAAATGTTGACATGTTAAATTTATAATTTTACAATGGAATCGCCAAAAAAATGCGTTCTACAATAAACATGACTTCTCTGGAAAAACGTAGACACAAAATTGATGTAACGTTTGCCTATAAAATAATTAAGCATAAAATAGACAGCCCCAACTTACTTGCCTTGTTCAGTTTTCGTGCACCCTCTAGAATCCCCCGTAGTGCCATCACGCCCCTGCGTCCACCTTTTAGAAGAACTGTTTTGGGGGCCAATTCGCCTTTTGCAAGAATGTGTAAGGCCGTAAATGACTATAGTGGTGTTATTGATCTCCACTTTGACTCTCTTGCCAAACAGAAAGCCATCCTTCATCGTTTACCGAGCAACCCCTTATCCTAATCAAGTATATGAATTCTGCCAATTTAATCACTGTGATACATATATTATTGTTATCTTTTATTTTTACTAATGTTATAAATTTAATTCATTTAATTTTAATTTTATTTTTTTGTTTATCTTAATTTCACCTCTATGTATTTGCTGATGTTAATTATTTTAATGAATTTGCTTATGTTATTAATTTATCAACAATTTATCAATTTTTACAACTTTTATTATTATTTTTTTCTTACCAATTTTACCGGTGTGTTTTAATGTCAAAGAATACTCAATATTACCTTTACTAATTTTATTTTATTTTTCGGAATTATAAATTTTTATTTTATTTTTAATATATATAATAATTTAAATGTAACTTTTTACCGATGTTACCAGTTTTTCAATGTTAGCGCTTATTACTAAGTAAGTTAGCTTATTTCCTTGATTCATTGTTTTATGCATTTACCTATAAGTAACTGATAAACTGTTATTTTTTTTAAATGTATTATTCAAATTCAAATTAATTTATTTTGTGAACACAGGGTACATAAGATGTTATAATAAATAGGATCCGAGCTGTGTCCCGCCAAAAGGCATACAAAATATGAAGGGTTTTTAAGCCAAATACATTTTAGAAATTATGTCAATTATAAATCATGTCAAAGTTATAGATAAAAAAATAGATAAAGTAAAGAATCAGACTTACAAATAAATAATAATGTCACTCATTCATAATAATAAAAATTTACAAATTAACATAATCATATTCACATTAACATAAAAACAGATTCTATTTATTTAGAGATTGGTTAATTCAATTTGAAGAAGAAAGTCGTCTAACGTGTAATAACATTTTTTATGTAGCAGCTGGTGTAAGGCAGTTCTAAACTTTTGTACTGGCATACATTTAATTACATCTGGTAATGGTGCCGATTCCCTTGTTCACAAACTAAACTAAATTTAAGTTCAGTGCATCTTTTTCTTTCTATTTCATTAAGAAAAGGACAGAAAATACATTTTAGTTTAGTCCTGTCTAATTAATCAGCGGTTGACGTAAATTGACGTAATTTTAGTAGGCAAGTTTTTAATCGCGTCTAAACTTGCATAGAGTAGTGACAGGCGCTGATTAATCTGACAGGACGAAACTAAAATGTATCTTCTGTCCTTTTCTTATTGAAATAGAAAGAAAAAGATGCACTGAACTTAAATTTAGTTCAGTTTATGAACAAGGGAATCGGCGCCAATTTGTTATAGACTTGGGGAGCAATACCCAAGAATTTATTTTTCAATAATGCGGTTTTACATTTCACATTGCATATTGTGTTGAGGTATTGAGTACGTATGGGTTTTTCTTTACTGCAGTCAGTTTTTTAAATAAATGGGGATTCTTTTTACAAATAATACAGTTTAAAAAATGTAAAGAGCTGGGAGGGGTTAAATATTATATTTTTTTAAATAAGGAATGCAACTGTCAATCTTTTTTAACCCAAACATCGCCCGTATACATCTCTTTGCACCTTAAACAAGTTCTCGATTTGTTGACTGCCCCCAAAAAATAACACCATACCGTAAAACTGAGGACACCAAACCATGATAAGCCGTTAAGAGTGTCTCTATGTTTACTTTTTTTGATAGTTGAAATAGAAGGTAAGCTGACTTCTTCTATTCTAGAATTATTGTAGCTGACATTAACTGGCACATTTTCAAGCCGTTGGTGGAAGTGCATAATTTTTGTTTTATTTAGATTAATTACTAGATTATTCTCATTTAGCCAATTAATTATTTTAGAGAGAGTATTATTAATGTCAAGTTGATAATTGTCTGGATTATTGCATTTTATTATAACCTTGCTGTCATCAGCAAAAAGTACTATTTCGTGCTCTGTAATTTTCCGTAGGTCATTAATATATATTAGGAATAGTAAAAACACAACAAAACACTACCTTGAGGCACACCATAATTAATTTGCCTTGCTTTAGACGTATATGTTGTTTCTAGCTTAGTAACTGGACAGATTCTGGTGAGTTCTGTGCATTGCAACCTGTTGCTTAGGTAAGATTCTATGAGTTTTAGAATATTCCCTCTAATGCCATAACAACATAATTTTTCTAGTAAAATTTTATGATCCACAAAATCAAATGCTTTCGTCATATCTGTATATAGCACATACCCGATTTCTTTTATCAACAGATGTCAAGACACTCGATAAAAGATAAAATAGCGCCATATTGATATTGATATTTTTCCTAAATCCTTTTTGTTCCTTGCAAAATAGTCTAAATTTATCAAAATAGGCATATGTGCAATTATAAATTACTTTCTCAATATTTTTTGAAAATACAGAAATTTTGGCTATTGGTCTATAATATTTTAATTCAGTTCTGTCATCTTTTTTGAAAAGAGGCTTAATTATTACTTTTTTTAGACTAGTTGGAAATATGCTATCAGAAATACAAAGATTTATTATGTGCGAAAGTAGCGGCGCTATTATGTCCTTAACTTCTTTAATCACCTTGGTCGATATGTTATCGTATCCAACGGTATTTGTATTTTTAAGACTGCTAATAATTTTGATTATATCATCACATGAGACTGGTAACATGAACAAGGATTGCGATGAAACATTTTCTTTAAGATGATACTTATTAGTCTGTGTATTATTATTACTATTTGTTTGAATATTATTTTCGATAACTTCAATAAAATATTGGTTAAATTCATTGGCAATGTCAATGGGGTGTGAAATAGTCAAATTATTATTTTTAATACACATAATTGGTTCTTGTGGTCGACAATTTTTCGATTTATTTATTACCTGCCAAGCTGCCTTCGATTTATTTTGAGAAGTACTAATGTGATGATTATTTTGGGCTTTCTGGGTTAGTTTTATAATACGCCGGTAGAGCTCGGAATATTTTTTAAAAGTCATTTTATTTTTCATGTTGGGATTTAGCCTATATGCCCAAATTTATTTTTTCTGTTTTTTACTGCATAGTTTAATACCTCGAGACAGCCATTTCGTTTTCTTATTGGTATTTATCGGTGTAATGACCGGAGTTCCAAGTAAACTGATTATTTATTGAAAGAAGAACATAGATAGTTTACACAATTCTAATTTAATGACAAAAAAATTTTGACACTCCGGCCCGAGACACTATTTAAAATCATTTAAATTATATATCTAATCATAAAAATATATATCGACCTAAATTTGGGTTGGGCCTTACGAGGTTAAAGGTGGTATAAAGTTTCTTATTTGTAAATCAGATACTATAATCTTAATAATTAAAGTATTAATTGACCGACAACGATTGTTGAAATTTAAATGTAACAACAAAAAACCAACTTATAAGTAAACAACATGCAGATAAACAAATAAAAATATCTTAAACAATGCAAAAAGAATGTCCTCAAGCTGGGATCGAACCCGACCAGTAGTGTTTTTAACCCGGCGTTCTGTACCCCGAGACCAGCCGGTTCTTGTTTACCGTGGCGAAAATGTCAATCGTTATTTCGTAATGAGTGCTGCCTTATCAATCGAAGCCGGACATTAATCTGTGACACACTATGTCTGAGTGATAAGGGCGTTTCCGCAAGCTGAGGAAAAATGAGAACAGTCAGACTTGCAAAACATCTCCAATTATCCGACCTACACTTCGTTAAATAGACGCAAACACTTACCCCGTTACTTCCACTACTCGCACACAAATTCACAATATTGCACCAACGACAATACGTATGTATATTATACGGATGGCTTTAATTTGCAGAAATTATGCAAATCAATTACGGAGCAACAGTTAGGTTTTTCTGTCTTTTCACCAATTTGACATTTCTCTCGTATCATTATTTTTCTGTTACCGTCACTTGTCAATCGCCTATTAATATGTTATTAAAACAACTGCGACGAGCCTAGTAACGCCATCTAGTATTAGACTCGAGAACTAAATGATCGATCATTACAATATCCCCTCTCCTCCATAGAATCCAACCGGATTCAGACCAAACGTTTAAGGTCTCAAGAATGCCATTTTCCTAAATCTTTGCCTCTGAAACTATTTAGTCTGTAAACGTCGCCTGATATCTTCTCTGCTATGACTGCCTTTTTAAACTTAGGGGCTAACTTAGACATGAAAGCCTTGTTAGCATTCGATAGGAGTTTAGAGCGTTTCCAAACCAGATCACCAACTTTATAGTCACATATGCGACGTCTCTTGTTGTACTGTCTGCTGTTGGTCTCATGTGCTTCCCGTATCCTTTCACAAACTTCGTCATAAATCTTATTTCTGAAAGTTATATTTCATTCAAATTTTTCTTTGTCGAAGGTAATCGGTTCGTCTGATTCAAAGCTATTAGGTCTCATGCCCTGTATCATCGTCTCTCGTCCAAAAAACAATTAGGCTGGTGTTTTCCCCGTCACTTCATGAACTGATGTTCTGATCGCGTGTCCTATGTGCGGTATATACTTGTCCCATTCTTTGTGATTATCTTCAACGTAAGAAGCTATAGCTGAGCCAATGACTTTGTTTACTTGCTCAGTGGGGTTGGCCTGAGGATGGTAATACGGGGTATACCATAGTTTTACACCGTACCCTGAAACTAGATCCTTAAACTGGTTGGATACAAATTGCTTTCCATTATCACAAACTATTACACTAGGGGTTCCAAACATTAAAAATATATGTTCCTCCAGTATTTGGGCTATAGTTGATGATTTTCCATTCCTGAGTGTAATGCTCATTAATGCGTGAGTGTTTGGGGTTGCACCAAGTGCCAAAATATATTTTAAGACTACAAAGTTACGCGGAGTTGGGCAAAATTCATTTATTGTACTTCTGTCAAACAAAACTAGTCTAGATTTGTATTGATGGTCTGAATATGGAGCAGGAGCTTGTATTAGTTCCCGATCACCAAATTCAATATAACGTTATTTTGGGTGAGAATCTTTTTGAAATTATTGCCATACAAGTGGTGTTATCTAATTCTGAGTAGTAGAAAAGTACTGCGAAAATTTGGCAAAACTGGTCTATCGAATTTCATTTTATCGCAACTGACATCAGTCGTGCAAATAGCCAGGTCGAACAGCTAATGAAAGTCCCAACTGACTGTTTCACGGTAGTCAAGAATACTACCTGGAGAGGCTGGGTGGGCAGTCCAACTTGCAATCAATTGTACGTTTTATAAAACCACCAGACAAACTCCCTTCCAGCTTCTCATGGGTTGCAATCGGTCGCCTCCAGTCATTTTTGCCGTTGTAAATGGCATTGAACGATTGGACCTTAATTCTTATTGAGAAGTAGCAAAACGTCGCACAGACGCCGTCGTCGCGCGTAATTACTTTTTTATCAAATCTAAATTACAGTCTGTTTTCGAACCTATACAATTAAGATTTGGCACGAAAGGTGGGTGTGAGGCAGCCGTCCATGCCTTAAGAACCTACCTTTCGTATGATGATTGCGAAATTGTAGTCAAAATTAACGTCAAAAATGCTTTCAATTCAGTAAACAGGGATGCCATGCTGACAGAAGTTAAGAACAAAATTCCGGAACTGTATCAATACCTGCCTACCTGCTACGCAGAATCTTCAAAATTAATTTACCGTTCCCATGAACTTTCTTCGGAGGTCGGCTGTCAGCAGGGCGATCCCCTCGGGCCAGCAATTTTTAGCTTGGCTATAAATCCGATTATTCAAAATTTTAAATCGAATTTTAACGTTTGGTATTTGGATGACGGAACCCTGGGAGGCGATGTGGACATTGTGTTATCTGACTTATCAGATATTAAAACAAATTTCGAAAATATTGGTTAAGAATTCAATTTTAGCAAATGTGAACTCTTTATTCAAAAAACTTCTTACGGTTTGGATAATTTAAAATCCAAATTAAATTTTCTGGCACCCAATATCAAAATAGTAGACAGAAAGTCACTTTGCCTCCTGGGTTCTCCCATCTTTGAAGAATCTTTTCCTGATTATATTACTAACACTATTTCTAAATTCCATAGTCACGCAAATTGTTTACTCGAAATCAGTCCTCATTATGCTCTTATAATTCTTTAGTTTTGCCTTTTTGTCCCTAAACTGCTGTTGTACTTATGTGCTTCGCTGTAGCCCTTTTTGGAAACATCCAAATTTGCTTTCACCAATAGACGATTTAGTCAAAACTAGTTTAGAAATGATTTTAAATATTCAGCTCAATGAACCATCTTGGTTACAAGCATCCCTCCCTATTCGGTTTGGCAGTTTAGAAATCCGCAAAATTTCGAGTGTTGCTTCCCCAGCCATAGCACGTCACGTCTCATAGGTAATGTCCTAAGGGCTTTGCCCACAAACTATGAGACTGCGGGCTTGGAGGATACCAAGAATGCTTTTCAAATTGCTTGCCCGGGTAAAGAATTTCCAGACAACCTAAAATCTCAAAGGAGCTGGGACGATATTTATAGCGATTTAACATACAAATCGATTCTGAGCCGCAGTTCAGGTCCGGATCGCGCAAGACTTTTGGCGGTCAGAACCAGAGAGGCCGGTCATTGGCTACATGCCCATCCTTCTCCATATACCGGTACCTTCCTGGATCCGACCTCGCTTCGTCTAGCGACTGGTCTGCGGCTTGGGGTCACGGTATGCACTCCACACACATGCCCTTGTGGCACGGAACTGGACCGACTGGGTCACCACGGACTTTGTAGTAAAAAATGTGCAGGCCGCTTTTCAAGACATGCGACACTTAATGACATAATCCGCCAGTCTCTTGCCAGCATCAATGTGCCTGCTCTTCTTGAGCCGACTGGCATTGTCAGAGATGATGGCAAAAGACCTGATGGTGTGTCTTTCGTCCCGTGGAGCTTGGGACGGATGCTTGTGTGGGACGCTACCTGTGTAGACACACTGGCACCGTCCCACCTCCAACGGACTACTTATAAAGCGGGTGCAGCTGCAGAAAATGCTGAAAATCTGAAAGTTATTAAATATGGAGGCCTTGGCGGAGAGTACAACTTTGCGCCCTTTGGCGTCGAGACCCTCGGTCCGTGGGGTCCCAGTGCGCATAAGTTATTTGCGGAAATCGCGAAACGTCTAGTTGATGAGAGAATAATTTCAAAAGAGTGTCCTTGGAGTTTCTTGCCCGTTCTTCTCCATAGGTACCTACTACGCTTTGGAATGGGCAACTAGCTTCATCTTTCTGACTGACTGACCGAACCCTTGACAATTCAAAAGTGCCTGTAATTGGTTTATTTGAAATAAATGCTTTGAGTTTGAGTTTGATGTAACTGGTGACCAAAAAGCTGGCGGCTTTCTCGCGCAACGCATCAGCATTGCAATTCAGCGAGGAAATGCCGCCAGCATCCTCGGTACAATGCCCCGAGGGCCTTTTTTAAGCTTAACTTAGTTTTAATTTAATTTAGTTAATGTTAATAATCATCTTGTAATTTGGTTATGTAAATAAATATATTTTCTTTTTATTATTGTGATATTGAACGACACACTGTAAAATTTCATAGTACTGAAAATGATTTGTAGTTTCTCATGAAAATCTGAAACTTGTTCGATTCTGGAGATTTGTAACTTATTGCCTTGTACGAATCCTTTACATACTGGCCAGGTGTTGGATGAGTGCTTGGTCATGAGTATGCTAAATCGGCCGAGTCCTTGAGGGATTGTTTACCGAGGCCATATCATTTATGCCGCGCCTTAGATAAGGCTTTTTACCGAGGCAATGTTTAACATGTGATTTCTGCCACGCCTCTTATAAGGCTTTTTACCGAGGCAATGTTTAAAATGTGTTTTATGCCGCGCCTTTTATAAGGCTTTTTACCGAGGCAATGTTTAAAATGTATTTTATGCCGCGCCTTTTATGAGGCTTTTTACCGAGGCAATAATTTATTAAATTTTTTTATAGGATGTGCCTTCATGTAAGGCTTTTACCGAGGCCATCTTATTATGATTTTTGTTCTATATAATTAATGTATTTGAATTGTTCATCATATTAGAAGTTATGATATTGTGTTCCAATGAACTATTAAACGTAAGAGCCATGTAATTTAATTGATATTCACGAGCCATAATGGCTGCTCGTCAGAATGGCCGTGTGGGAGAAACATTGAATTTTTATTAATTTAAAAATATTAACGCCATAAAGTTTTAGAGTAATGTCCGGTTTAATAAGTTGTTCTGTTGACTACTCGCCCCCACCCACTGACAACTACAATCCAGTGTTTGTGAAATAAATTCACTGCTGTCGTTTGGTTCCGATATTGTTCTAGCGCGACGGAATGTAATATTCTCAAGGAAATTCATGACGACTCCACAAATAATTTAAATTGCCACAAAATTAATTTCCATTCGTTGGGTTTGAACGTACAACTTCTTGTTCATGCCACGCACTTAAACCACAGCACATGCCAATTGTGGTGAATTGCGTGATCTATTGGTTTTTCAAGGATGTACTTTTATATTTTTACAATAGATGTCACTGTAGTTAAATTATATTGCAAGTGGGTTATTTATTGGTCTGATAACACTGTTATTAGTATGGCAACTATGATTCATAGTTAGTTTAGGATATTTGTACTAGATGGTGCTATTTTGTAGTTTTTATCAAGATTACTGACCTACTGTTTGAATAAAAAACGATTTCTTTTCAGTAAAATTTTGAAGAATATCTCTGTTTTTACACTTTTTGTTAGAAATTGGTACTAATTATTGTTTCACTGCACTTTATATTTAGAGTTTTGAGTCAATGTTTATGTAATTACTCAAGAAGCACTAAAACATCGTTTTTAATCTCATCGAGCACAAAAGGTTTCTTGCAGAAAGTTTTTGATTGATAAAATCAACACTTCTTTACACAAATAACTGTTAACGTTCTATAGTCACCATTGTACGTCATTACAGATATTTAACACAATTTATACGACTTAGCACTCAAATAACTAATTATTTAGATTTTTATACACGGAGTTGATGTTTACTATGACAGAAGCGCCATGTATCTCACATTATGTGTTTGTATCAGTGTAATCAATTGTTGGTGAACCTATTAAAATAAATAAATCTTAAAATGATAAAAGTGAGATAAATACCAAATTTATCAAGCAACGAAAACAACATGAAATCGGGAAAAAAATATTAGCTTCTATTTTAATGAAAACAAAACACAATCGAACAGTTTCTATTTTTTAAATCAGCCAGTATGTTTCCGAGAGCAAAAAGATTGTATACCAATCTAGTTTGTTAAGAAAAAAATAAAGTATCAAATTAATAAAACATGCAGTTTCTGAAAATGAGGTGAGTTGCTTAGTTTTTTTTTATGTGTGTATTTCAAATGAATATGTTTGACACAATCTGCGTTGCGAAGCGACTCCTAATATGCTTTGGCCCGGTATGGCGGACTTGGGGACGTCCGCCGCCCCCCATCACACTGGACCCGAGGTGGCGGCGCGTAGTGTTCCACGCGCGCCCCTTTCAGACGTCGCAGGGGGGGGTTTAAACACCTCACCCCCCCCCCCCCCCCCCCTTCAGACTTGAGGTGGCCCGCGGAGGCGGGCCGGCACTAGCCGGGGATCGTGGAAGTCGCATTAGATCCCATGATCCCCGGTGCAAGTGTGGGACGGGAACACCGGGGTGGTTTTTAGTCAGTAAGAGTCTGACAGACCCCTCTGCCTACCCCAGGGCGGAGGACATCCATGAGGATTTTCCACCCCGGGAACAAAAAAAAAAGGTCCGGCTTCACCGGATCTTGAATGAATGATGAACGAATGAATCTTTTGGCGCGATTTAACTGCTTTTTCGACGCTTTTCTGTCACTGCTATGCTGTGTTCTGCGTTGCTGTTTCCAATGTCTTCGTCTGAGGTCACGTTACTATCCGTTTCAGGTTTTTGAAATGAAGTTTTTTGACGCGGTTTGCGGTAGGAGTTCGACTGGTAGAAATCGGCACGTAATTAAGAGCGCGTTCATGCTTCCGTGAAGTGTACGATAATCCGAATATCGCCAAGTTGGAATCCTCAGTAAGACGAAAACATTGCGTAGACTTCGCATGTCGCAACCTATAATAACGTCTTATTCGGAATTCACCGACTGTTGACTTTCGCCTTTATTTTATCCTCACGACCCTTTTTTGCAGTGTGCTGGGTACAACGGGCTACCTGAACACTTGAAGCTCGTCTATGACAAAGTCTAAAATTAGAATGGGCCTTCACAAACCGAACGATTTTGGGACACTATAATATAACACCGCACTGCACATAATATTATTATTATTGTCACACACAAGTTAGGTACATTATTTGTTTATCACACATAACTAATTAAGCCATTGTCGGACCTAATAATCTTTACTGACTGCCAAACGCCAACACTTGGTAGGATACCTACCTAGGCCACCCGGTACCTGAGGCGACCCTGCGCGTGCCCGTGGCACGTTTATTGCTTGTTATTTGGCTTAAGATCCGTACATAAATTCTATTTCCTGCTCGCCGTTCTTTGTCCAAGACCCTTTTAAGCGTACGAATGTGGTCCTCTGTTGGTTAGCCTATTGTTTAAAAATTGTTTAAAAGGCAGCTTTTTTTAGAGCCGTGTCTCAACTTGTTGTGGTGTTTTGACTTTGTAGAAGACGTGAAGGTTGCTGGGTACTGATTCGTGATTAGGATGCAGCGATATGGACATCTTCTCCTCACCAGCCCGTCTCGTTAAGCTATGCGGTTATGTATTTTGTCATCCTTTGTTCCTGGGAAAGGTTGCTGTTAGGAAGGAAGTCTTGAATATTATACAGAAATGTTGAGTAAATTCTGTCCTTACCATGGTTCACCGAACCATAATTATGTAGCAAGTCTCGTTGTACAGACAAGTGGACAAGCTTTTGCTTGCATGTGGTGCATTTTTTGTGAAGAGATGTATCTTGTTATGAAGGTTTAAGTACAGGATAGGGTTTTTTTGGGTTGTTACTGGAATTCAACAGAGTCGGCCTTTGACGACCGGCGGACATGGGTATAATACAACTTGATTTACGACCTCTCAAAAGGATCGTTAATTTGCTTAGCTAGTGACTTTTACTTAAACAAATTATTTTTTGGCGTCTTAAGCTTTTAAGACGCCAAATAATAATTTGTTTAGGTACAGTAATTTCCTGGAATTTGGTTCAATGTTATAATTATAAAGTACAGGGAATTCCTTAGTTAGTTGGAACAGTTATATTATCATCCCTATACTGCACAGGCTAAATGTTGAGTTTTGATGGATTAGAGAATATTAAAGAGTATTAAATTGACACACACGTATCATAGTTTAAGCGGAACTGTTCAGCAGATCCCTAAAATACATGGAAAGGTCTCACCAGATTAGCTTGGACGGGGTCCGGATCGTCCTAAGTGTGCATTGGGTCGCTCGCCGGAGGCTCGATCAGGAGCACTCACAGGCCTAGTCACCCTACCTTTGCACAGCTAGCAATTTTTAACGACATGAACACACAGCAAAACAAAAACACTGATCAAAAACACAAATTTACACTATGTGGCGCGCACGCTGCGCACAGCTAAAATATTTTTGGAAACTTGACGGAGGACCAACAGGTGACGCGTCCGTTCACTTCGGCGTCCACCGAACGACCCTATATCTTTTTTTTCACTAAATAAATAAAAACACAGTAGTATAAGCCCAAGAAAAGTATTAAAAGTTAAATTCAAAAACTACTTGTAGCTCAAATAAATTATGAAACTTCAACAATTTTCTATTACAGTTCAAACGTCCGTTTCTGTCGCCGTCATAATGTGACGTCATTTACCACGATACTGCTTTGTTTACAACTGTTTTTAGCCCCAAATCATATAAATAGGTACTATACAAATATTGTTTGTGCTCTATTCAAGCAGAAATAGCACTTACTTACCCTTAGTAAGATTTCAAACAGTTTGCAAAGAATAGATTTTTATTTACATAGTTATTACGTCATTTCAGGCATGGTCGAAGAATTTGCATTCCGTTCCACCAAAAAAACGCAACATAAAATAATGTAAAAAACAGGAATTTGTTTCTCGACTCATCTACAATGTTTGAATTGCGTGCTTATTCCCTATGCAATGCGGATGCCAATTGATTTTGGATGTCAATTGACCTTACGTATGTTTATACTAGGTTTGAAAACCCAAGGAATAAGATTTTTCACACAAAGAAATTCACCCCCTTTTCACCCCATAATATTTTTTTTTTTATTGAAAGGAACAGCAAACAGTTAAATTATAAGAACTTACAACTAATTTAACATAAACAATTTTAGTAATAATATAACCCACAACGCTGTCCACAGGTACACATAAATATAAAAAAAGAGTGTAATCGCTAGGAGTTTTAGTAGCAGTACGAGCAGTAAATAGTTGTATAATTAGTACGAATAAAGTTTTAAATATAGATAAAGATTACATAATATAAAATTAAGAAGTCTGATGAGTTTAGGTATATGAATGCCTACAATATAAAATACAAATTCTGATTTCTTCGCCAAGCAGCTTGGGCAGGCGATGACGATACAGTCGGGGCACTTGCCAGACAGCGTGGAAAGTTCAAGAGCGGGCCCTGGCGAGGTAGTGCTATCGAGTTAGGTGTAGGTAGGTGAAGGTACTGAGTACTGTCAAATTCCATGATGCCCACTTTATAATGCGCTAGTTGTGTTTTCACTAGCAGTTTATAGTTTGACGACATCAACTGCGAGCTGATAAAATTAAATGGCGAACATTTATCGGGAAAAATATTCAGCTTCGCTCCTTTTGAACTTCGTCCCAGTCGGGTACCTAACATAAAACCATAATGTTTTTTTTTTTTGTGTGATTGTGGCGTCTTTTATGGCAAATCGTAAACCGAAGATAATCTTTAATAGCGTTGGTGGCACGGAACTATTACAGCGCGTCCTAACTAGTTACCGTTGCATCCGGAAGACAAAAGTTGTCGCTGACATTATCACGTACCGAAGCAGTTACTTTGTGGAGTTTAATATATTATTATTTAAATTATTGTGAATGTGAGGTCTATGTGGGTCATATTTTGTTTTGTGTCTTTTTCAGTTAGCTTTAATGATAGTCTGGCAGTTTGAGTACTTTATGCGGCCTACCCAAATGTTCTTTCTTTGGTATTGTTCGACGAGTCGTTGAGCTCCTTAAGCTCTGAGTTGAGCTACACGATTACTGACAAATGCGTGCACTGACTGGACAGGTCCACTCAATCTGTATGGTACTGTTCTCAAAAGGACCATTTCAGACACCAATCTACATGGCCTTCACATGATCTGACCAAGATTATGTCTGGACTTTAAAAGAGCCTGTGACCTCTGAGTTTGTTTCGGCCTTTCTTCTCAGAGTAGTCAGATAGGAAACGCCCACTTCATCTAGCTTTATTTAAAAAATATGATTGTCGTGTAAAAGTGTTTGTATAAACCTAATAACAGAAATAAAAATCATATTTATCATTTATCATTTATCAATCACTCGGAAAAAAAACGCAAGATGTTATAGGATAAACGACACAAGCTGACAGTTGACAGTTTATACTCATATATGATCGATTATTGTAATTCTAAGGGTTCTTCTTTTATAACAATATCTTCTACTACAAATAATTGTTCCACCGTATTATTACTTAAAATTAATTCTCTAGCATCTCTGACTACTTTGAGAACTTCACTTTTCACACGAATTTTCACGTCTTTTGGGAATTTCTTTACAGTTTCACCTAAATTTCGAAATAACTCAACGATAGTGTTCCGTTGCGGCTGCACAAAAAGTGCTGGCACACAGCCTGGACGTGTCGGACCGGCCGAGAGCACCGCGCTGCATCCGAGTGCGCCGCGGCTGACGTCACAGCCGACGCACGGCGTCGCTAGTACGGAGCCTTCGGAGGGCGCCACGTCTGTGGCTGTCGTGGTTGCTGGTACATTTTGACATACTTTTAAAAAGGGTTTCACAAATGACATGAAGCTCTCATATTTTGATGGTTTAACTTTGAGTCCTTGTTCCATCCTTGGTTTGCGCATTCTCAAAGCTTGGCTATAACTGGATTTTAGAAGTTTCCATATCGCTATGCATTCTGTATCTGGTGAAATAAAACAAAAATATATTAGATGTCAAAACTTATACGAGTACTACTTCACTGCACTACTTCTTACTGAAAATAATTGTAAACCTGTTGTATTTAACTTCTATTAAAAATGTATACAACAAAGCATTAAGGCTCGTGCAGATGGACGCGATATCGCCGCCGGCGCGACTCTTTCCGTGCAGTTTTCATAAAAATTGTGCTGCTAGTGTCGAGTCGCGCTGTGGCATCGCGCCTGTCTGCGAGAGCCTTTTTTTAAGAACAAAGATGGAACGTTGCAGTCACTGCTGTGATTGAGGCATGATTGACAGATGTTACCTTCCGTCTTTAATGTAATGATTGATGTTTGCGGCTATCATTCCATCATTCATTCGTATTTCATGATTGATATATTGTACGCCTTGTGATGAGAAGTGTAAACATCAAAGTACCCGGTCGTAGCATCCTCCTACTGATGTCCTGCCAGGCGTAACGCCTCTGCGCCTTGTCTCCGAAGTGTGCGTAGTGAGTGTTGTACAGCACCGGGTGACCGCGAACTAGCCCGGCCAGCCGCTCCTTTTCACCTGCTGCGGCAACTGCAAACATATAAATATACAATGAAACAATTCTTGAGATATTCAAGCACTAAACTGGACAGGTCGCTTTAGACTGTGTGTCTACAAGCAACCGTGCCGTGCTCACAAATAAATATCGGCGCGAATATATTTGTGGGTAGCTGTCCGCTAGTTCCACTTCGCCAACGCCTTCATCCGCGTGAAGGTCAACGCACACATCGACTCGGCTTCGGCTCGTGCCATTTAGCATTCTTTCTATGAAACTCCATACTGTAAAACACCACTTATTATCATCATCGTAACAGCATCACCCCGTTTCGGGATCAGCTTATCAGTATCACCGAGCTTACGTTCGGGCGTCGCGTCGATCGTCGCGACGCTGTGATGTAAATGTATAGACCATTAAAAAAAACCGACAACATTTTAGTTTTATTTTTGTTTTTTTGCGAATTATTACATCTCATGACGTCTGTGAAGCTTCGCCAAGAGAAAAAGCCATGTTTATAAAGAAAAGTAGAATCACCAAAAATGTATTGGCAAAGAACCCAGAGTCGATAGAAAAAAAAAGCTTATGTGGGGTAAAGGGGGATTAATTGTAGATAACAACTATGAAAATACTTTCTTTAAAAATTATCCCCATGATTGGCTATGTATTTTATTTGTTAATAATAGGATATGATTTTCTTGTTTTCTTCATGTAAATAAAGTTGGTTAGCAGTATATTTCTCTACTAATATTATAAAGAGTTTTTATGTGAGGGATAATCTTCGGAACTACTGCTCCGATTATGAAAATTATTTCATTAATCAAAATCAATCAATCAAAATATTTTTATTTCCCATAAACCTACATGGGCACTTATGAAACGTCAGGAGCTAGGTGTACGGTTCTAATTGGTCGTTTCCTAAGGAGAAGAGCCGGCAAGAAACTCCACGGTTAGTCTTTTAAAAATAATTGGCTTTTACAATGTTTTCAAATTACAGTGTTAATAGCTATTGGAGGACAGTGTAGGCCTGTCGAGAAGTACTTAACAAAAAAAAAGAAAAGAAAAAGGTCTACAAAACATCTAGTCTATTAAGCCTACAACGTTCTCACATTCACAACGTTGTCTGTAAAAGATCGCTTTTAGCGATAAGACCGCCCATTGTGTCACCCCTTGTAAAATTTCAACATTTGTATCTGTAATTTTTATAGTGTACATAATAAAGAGTATTCTATTCTATTCTATTCCATGTAAAATAATATTAAAATAATAAAAATAAAAACCTATATAAACTAAATGACATGTTTGCCATTACAACAAGTCTGAAATCAAAATATATATATAGTATATAATGTCAAATAATGAAAATATAATGTCAAAAAAGTATGTCTATAAAATAATAATAATAATAAACATCGTAATTTAGGAGCAGTTAATAGACATTTACATAGTTATGCCGTTTCTGATGTACCAGGGAAGCCACACGTGCAGAAGGAATTATTGCCAAACTTCCTTGTCTTCGACGTAGTCTTTAATCTTATAATATGCGTTTTTGATAAGGACACGTTTAATGTGGGTTTTGAAATCAAAATCTAAATCAAAAGTCATTTATTCAAACTAGGCTGAAAATCAGCACTTTTCGAACGTCAAAGTTACATAAGACAGTCCCCCAAAAATGCCCGCCCTTCACCACTTCCTAGTGCTTTAGCTGGGAAGAAGAAGTAAGTGGTGGAACAAACTCCCCAGCAGCACGTCTGTCTGTTTAGTTATATAAACTTGATTCTATACATATCGTATGCAAAGTAATTAACATTACGAAACACAAAACATTGGATTAAATTACACACTTGCCATACGTTAGCTAGCACGCGCCAGTATACCAACAAAACAATGAACAAACTGTACTCAAGCAGATAAAAATTACAACACAAAAAAACGTAAATAGAACTTAATACCTAAATAAAAGCCTCCAGGCATAAAGGGCGTGCCCGCTTACATAAGGCAATTGCTGTGGCTCGAAGTGAGAAATGATAAACTGGCCCCATCGAAGTAAAATAAGTAAACAATTACTAATAACAATTAAAACCATGATCAGCAAGACGACCAGTCACCACAAGCAGCACCCGTTCACGAGCATAACGCAAAGATCAGCCATCACCCCCCTCGCCATATTGGAGGGAAGGGGGCAACCCGACCCCCGACGCTACCGCAGGCAGTGACATCTAAGGGAGCATGACGAGCTTGCTGCCGGTTGCTCAGGCAAGAATAGTATAATCAATAGTCGAGGACGCTAGCTAACCACTTATTGCAATACAACTCATAAAACACACATTGTAATGAGTAGATTATGTCACTAATAAATTAAAATTTAACTAAATTAAATTACATTGACTTATACAGTCAAATAAAAAAATAATCAATTATATGAACTCATATAACCTCATGAACTTTCCATCGCTAAATTAATGGTAAGCTTAAGTATTGCCGAGTGTCATCTATACTAACTTTATATATATGTCGGAGTTGGTTGTCAATCACAATAAATTGTGGGTAGTCTTTTGTTTTGCTAATTATTAATTAACGTGATTCTTGTCTATCAATTACTTTCTCATAAATCGTAACATTATTTATGGAGTACTCGGTATTCACACTAATTGATTTTAGGAACTTATTTCGATATTTGTGACCGATAGTTTTGTTCATAACAACTGATGACAGTTACTTTGATTTTAAAATGTTTTACTTTGTTAAATTGCCATTGTTTATTTACGATAATTGCCCAAGTATTATTTGATTACTTTATAAAGTAAGTCTTATTAGACTTAGCATAATATTTGAGTGTTTTGTATCAAGTAAACACGTGACTTACTTCGGTGCGTCAACGGACAGAGTTGTCGTAGAGGGATTGTAAGGTGGGGGGCATCGTCTTATAAAAGCGCGAGCACTCGGTATTAGCTCTACAACCTCGGTGTGCCCGATCGTCTCGTGCTCATCTTACGAGACTTCTTGTCAAACCGCACCTTCCGCTATCGCATCGAAGGAGCGCTATCCTCCCCTCATCCTATGCGTGCAGGCATCCCTCAGGGCTCTGTACTAGCCCCTCTCATTTCACTCTCTTCACCAGCGACATCCCGAAAAGTAGAAAGGCGCAGTTGGCTCTGTTCGCAGACGACACGGCCATCTACTACACCGGGTTAGTCCACGACCAGATATCTCGCATTCTCCAGACCGAAGTCAACAAGATTGGCGCTTGGTTTAGAAAGTGGAGAATCGAAGTTAATCCCGACAAAAGTCAGGCAGTTCTTTTCACCAAACCGCGTAGAAACCTCATCCCCCCCCGACCGCTCACCATGTTCGGCAAGCCTATCCCTTGGGAGAAGCGAGCCAAATACCTAGGCGTGACCCTTGACCACCATCTCTCGTTCTCAGAGCACATTAAGCAGGTGCGTTCGCGTGCCGCTTTCGCTCTCGGTAGACTACACTCCGTCCTAAATGCGCGCAGCAAATTGTCCCTTAAGGGCAAATTGCGTATTTACACAACGTGCATCCGTCCCATTATGACATATGCCTGTGCAGTCTTCGCACATGCTAGGCCCCACCACATCCACAGGATGCAGTGCCTCCAAAACCGTTTCCTCCGAAAGGCAACGGGAGCCCCCTGGTTCGTCCGAAACGAGATCCTCCATCTCGATCTTAAAATCCCCACCATCAAGCAGTTCATGAAGCGCATCAGGAAATGTTTCTTCGACTCCGCCGCCACCCACCGCAACCCTCTAGTTGTGCAGGCCGCCAGTTATAGGCCCTCCACCATTAGCTCTATTCGCCGTCCAAGGCATAATTTCACCGACCCCGATGACCCCATTACCCTCCTCCAGGAAAGCAGTAGGGCCACGAGTACAGTGCACAAAACACACCGACCTACGTTCCGACCTCGCCGCCGAGGTCCCTCGCGTAAACCCCGACGAAATTGTCCCCCCGACCCTTGCTCGAATTCCCCGATTAATAATAATTCTGATCAGATCAGCCTGTCCCACCTTGCTGTCCTCCCCCAGCGACGCCCTAAGCCTAGGTCCGTACCCCACAGGGGGTGCCCTTAGCGTGCAGTCGCTTAGTATTATAAGAAATTCGCCCCTGGCTGGAGGCTTTGAGTTCGCTTAAGGCAGCCACAGGAAAGTCCGGTTAAGTAGTCACGACCTCTCAAGGTCAACTACGAAATGCCATATCAAAAAAAAAAAAAAAATTGGGGTCAGTCGATCTTCGGATTCGACTCAATACAGAGCCCCTGCTCCCGACAAAACTGTTGATTTACCTGGTACAGCGCTGCTGTATATTTACATAGCTGTATTGGCTTGCTTAGTGAGCAATACACTTTGTGTTTGGGTGGCTTAAGGCTGCTATACGAACTGTAACCTTAAAGGGTTTGTTCGTGTAACTATATTGTTACTATTCCTTTTAAACTTCTTTTATTTTTGTTATTTACTATCATTCCTATTGTGTTATTTTTATCTGTGTAATTACTACTGTAATATTAACCCTGTAATTGTTTATACAGTCTTCTTTATCCCAATATAACGGGGACTCCAAATCCTGACGATATACCACTCGGCACTCCTGATCCTACATATATAAGAGGTATATGTGTATTTGTTTGTAAGTTTGTATGTAGGGGGTAATCTCTGGAACGAATGATCCAATTCTAAAAAAAAGACAATTTAATTTTTTTCCACCGGTAGAAAGTTACAATATTCCTGAATGCTACGAGTATATGCTATAAATTATATTTATATCATGCATTATAGCCGAGCTACCACAATTTTTGACAAGCAAGTCGGAGAGAAATACCTTTTAAAATAGAATTATTTGCATGCCTAAACAGTTGCATATATGTACATGAAAACAATGTATTGCAACCTGGTTCACCTTAAATAATTCTACAAAAAAGTCAGCGACACCATATTTCTATCTAAATTATATTTTATCTTTTAAGTTACTTTTATGTTCCCTGTTTACTTTTATGTTTACCTCCTACACCTGTGCCCTGTGCCGCACCCACGCCTGCAGGTGAACCTGCACCCGAGCCCACACCCGCACCTGACCCTCAACCGCCCAGCAAAAGAGAAGAAGTCAAGATGGAAGTCATGCCAACGCCGGAAATCCAGAACTGGATATAGTCCATTGAGCAGTGCCTTAATGAAGTGTGCTCTATTTCATCAGAGGGCAAATTAAACATGAAGCAAAAACTGCGTATAAGTACTCTATGCCGGAAAACTAGTCACGGCACATCGCAGATGGCCGTCCATTACCAGTCCCTTAAGATGAGAGCCGTCCAGACCCACTCCACTGTCCAAATACTCGATGACCAAATTGATCTGTCGCAGCAATTGCAAGACCTTAAGTTGTCAATCAGAGCTTCAATTAAACCAGTTACGGGAACTTCCTGTGAGAGACTGTACTCTAGTCACACGCTGTTATAAGTGCCAGCAGTACGGACATGCAGCCAAATCTTGTCGGGAAACCACCTATACCTGTGGCCACTGTGGTGAGCAGGGTCACTCCATTAAGGAATGTACAAAGAAGGCTGAGGAATCAAAATGCGCTACTTGCTTGCACTTCAAAAAGCCGAGCAATCACAAGACAAGCGCTTCTGACTGTCCTGCGAAAATAATGGCTGAAAAGAGGTATATAAATTCTGTTGATTATGGAGGCGCCTAAGAGCGCCGCTTATTACTTATTTTTCTGGTCCTTGTAATTGTTTTTATAGTTATAATTATGATTAATAATATTTAGTTAATGACATAGATGATTTCACTATATCTGAATCCGTTGTGACGTTGAACACTGTAAGCAATATCTCTCCTCCCACACTAGTCCACTAACCATACTAACACAAAATATTCGCAGAATTTTTAAGAATTTTGACAACTTTAGCATTTTTCTACAACGTCTAGACATAAACTGTGACGTTATTGTCTTAGCCGAATGTTGGCTTTCCAAACAATATAACATACCACCCCACCGGGCTATAATATGTATAATACTAATATAAACTACAATCAGAACGGTGGGGGTGATAGTTTAAAAATCATCTTAATGTGTCTGTCGAGGAACCTAATATGCACGACTGTAATAGATTGTTAATTAAAATTGGATCAGATCTAGCGATACTTATCGACCCCTCTTTTAGAAATATAAACAAATTCACAGACTCTCTAAACGGCACCTTGCAGAACCTGTCATCTTTCAAAGATACCATTTTAATCGGCGATCAATATTATTATATGAAAAATAAAGATAAATTGCATAATAATTTAATTTTGCAGCAGTCGCATAATCGATATCGTAACTTTTGTAATGATCTTCTAAACAAAGAAAAGTAAAAAGCAACTACGATAAAATTGCGCTAGAAATAACAGGCTGGTACTAACAGTAAAAAAATCTGGAATTTATGAGAGATAAAAGTATAATTTGCTGACTAACGCTAGTGGCGTGGCGAGCGCGGCGCGTTCCACGCGCCTTTGTCGCGAGAGAGCGAGAGAGCTTATTCCTATACCGTACCGGAATGCGACCGCGGGACGCTTGCATTGGAAGACATTGTGTGTGGGTTGCTACATACTCCCCCTCCAGTCCGGAGAACGCCCTCGGTCCTGGACTAGTACACTAACTGCAGCATTAGCTGGACGTCCGTGATTTTGTTTTGGAATAACGGGTTTTGGTAAGGGGTCGTTGCTACCTCGGTAACGTGTAAGGTCTTCGGAATGATATTTCCCTATATCTACATTTGGTTGTTCTGTGCTCGCGATGGTATACGTTGTTGGACTAACCTTTTCAGTGATCGGGTAAGGGCCATCTCGGCGAGGGTAGAACTTAGAAGTGAGATCTTTTGATCCTTTGCTCAATAAATGAGATTTAAGCAAGACTAAATCACCTACCTCGAAGGTGTCAGATGGTCGGCGCAAAGCGTCGGCGTACTCTTTTGTCTTGTCTTGCTGGATCTCGACGCGTTCTCGAACAGCTGACAGTGAATGCAGAAAGTGTTCGAGGTAAGGACTCACTTGTGGGACAAAGTTTTCTTTGACCTTGATGGCACGAAGGTCGTGAACGACCTCTGTGGGTGACCGCATCTCTCTACCAAAAGTCAAATAAGCCGGTGACTTGCCTGTTGTGCGACATTTTGCGCTATTCAGGGCAAAACGGATCACTAGTAACTTCTTCGGCCAGGAGGTGTGGTCATCTGCCACGAGGTGGGCCAGCATAGCTTTAAGGTCGCGGTTTTTTCGCTCTGCAGGATTAGCTTGTGGATGGTACAGCGGAACAAAATTTTGTTTAATATCTAAGACTGACATACATTGTCGCATCACTGCGGAAACGAACTGGACACCGTTGTCCGAAATAATCCTGCGAGGCAAACCGAATCGCATGAAGTATTCCTCGATGAGGACATGAGCGCAGGCTTCCACTGTAGCTTCTTTTAGAGCAAACAGCTCTGTCCAATGGGTAGCAGTGTCTTCTATGAGAAAGACCCACCGCTCCCCCTGGTCTCCTTCCGGAAGTGGGCCGAACAGGTCCATGGCCAACACTTCGTTACACTGGCACATCACCGGTGTCTGGAGTAGGCCTGGCGGTTTGGAGTTGTTCGCCCTAAATCGCTGGCAGTGGATGCAGGCTAAGACATAATCGGTGATTATTCTCCGCATCCCTGTGAAATAATATAACTGTGCTACCTTCTGGTAGGTTCTATCGATACTTGGGTGGCCAGCTGTTTCAGAGTCATGTAACTCCTTCAAAACAGCTGCAACTTGACCGCTAGGTACAACTAACTGAGGGGATTCACTCTCGGAGTCTGGATTGAACCGGTACAGGACTCCTTGATCCATGAGGTAACCCCTTTCTAACCATCTTTTAGAAGCAACATCATCAGATCCTTCCAGTTCCTTAACAATCTTGTTCACTTCAGGGTCCAAAGTCTGTTCCAGGCAAAGCTGACTTGGTGTCTTCGCGGGAAGATCGCAGATGACTGTTACTATATATACCGCAATTGTCGCTTGTGTCGCTGGAACAAATCGGTCTACTAAGCGTGTCTGCTACGACATTCGACTTCCCTGGATTGTATTCAAATTGGATATCAAAAGATTGGAGCTTCAGAGCTCAACGGAATAATCTGCCTGCTGGTGATTTAAGTGATAGCAACCAGCGTAAAGGCTGATGATCACTGCCAATCACGACTGGTTGACCGTCTAGGTAAGCCCGAAAACTTTCCACCGCCCACACTACAGCGAGTGCTTCACGCTCTGTTGTGGAGTAGTTGCGTTCAGCTGCGCTGAGGAGTCGGCTGGCATATTCAATTGGCCTTTCTTGATTGCAGTCGCCCTGCAATAAAACTGCACCCAAGGCGTAGTTACTTGCGTCTGTACGCAGAATAAAAGGACGACTGAAATCGGCTTGCACCAGTATTGGAGCTGTGGTTAGTAGATTCTTCAGCTCATTAAATGCTTGGGTCTGTTCTGAGCCCCAAGACCATACTTGACTTTTTCTAGTCAAGCGTGTCAATGGTTCGGCAACTTTAGAGAAGTTGGGTATGAATTTTCTGAACCACGAGCAAGGTTGTAGAAAGGTTCTCAGGTTCTTTAAGTTTCCTGGTACCTTCATCTCAAGTACAGCACTCACCTTCCCTGGGTCGGTCGAAACACCTTCTTGTGTAATAACGTGACCGAGATATTTAACGCTTTCCCGAGCAAAAGCGCACTTCTCCCTATTCACATGGAGGTTAAACTCGGCCAGACGTTTAAAAACTGCCTCGAGGTCTTGCAGATTCTGTTGGTATCCCTGAGATATCACCAACAGATCGTCTAAATAAACTCAAACTCAAACTCAAAGCATTTATTTCAATTAAACCATTTACAGGCACTTTTGAATTGTCAAGGAGTCGGTCAGTTAGAAATATGAAGCTAGTTGCCCATTCCAAAGCGTAGTAGGTACCTATGGAGAAGAACGGGCAAGAAACTCCATGGACACTCTTTTAAATTAAATTGATACATAAAGATTAGTACAAAAATAATGTTGAAATTATAACTAAATGTGAGGACGATGTAAAATAAAAAAACGCGCCCATAGTAAAAAGAGAAACAAAAACAATTTCTAAATAAAATAATTACAAATAAGCCGAGGACGCTAAGAGGTGACCAGTCCCAACTAACGGCGCCCGTTCACGAGCATGACGCATGGATTAGCACCATTCAGCTCAACCATTTTGAAGGGAGCTAAATGATCCAACACACGCACCACCATCAGCGAGACATCTGAGTGAGCATGACATACTCTCAGCCGCCAGGACCCATTCAAGTCAATTACATAACCGGCAAATGGTAGCTCTATTATACACAGTACTCACACCTGTGCAATGCAATTATACAATACAACGTAGGTTGAATTTATACAATGCAAAGATAGTCTTACAATGTTCAGCTGCTCCAACAGTATTTTCAAATGTTAATTATTCAATTTAAATGATAAATGATAAATGATAAATGATTTTATTTCTGTAAGTAGGTTTTTACAAACACTTTTACACGTCAAAACATATTTTTTTAAACTAGATGAGGCCGGCGTTTCCTATCTGACTACTCTGAGAAGAAAGGCCGAAACAAACTCAGAGGTCACCGTCTCTTTTAAAGTCCAGACATAATCTTGGTCAGATCATGTGAAGACCATGTCGATTGGTGTCTGAAATGGTCTTTTGATGAAAGAACCACACAGATTGAGTGGACCTGTCCAGTCAGTGCACGCATTTGTCAGTCGTTGTGCAGCTCAACTCATAACTAAAGGAGCTCAACGATTCAACGAACAATACCAAAGAAAGGACATTTGGCTAGGCCGCAAAAAATACTCAAAACTGCCAGACCATATTAAAAACTAACTGAGAATAAAACAAAATTAAACAATGATCCACATAGTCTTCACATTTACAATAATTAAAACAATATAATACTACACAGAGTAAATATTCATGTCATTGCATAAATAAAATTCATCAATGTCAATGTGTATATTAGGACGGATGTCAATGTGATCATTTGAGGACCATGTAGGTTTGTGTCCGAAATGGTCTTTTGAGGAAAGACCACACAGATTTGAGTGGACCTGTCCAGTCAGTGCACGCATTTGTCAAAATTGGTTGTGGTTGTGGAGCGGGACCAGCATTGAGCCAAGCATTTTTATCAGCGATGTAATCACCCAACTTATAATATGCCTGCCTGCATAGTGTGCGTTTGATACAAGATTTGAATTTCATTTCATTCAGTTGAAGTATGTGGGGTGGAATTTTATTGTAACATTTTAAACAGTACCCCATGAAAGATGAGTCTACTTTAGCCAGTCTGAAACCTGGCTGAGGTAATAGGTCCCTATTTCTAGTACTATAATTATGTCTTTCACCTCTTTTACTAAAATGATGTAAATTTTTTCTTACGTACATGATGTTTTCGTAGATATATTGACAAGGTACCGTCATGATGTTAATGTCCTTAAACCGGTCCCTTAGAGAATCGCGCCTGCGGAGATTATAAATGGCTCTGATAGCTCTTTTCTGCAGAATAAAAATTGACTCGATGTCTGCAGCCCGTCCCCAAAGTAAAATACCGTAAGACATGATACTATGAAAGTAACTAAAATAGACTAGCCTCGCGGTATCTACATCAGTAAATTGACGGATTTTTATGACAGCATATGCCGCTGAACTTAGCCGTCCTGCAATTGTAGCCTTGAGTCGAGCGTGATCCCCAGGAAAACAGTTTTATCGACGAATTCTAGTTTCTCTTGATTCAATACTATCTCATAATCACCACTTTTGACATTTGGTAAAGAAAATCGAATGCACTTAGTTTTTTTCCCATTTAATACTAAATTATTGGCAGTGAACCAGTTCTGTACCTGCAATAGGGCGTTATTTACGTCGTCAACATTCGTAGCACGTCTATCTACCTTAAAAATTAAAGAAGTATCATCAGCAAATAACACCATTTGTGGTTGATTATTTAATAAATGGAGTAGATCGTTAATATACACTAAAAAGAGGAAAGGTCCCAATATCGAGCCTTGTGGAACACCCATTTTTACTTTTAAACCGAGTGAATTGATACCATTAATTTGTACTTGCTGTTGTCTATCATTTAAATAAGATTTTACTAAGCTGAGCGCATGTTTTCCAAGTCCGTAATGCTCAAGTTTCAAGAGTAAGGTTTCGTGGTCGACGCAATCAAATGCCTTGGAGAGGTCACAAAAGATTCCTATGGCGTCTTGCGCTTCTTCCCACGCGTTAAAAATGTGTCTTAGCAAGGTTACACCGGCGTCGGTCGTACACCGTCCTTTAGTGAAACCATACTGTTGATCGTGAAGGATTTTATTCGAGTTAAAATGATTGAGCATTTGATTAAGCATTACCCTTTCAAACACCTTGCTGAAAACCGGCAACACGGATACGGGTCTATAATTATTGGTGTCTTTACTATCCCCGGATTTGAAAACTGGTATTACCTTACTGTATTTCATTAAATCCGGGAAGACTCCTTGATCCACACACAAATTAAATATTAAGGCTAAGTAGGGCGCTATAGTCTCAATTATAGAGGTACAGACTTTAATGGACATTCCCCAAAGATCTTCAGACAATTTGATCTTGATTTGCTTAAAAGTTTTTATTACTATTATGGGATTAATATGCTTAAAGTTAAATTCAATCGTGCAAGCTGAAACGTTTTCCTTTACTAAATCAAAAGCGAGCGAGGGCGAGGAATTTAAGGTTTCAGTAGTTTTAAGCGGGACACTGGTAAAAAAATTTACAAATTCTTGAGCAACTTCTTTGCTATCGCATTCGAATCGAAATCGAAAGAATCGAAATCGAATCATGCTTTTTGTTCCTATTCGTTTCATTATTGATAATTTTCCAAACTGTCTTTATTTTATTGTCTGCTGATTTAACTTTGTTGCTAATGTACAAGGCTTTAGCTGCCTTACAAGTGTTCTTAAAAAATCTAGAGTAAGTAGCAACATACCTATTAAAAGTTTCAGTGTTTATATAAGACTTAAGGCCATACAGCTCGAAAAGTCTTTCCCTACTTTTCCTGAGTCCTCTAGTGGCCCAGTCACTAAATAAAAACCTAGGGCTGATAGTTTTAGTGTTCTTCTTAAAATAATTATTGAACTCGGTCTGGACTACCGAAAAAAAATCTTTGTACAAGATATTTACATTGTTCATTGTAAGATCCTGGTCGCTTAACTTACAAATTAAAGTGCTATTAAATTTATTTAAATTAACAGATGTTATTGGTCTGAATTGTA
Source organism: Atethmia centrago (assembly GCA_905333075.3). Taxonomy (NCBI): domain Eukaryota; kingdom Metazoa; phylum Arthropoda; class Insecta; order Lepidoptera; family Noctuidae; genus Atethmia; species Atethmia centrago. Next base: position 31,429,027 of record HG995380.1, on the reverse strand, counting down.
TTTGCATTTTTTCTATTGTTAGGTTGGACTCGAAAGTTACGGTTTGACCACTGTGGTCAGACGGGAGATAATTAACGATGGCTTTATCTAAATAGTCGCAACAACAAAAAACGTTATCAATACACGTAGCAGAAGTCGTAGTTATTCGTGTTGGTTCCACAAACACATTTGACAGATTAAATGATTTAAACAAATTTAATAATCTACTGGTGTTTGAATTATTTTCTAAAATATTAATGTTAAAGTCACCACAGATAATCACTGATTTATTTCCATTTGCTAGTTTAGCCAAAACATCTTCCATAACTGACTCAAATATCGAGTAGTTTTGATAATTAGGGGGTCTGTAAACGCACACTATGACATGCTTATCTAGCTCAACACAAGACAGTTCAATGCTATGTTCAACCGAAAGTTCCACTATGTCTTTACGAGTTTTTGATTTGATACAACTTTTAATTAGGATTAGTGAACCACCACGCAGCATCGATTTTCGGTTAAAACAACTGGCCACACTATAATTCTCATAGTTTAACATTTCATAATCTTTTAACCAATGCTCAGTTAAACAGACAATGGTGCCGATTCTGTTGTTCACCGAACTTAACTAAACTATCACTAAAACTTCTTATTTTTGGTTAAGAGAATCCTAAAAGCTATTCTGCAAATAAGTTTCACTAAAATTAGAAACAATTTTGACACAATTATATTCGAGTTTGACAATCGTAAGTTGAGTAAACCATAGGCCAAAATAGAGGTGACAAAATGCGTTCGACACAGATTATATTCAAAATAGTCGAATATAGAACAATAAATTTGTCAAATCCATGATTTTTGTATCTGTCGTAACTTCGACAGACAAAAGTAAAATATTTCATTGGAAAATTCGTATTTGATTTTATTATTAAATAAAGTTTATTTCAATGTGTTTGCGATGGTCGCAATGAAAATAATAAGCTCCAATAAATCGAAGCTCCATTAAATAGAATACAAGTGCCTCAAGCTGACCATGTGAAAGACCTTGGTATAAACCTCGACAGACGTCTTCCTTGGAAAAACACATTTTCACTAAGTTCTACTGGTCACTATTTGACCTGGAAAATAAAACAAAGCTATAATCGAGCCTTTATCCCTATGGCATTCAGCTACAGCATCATACTCTAATATAGAGATCACACAGCGATTTCAGACCAAGCTTCTAAGAACAATCACAAACGCCCCATTGTTGTACCAAATGAAGCTCTACACCATGATATAAAAATACCGACAGTAAAGAGGAAATAAAAGCTATCTCAAGTTGTATAAAGAAAGAATTACTTGGTACCCATATATCCAGGCTAACAACCTAATGGATAAAAAAGGAATACACAGGCTAAAACACAAAATTCCACAGGATTTCATCGGACAAACTTAGCTTGTTGTTTCATAACCTTGGATGTGTCAAAGGACACTTAACAAGCAAGACAGGACATGTCATAAAAATACTGAATGTCCTAATACATAGTGGCAGATTGTAAGAAAAAGGTGACATAAAGAAATTGTCCAACATGAAAGGTTTTATCTCTGATTTTATATCTACTTACTAGAACTGTCTTACTTAAGGCGCTGACAAGAGGCAAATGACCAAAATCGGCGTGTCTTAAGGAAAAAATTGCTAAATCTGTATAGTTTGTGGTAGCGGAAAAAATATATGTTAATTATGAACATATTTCCCAGAACTTGGTTGTTACCAAAACACGTTTTGAAAAAAAATCTCGATACAAACTAACGTTAAACTAACCTCTTACCTTGAGGTCTAATCCAAAATATCTCCATTAAATATCAACATACGTTACGTGTTTACTTAATAACAAGAACGTCTTATTTGAATGTAGAACTTAGTTGTTTTTTATTTTCGATTACTCCACTCAATTTTGAGTAGATAGATAATTTCTTCATATTTTGCAATAATTTACAAGCGTTGTGTCATCGCGCATCTCTTTCTTTTCTATGCAATCTGACAGTGACCGCGGTTTAGGTGTTGTCAGCGTCTTAATGTAAACTGACCAAATAAAGTTAAAGCAGTAGCTGATAATAGCTATGTATTTTCATTTTTTTTTTTTTTTTATTATTTATCGTTTATACAAAAAACAACACAGGATTATATAAATAGATAGCAACCAAAAACCACTAAGGTTTAAACTTGTGCTATCATGAGTCTATCTCAATATCATGCAATACAATAAAGCATTTTATATGTTCGCGTTATTGTCGATACAATTAATAACATCCTTACTTATTTAATAGTTACAACATAGAGTATAGTAATAGATTGAATTACAAACATTTTATATGTACGCGTTATTGAAAATACAACCTACATATTACTAAAGTAATATTGCTTAAGTCTACATTTAATATTTTTAGGTGTAATACACTTGTTTATTTCTGAGGGTAGACTATTAATAAGTCTCGGTATAATATAACCGGTAGTTCGCTCGCCATACGTATTGTTGGCGGGCTGTGTACGAAGCCTATTCTCAGAGACCGCCCGAGTGCATACAGGATGCTCGATTTTGGATCTTAAAGATTCATTGAAAAATTGTTCTCTTAATAACAAAAAGTTTAATTGTATATGAACTGGTAAGACATTACAGTGTTTAAAGAGGCCATTTATATTATCGTAAAGTTGATGTCTAATTTTAGGAGATACTATTGTTTTGCATGCCCTTTAAGAGCTTGTTCACACAAATATACCATTTAGAAATATATGTAGGTACTAATGTATATTTTATATTACTTCCTATTGCTTTTGCACCAGGGTTTCAGTGTTTTTTAATAACAAATTATACTTGTTTACAGGTACGAGTTTGACTGCTGCTATGAAAGCCACACCAAGCACCAATACTATTTAACCTCGCAAAGACAGCGAGGGAGGAGACCATTCTATGTGAAAAAGATGAGGAATGAGGGTGGCATGAGAAAAGAATGGCACCCATGTCTTTATAGGAAGAATATAGGAAACAAAAACTTAATGAATAAACAAAAATGTAGCTTTATTATTTATAAAAAATATTGTTTTTTAGAAAAATGTCTCGTTATTTGTGTGTAACTACCACAACGTGGCTTTAGTCCTGCTGTTCTGTTTAGCTGGCGTCATAATATGGGTACATGGGATAACACATTGGATAATCACTATCTCCGATGAGTTTTTCACTAACTCATTCCATTCAAACCTGAGCGCCTACTGAGCCTCCTCCTGATTGAGCTTTCTCTATAAATCCAGTTTATCGTTCAATAAGGTGTCTGGTATTCTCGTCGCCATAGGAAAGCCCGTTCGTCTGTCCCAATCTAGGGAGTAAGTACAAAAATCTTTTTTTAGCCATTTGGAATGGGTTGGAACGGTCTTGCAATGTTTCCAACTGATAGTTGAACTCTAATAACTGAACTCTTTCTTGATAGTTAAAAAAAAATAGTTTCTTATTTCACAGAATCTGGAAATGGATTTATCCACTTGTTTTCCAAATTATACACATACACACACATACATAAACTCACGCCTTCTTCCCATGGGGGTAGGCAGAAACTATAGAATGCCACCTGCTACACTCCTTACATGCTCCTTCTGCTTCGTTTACGTTCATACATTTAAGTTTGGTCATACACCCACGCCGGTTGCGAGTACTACGCACCTGACCTTTTTGACAAACATCATTAATGAGGACACTAAGTCTTTCTGGGGCGTCCCCTCCTGGCATTTCCACTCACATCTGCCTTGTAAATACCTTTTGTTCATTCATCCTCTCAACATGACCAAACCATCTAAGCATACTCTTTTCAATTTTTGTCACTACATCTTCTTTTAAACCGCATCGTTGCCTTATCACATCAATTTTCAGCCTATCATTTATAGTCACACCACACATGCTTCTCAAGGAACGCATTTCCACAGCATTTACTCTACTTTCATGCTTTTTCCAAATTATAACTAAGTCATTAGATGTTCAGTACAAAAATACCTCTAAGTTATCACGAATGAATTTCTAATATCAATAACTTTATTATTTCTTTCTGCCGCATCGACAACAGCTGCAATCACATAAGCGTCCTTACTGATCTAAGATTTTCCAAACCCACAAGCATCCAAACTTTCAAGAAATCTAAGAGAAATGTGGTTTGTAAATTTTAGTTCATGACAACTAATTTTATTCCACACCTTTTTAATCGCAATTTAAAATAATCTGATTTAGTTTGAAAATTACAATTTTAGGTGAAAACGTCAAATTCAGAATAGCTTAATAGCCATTTTCACTAAATTGAATAACTAAAATGACATTAGTGCTGTCAAACTATAATATAGTTAATTTAGGTCACTTTAGATAATTTCAGAATGGGAAACGTCGTCTGACAGGAATAAACGAAAATTTGGTGATTTTTTGTCTAGTTTAGAGAAATTTGTGACAAGAGAATCGGCACCAATGTCAAACATTGTTTTTTCTAAAAATAATTCGATTTCCAATTGTTTGGAAGAGAAACCTTGAATATTTTGATGAAATAACTTCAAGGATTTCTGCTTAGCCCCTTTTCTACAGGTAACTATGTTAGTGCCAGAAAATACCTTTTTGTTATTAAGTGTAACTATACTGTTAGTGGTACCTTCTGTTGTCTTACAAACTAGTTTAAACTATTTGAGCTAACCACCTTAACATTAGTACTATTACTAATTGTGGTGCTAATTAAATATGACTTCGACATACTGTTTATGTCTGGGTTAATATTAAAAGCTAATAGCCTAGCTATTTGACGTCTAAAACTAATGGGCAGATACACAGTATCCCTAGTCGACCTTAGCTTATCAACAAAAATGTTGGTGTCAAAAAATATAAACTTGTCACTATGGTGACTAACTAAGAAATGCATGTAATTATTTAACATGTGAATGTAGTTGTTTTGCCTGATTGACATATGCTCAAAGTATGGGAAAGCACACAAAATTATTTTCTTACAATTTATCTTCATTAGATTGGTGACACTATCAGTGATATCATCTTTTTTAACATTAAAACTATTACCTATAAACACAGTAATAAAGGCATTAGAATCATATTCATTCCTAGTTATTGAATACATTATTTGTTTGTAGGATGTCTGAGGCATACAATAGTTTTGAGAAGAATGACTCAGGTGGTTACTAAGTAATTTTCCTAACCCTTTTCCAAAACTATCAGAAAACATAATGGAGCAGTTACAAACCTTACTAACTAACTACAAGTGAGAGAACTAGCTTCTGTCTGAACTACTTGCAATGGACCTTGTTCAATTTCTGCTGTATCTTGATTGGCAATAGAGACCTGAGCACTTCCTGACTGGTACGGGTCCTCCGTTGCCTCAGGTTGGGGAGTGCCAAGATTAGATTCCCTTTGCATTGAAGATTGAGGACTGCTGAGAGTCAGCGGGTCCACTTTGTCTGCATTACAGTTGCACTTGTCCACTAACTCATTTGCAGCAAGGATGTGCTCCTGAATTTGTTTTTCAGACCTCACATACTTAGTATAGAGTGAATGTATGGACGCTTCAAGTACCTGAATGTCAGACTGTAAGCGTTGAGTGTCAATCTCATAAATGTTCTTACTGTCTTCTAATTTAATTTGATAGTTATTTAATTTATTTATAAGAAAACCACGTTCTTTCCTTAGTTTAATATTGTTGGAACTGTGTTTTTGTTGTTTCCTAAACTTATTGCATTTATTTATGATTTTATTTAGTTTTGCATATTTTTTTATTTTGTTTTGACTTACTTTATAACTACTATTATTATGTTTCGAAATAGAATCTTCAGTAAGGTCTATTGTTATTAAGGAATGAGGGTTGCAATTAGTTTGAAATAATTCATTATACAAGTTATTAGTTTCCTTAGCCTGAGTACATTCATTTTGTTTCTGTAACTTAGAAATGCGTACATTTGCATGAATTAATTCATCTTCTAAGTCCCTAGCCTTACACAAAGCCTCCTCATATAAGTTACTGCAGTTGTTGAAACCATCCGTGACCACCCGCAGTTTGTCCCGTTCATCGACAACATCTAGGTATTGTTGATGTAAGCCTACTAGCTCCTGTTTTAAGCTAGTGTTTTTGTGAATGACCTGCTCGACTTCCTTCTCACTTTCATCAATTTCCTGTAACAGCTGTTGATATTTACAGTTTCGGCTCATCGACCGTCTCAGTTTTCTGAGACGGTCGATGAGCCGCTGAAACGTTGCTGAGACCAAACGGCATTCTTTTAAAACGGTAAGTACCTAAAGGACATACAAAAGCAGTTTTATCTCTATCAGCTTCTCTTACCTTAACCTGCCAATATGAAGATCGAAGGTCTAGCGTACTCATGTAGCAGTCCCGTTTTGTGCTCTGAAGTAACTCGTCGATGCGTGGCATCAGATATGTGCCAGCTTTGGTGACTGCATTCAAACGCCTGTAGTCAACGCAGAAGCGGATACCACCATTGGAATTCGGCACCATCAGTGCCGGTGAACACCAAGCCGATTCACACTCTTCTATTATATCATCCTGTAACATCTTACCTATCTCAGCTTTCATCAGCTCTTTCTTCGAAGGATTTAGGCGGTAAGGAGGAACTGCAATTGGAGAATGCTCACCTTTATCAATGCGGTGTTCCGTATACGGTGTTGGACCTCCCCCTGCTCTAAAGACGCGTGCGTGCCTGGTGAGTACGTCAGCGAGCGCTTGCCGCTCAGCTGGTTTAAGGTGAGTACCTTCATCATCCCTAAGTATATCTGTAGCGGCGCAGGACACGTCACGCGAGGTAGGTTCGAAGCACGTGTTATATTTTACCCTATCACATTTACTAAAATACCAAACTTCTTTGCAAAAATCAATAACTACTCCTGCGGCGGTTATAAAATCAATACCTAATAACGTCTCGTTATTTGTCGAATCGGGAAAAACTAAAAACGGAATCGTAATAACTGCCGTTTCTAAGTACACCTCTAACGTGGTGGTAAGTACATCCATCGTACGGATCACACCGTCGCAAGCTTAACTTGGCGTGTCGAAGGGCTGAGGGGAAGACCTTGACGTAGAAGGAGAGTATATAGCGTATAACCCGCAATGCAATGTTTGGCGGCCGTATCAATCAACGCGGTGCCGGAAAAACCTATAAATTTTTTTATATTAAAAATAGGTCGTAACTCGTGACCAATAGAGGGTCCCGTACGGTCGTTACACGAACATAAGTCGGTTGAACATAAATGGGCATTATCTTTTTGATCATTTAAATCACTACACAAAATGTCTGTCCCCTGGTCTATATAGCAAACTCATTGAGTGACCTGTCATGAGTGGACATTGTCCTTTTGATTTTAGAAATTACTACACAAAACATCATTACATGCATGTACATTGTCCTTTTTAATTTTACAATAATTGTTACACAAAATTTCGTTTTGACGTGGATGGACATTCTCCTTTAGATTTTAAAAACAGCTGTTATCCAAATTATCGTTTTTAAGGGGAAATTATCGTTTTTAAAAATCAAAAGGAGAATGTGGACATTCTCCTTTTGATTTTTAAAACAGCTGTTGCACAAAATATTATCATTATTAGAATTACACACATTATTAGTAGAATGACCCATATAGTTATTAGTTATACGTTGTGGGATAGCATTCCTTTGTTTATTAAAAGATTTACACACATGTTCTCGTGAAATAAAATCGTTTTTATCACTGTAAACATAGTCTGACGCGAAATTTTTAGTAACTGAATGAGATAGTACGGAATAAAAACTTTGATCACTACTTTTCAATACTCAATACTCAATACTTTATTGCATTCCATAATGTGTACATATGATAGTTGGTATGTTAAAACATCGAATCAATTATGGACCCTGTCGGGCACAGCAAAGTTAATTTTTAATAGGAGAGAGGATGAAGGCGCTTTTTGTTAAGAAAAAACAAAAAATAATAATAATTAAATTAAATTAGTATCATTTGCTTTTATGGTATTTATATTTTATACAAGTATTTGTATATTAGGTTTTAAGTTATATTTATGTATTATGTATTGCACGATTATTATAATAGACTAAATATTTACAATTTAATTAATTTTTGAATTATTAATATTATGAATAATAATAACATTCTACAAATAAGCATATTCATTTGAAAATAACAGTATTTTTAATAAAGTTTTAAAATAAATTTATCTTCGAAGTGAAATTTTAAAAGAAATGTAGGTAGTTATTATGTTAAAAATAGTTTTTAGTGTTGTTGAAATTTATCGCTTAAATATTCGTCATATGTGTAGTAGCTTTTGTTTATCAGAAATTGTTTTAATTTGTTGATAAATATATTATTTTTATTTATATTTTTGATGTATTCCGGTAACTTATTGTATATTTTAATGGAAATAACAAATGCACTAGAAGAGTGCATTTTTAATCGTAAAGTGGGTATGTTTAATCTGTTTTCATGTCTAAGTACAATTTTTGTATGGATATCTCCTCTTTTGGTATAGAATTGCGGATACTTTCGTACACAAATTTCAAGTATGTAGAGGCAGGGCAGGGTTAATATTATATTTTTAGGTCTTTAAAGTGGGGTTTACAGGAGTCTGTATCTTTAATGTTTATTAAAATTCTAATCATTTTCCTGTAGAGTGAATAATGTAGGCGCGTCTGTACTATTTCCCCATAGGATAACTCCATATTTCAGTCATGCAAATGCGTACGCGTAATACGTTACTAGTGCTGTTTTGAGGTCTGTTGTTTTCTTGATTTCTCGGAGAGCGTATGAAAACTTGGATAACTTCGTTCTTACTTTTTGAAAATGTGATTTCCAATCTATGTGTAAATCTATGTCTAGGCCTAAAAGGGTGAATTTATTTACTAATTCTAATTTTGATTCGTTGTATTTAAAAATTGTTTTTATTGTTGAAATTTATCGCTTAAACATTCGTCATATGTGTAGTAGCTTTTGTTTATAAGAAATTGTTTTAATTTGTTGATAAATAATTTATTTTTATTTATATTTTTGAAGTATTCCGGTAACTTAACGTATATTTTAATGGACATAACAAATGCACTAGAAGAGTGCATTTTTAATCGTGAAGTAGGTATGTTTAATCTGCTTTCATGTCTAAGTGCAATTTTTGTTTGGATATCTCCTCTTTTGGTATAGAATTGCGGATACTTTCGTAGGTACACATTTACTTTATATTAATATCAAAATAAAATAGTCTGTAATATTTTGACAAAAAGTAATGAAAAAGCGAATAAGAAGTTCCCGTATATTTTTTTTTTTATTTTGTTTAACCAATGCCTCGTCACCAGGCGCGCTTTTTATTACTGGCCACTCCACCAGTCTGACCACTACACCCTCTTAAAGTCATCTGGGAAGTCAATAAGTCGTAATTTTATGTTATAAGCATGAATCTGTTTTTGACTTCTATCTCCCCAGGTCACCCTATTCACTTCAATGTTTATATTTGGTTGTTGAATCTGAACAAAACTAAGGTCATACATAATCACCAAAGGAAAGTGGTCAGAACACAGCACGTCATATTTAGGCCAATCAACGAGGATATTTATTGTATGGAGATTCTGAATTTGGCATATGATGAAGTTAGGTAATACAGATTACAGATGTATAATAAGCCAACAATTTTTGTTACGAGAAGTTAGGTAATTTTACCTAAACATGAAAATCGCTTATAACTCTATGAGAATATTTCCTGAGACTGAAATACTTTCTGTATACGTACGTATGTACTAGTTAGAATATGTATGTAAAGGCATCCAAATTTTTTTCGAATTCAGAGATACCCCAAATGTAACTTTTAACATTTTGCGCTATAACTTCTACTGAAAAATTGGTCTGCTAATTGAATTTTTATAAATTTTTATATCAAAATTTTTATATCCTTAAATACATAGCCTTGTTTAGTTATCCAAAAGATTTTCCTTTTTAATCATATTTTTTGCTTAACTATGTAAAGTGAAAAATAACTCCGTCAATTTTTATACCTTTATAAGTCATATGATTTAATATTAAAACAGATTTACCAATTATCCAACAATTTTTCGAACGTTTATATATTTTTAGGATGTGTTCGCTGATTTATGATAGAGCGTAAAGGTTGACCTTCACTTGACCGCTCGGTACTGCTATGCCACGCACTTCTGCAATAGTGTGGGCGAAGGCGAGTTTGGTGGCCACAGCGTAATATGCACAACGTACAACGGGCGTTTAGAAATTGGAAATTTTAAAAGGAATATTATTTTAGTAGATGCATTTAAAATAAACGTTAGATACTTCCTGGAGGACTTTGTACAATATGCGAAAAAAAGGCAATAAGTCTAATAATGTTTAGAAAGGCACCTACTGAGGAGATATCGAGTAAAAAGTTTCGTTCAAAAGTGTCCGAACAATATACAGGGTGTACCAGAAAGATGAGGTCAAATTTAAGGGTGTGGTACAGACCATCAAACTGAACAACTTTCTCCATGGGACCAACATCGTAATCGCGAAAAAAATATCAGCCATCCCATAAGGGGGATAAAGCTGCTCCCGTCCATAAGTTTTACCATCTTCTCCTAGGCCCACCCTATACGTGTCTCTCGGGTGGTGCTAAATGAGCAGCAACGCCGAGCAACAGGCGGCGGTAAATAACCTGCCCACAGGCATTCGCAGGCCTGGGTAGGATTCAATCCCTTCCAAAAGTGCGACCTACCTACCTGTACCTTGGGAAAGTGCTGTATGTATGTCCCAACTCGTAAAATGAAAGTCTGAATGATAACGACGTCGATTTGACATGCGATCCGAACGCCCGGCGCTCGCAGGTACCCGGGCGAGTTGGAAATTGGTTACCGAAGTCTGCGCAGTGGTAGATAACCAGGCCCCTGTGACAGAAAATGCTACTGGCAGCACAACAAGGAATCTTATACAGCAGGCGTTTCATCCGAGCCTCTTTATCTCAAGACTAGATCTGCCTCGCGTGGAAATAAATCAAGCACAACTAGCACTACAAAAGGGAAAGACTTACCTGCCACATCACCAGTGAGGATCACCTTAGAGAATGATGACAACAGGTGTCCTCTCACATGACAAAGAATACCCACCCAACGCACTCCAAAGAGAAAAAGAGGCTATCTAATAGCCCACCTTCTACGGAAGGACATAAGGACCTACGAGTATCACAGAACTCGCAGAGCTCTATTAATACTTCTAACAGATACAGTGGACTTCTAGTAGATACACCTGATGAATCCGCTTAACCAATGGAAAGTGAAGGTGGTGGTTTGTTAAAAAACTTAGCAACCCACCAACGATAAGTTCCGTACCAAGCGACACTTACACCTATAAAATAGTCAATAGATCAGATGAGAGTAATGGCGCAGACAAGTGAAGCGTACAAAAATATCATAGACCTAATTCGAAAGAATGGGCCATACGTTCACACAGAAAGACACGAGGAGCTGCAGAATCGTGATTAAGAATCTGCACGACACGACACCAAAAGAAGTCATTGTTGAGGAAAAAACTGTTAATAAAGTCAGAGGTGAAATCATATGTGCACTCTCAAGAAGAAACAAGAAGCCACTGAACATGTTTTTCGTGAATGTAGAAGATTGCCCAAACAATCCCGAACTTAAACTATATTATATTCTATATACCATACGAAAGTTAAGATAGAATATCCACGAAAAAACAAATGAAATTCCTCATTGCGCTAGATGTCAACAACATAGGCACACTAAAAATAACTGCATGCGACTTTACCGTTGCGTTAAATGCGCAGAAGGACATAGAACTATAGACTGCCTAAAAAAGCTAGGAACAAACCAGCCACATGTACATTGTGCCTTGGAGACCACCCCGCCAACTACAAGGGGTGCCAAGTATACAAGATGATTCGCGCAAGGAAAATTTCACAGCAACCCCACAAAAAAGCTGCATTACCAAATATGAATCCACGAAATAACACTTTCTCCTTTCAAATTGATGACTTTCCACAATTACAGCCAAGAAGCCACGTTAGACAACAACCACCTAATCCACGCACTCAAGACACATGAAACACTGCACAATGGAACAAAAAACAAGAGAATATACAATCTCAGCCAACAAATCCACTAGAACAAATCATCACTAAACAATCAGAGAAAATATATATTCTCATACAAAAAATAGGCACTCTAATGGGTCTCCTTGCGACTCTAGTTACCCAATATATGAAATGAAATTCTTACGCATCGCGGCATGGAACGTACGAGTGAATGGTCTGTCTCCTAATAAACAGGAAGTAGGACTTTTCATGAAACACAACAAAATAGATTCTCATAATCTCAGAGTCACACATGACTGACGAAAAAGCCATCCTTATCAAAGGACTAGGACTGCAATTATAATAAAAGAAAGTATAAAACAACACTCTCTCCCAAACTTTAAGCAAGCATACCTACAAGCTACTGTTGTATCGATAGACGATTGGCAGGGCCCACCTAACATCGCTGCTCCCCGCGTCGGCATCAAGTTGATGAACAAATGTTAGCGATTTTCTTAACACAATCGGTGGCAGATATGTCGCTGGAGGAGACGGGAACGCCAAAAATATCTTTTGGGGCTCCAGACTGACCACAACCAAAGTCAGAGAATTGAAGAAGGCAATAGATTCAAATTCACTCACTATACTGACTACAGGAGAGCCAACTCACTGGCCATCTGATCCCCACAAAACACCTAACCTCATCGATTTCTTTCTTACCAAAGGAATGCCAGAACTATACACAAATTCCTTATCTTTATATTATTCCTTATCTTAGGAGATAGGAAGTTGCAATACCAACTATATCTATTAATTCAAAAGCTTTGACAGTCATTCGCGTGTGAGCATGATGGGTACACCAAGTGGCGCCGAACCGCGCAATCGCGTCACTTCTAACGAAATATGAACGAGAGAAGACAAAAAATATGTCGATTGTATTCTAAACGATCGATTGTATTCTACGCGTTGCGCTCGCAACTCGTGCGTTGAAACTCAAAGAAACAAGAAAAAATCGTGAAATTGCATACGTATCGTCGCGTCAGGCATCCAACGCATCCAGTAAGGTATTGTGCACCCTTTCCTTTGTACAAACTGTCGTTTTTCGCCCAATTTCTCTCCAAACAGTATTGTACGCCATACATGGTTTTTTTTTTTGTAACACCAACGCAAAATCTATCAAAATCGCTTATTCGCGCATCCACCATGTATAAAATGCAATCCTCAAAAACAGGATTATACACTTAAAATAAGGGAGAAGGTAGCTGTAAAATGGAGACTGAGAAATAAGCAGGAACAATGGCAAATAATCAGGAACGCACATGATAAAAGAGCCCTCAATAAAGCACAAAAGGAATTAAAGCAAATGCTTAAAGAATACGATAACGCCACTCTGCAAGATAAACTAAAGATTTTATCACCCCACAAAGCAGATGACTATTCCCTATAGACAATAATTAAGTCACTAAAACGGCCATAAAAACTCATGCCTCCTTTAAGACAGCCAAGTGGTGAATGGGTGAGAAAACCTGCTGATAAAGCCGTGCTATTTGCTAAATTCTTAAAAGATGTATTCAAACCAAATGAACCCGTCATCATGTATCCAGAAGAAGAAATTTACAAAATTCTTGAGTGATCAGCAAATGTCTCTACCGTTGCGACTGTGTGCCCCAAGAGAAGTTTGGCAAGCTATTAATAACTTGAAGAAGAAAAAGGCTCCAGGTTTTGATCTGATTACATCAGAAGTCCTTAATCAGCTACCGAGACAAATAATTGTCTTGCTAACCATTCTGTTCAGTGCAGCGTTGAGACTACACTATTTTCCTCTAATCTGGAAAGTTTCAATGATAAATATGGTAGGTAAACCTGGAAAGCCTCTTACTGAAGTTTTCACGTACAGACCAATAAGTCTTCTTCCCCTATTGTCTAAACTGTTACAGAACTTATTGCTACACCGACTGCTACCTCTACTTGAGGAACAACGGACAATCAAAAATTTGGTTTCCAAGTACACCATTGAACAACAGAACAAATACATAGAGTGGTTCACACAGCTTTTCTTAACGTATAACAAGCATTCGACTGAGTATGACATAAGGGCCACCTGTGGAAACTAAAAATTTGCTTACTACACACCGCTTACATGCTGTTCAAGTCATACTTGGAAGACTGAATGTTCCAAGTTAAATCTGGAGACTACCTACCTTCATTCTATCCCATAGAAGCTGGCGTTCCCCAGGGTTCTATGCTAGGTCCTGTTCTGTACACAGTCTACCCTGCTGACCTACCCACCTCAAAGCAAACAAGATTGAATCATGGCTGAAAAAGTAGAGAATCAAGGCTAGTGCTGCCAAGTCTGTCCATATTACCTTCGCACTACGATTACTTAGGTATGAACATCGACAGAAGACTTACCTGGCGTGAACATATAAAGGCCAAAAGGAACCAAGCAATAAGCATACAACTAAGAAAAATTCACTGGCTCACTGGCATACAGTCATCACTAAGCTTCGAAAACAAACTTCTAATCTACAAATGCATCCTTAAACCTGTATGGACATATAAAATAGAGCTCTGGGGATCGGCAAGCCACTCAAATATTGAGTGAGATAGAAGAGCGTTTCCAAATTAAAGCACTAAAAACCTTAAGTGGTGCACCCTGGTTCACAAAAAAACATTGAAGTGCATGAATGCCTACAAATCCCAACTATGAAGGAGGTTGTAGAAAGGTCCTGCAAGAGTTATAAGGAAATACTTCAAAGGCGTAAAACTGAACTCGCTGTACAGACTTTACCAACAGACTTAAAAGAGAACGAATAGCGCCAATCTAAGCAACACTAATAAATCAAATAACGAGATGACGCATCCCAGGATGTGAACAACCTCGAACTGCTTAAAGATTGAATTAAAGCTCAAGGGCTGATTGTCCCGGAGGACACGGTGAAGCATACGGCTCCACCGTATGCTCCGTGTCTGCCCGGCTTGGGCAGAGCACCGCCGTGTCCTCGTGGAGGCGATCGGCGGCAGAGATCTCTCGCGTCCGGCCCTAGTTCAGGTCATGATACGGAGCGAGAGGGCATGGGCAGCCGTCACCTCCTTCTGCGAAGCAGTAATGCTCGCGAAGGAAGAGGCGGGACGGTTGAGAGAAAGGCAAATTTCGCGCCCTCTCGCCCGTAGCCGCCGCAGGAGACGCCCTGGGCGTCAGGAATCCCGGCCACCGTAGGCGCAGGCTTGCGGACGGTGAGCAATGGGTAGCTCACCGTCCGGTAAGGACCAGGCCCGGGTCGACGGCGCGTTGTATTCCACGCGCGCCTCAAAGAAATGTCGTCAGCACAAATGTAGGGGTCCATTAGGGCCGATGCCTGCCGGGGTCGCGGGAAGATACTAAAGGGTCACCGAGGCCCCCGCAACACAGGTAACAGGAAGGAATACGGTTGGGTTTTAGTCAGTAAGAGTCTAACACACCCTCCCGCTCCGCCCAGAGTGGGAGAAATTATTTGATGATTTCCCACCCAAAAAAAAAAGAGAGCTGATTGTAGATCGAAATAATAAAAGAAAAAAAAAAGCCGTCGCATACATTTGCATCCAGTAGGTATTGAAGTTGTCAATTTTGTGATCAGTTGATAATTTTTCGCGATTACAGAGTAAGTTGTTCAGTTTGATGATCCTTTTGATCACATTTTTCTGGTACATTCTGTATAAAAAATGTATTGTACATTTTTTCAGCATCTGCGTTCACCGATAAAATTTAATTATGTTGTAGAAAACACTATAATATAAACATAAAATACCTCTTGGTTCAAATCACTTTGGTTTAGCGTCCCGCACCCCTCACCACACCCGCAACCGATCGTTGCTAAGCGACGGCAATACTTGTACTTAGCAAAAATTGAGATTGTAAAAACTTTGGTGTTAGGTCAAATTTCCATTGGCTTCTATTAAAATACACCGACTCATAAGTACCTAATAAACGTATTGATTAACCTGAGCAATTATTCACATAAGTACCTACATATATTGTTCGAACACTTTGAACAAAACTTCTTTTTTCTCTCCTCAGTAGGTGCCTTTCTAAACATTATTAGACTTATTGCCCTTTTTTCGCATATTGTACAAAGTCTTTCAGGAAGTATCTAACGTTTATTTTAATTGCATTTAATAAAAAAATATTCCTTTTAAAATTTACAATTTCTAAACGCCCTTTGTAAGTTGTGCATAATTAAGCTGTGGCCACCAAACTCGCCTACACTATTGCAGAAGTGTGTGGTAGTAATGTAGGTAGTATTCCCGACTTCCCGTGGATGCGACGGAGAACACACGCTACCGCTGCCTGCGTCGGCGCTCTGACGTATGATAGTATAAAAAAGTACGAAGCGATAAATTCACTTCGCACTTCACAGAATTTCGCAACTACATTTCATTTGCTAAATGCTAAATGAGCATTCGCATGCTAACAGTAAATGTGAATGCTAATTAATCCATCACTAGTGCGTGGCAAAGCAGTACCGAGCGGTCAAGTGAAGGTCAACCCTTACTTTAGCATAAATCAGCGAACATATCCTAAAAATATATAAACGTTCGAAAAATTGTTGGATAATTGGTAAATCTGTTTTAATATTAAATCATATGACTAATAAAGGTATAAAAACTGACGGAGTTATTTTTCATATTACGTAATTAAGCAAATATCAAAAAAATATGATTAAAAAAGAAAATCTTTTGGATAACTAAACAAAGCTATGTATTTAAGGATATAAAAACATATTAAAAAATAACAATTAGCAGACCAATTTTTCAGTAGAAGTTATAGCACAAAATGTTAAAAGTTACATTTGGGGTATCTCTGAAATCGAAAAAATTTTGGATGCCTTTACATACTTATTCCAACTAGTACATACGTACGTATACATAAAGTATTTCAGTCTGAGGAAATATTCTCAGAGAGTTATAAGCGATTTTCATCTTTTAGGTAGAAATACCTAACTTCTCGTAATAAAAGTTGTTGGCTTATTGTACATCTGTAATCTGTATTACCTAACTTCATCATATTATGCCAAATTTCATAGGCGGGAGAATTTTTCGGGTTACAAAAGCCCCGTTGATCGGGCTAATTTTACAACAGACTGCAACACAGTAGGCACAGGCGCCTTCGTGACCAAACAATTATCAAGCCACCTTTGATCCATGAGCATCACTAACAAATGTATGCGAACTAATACCTAACAACTCAGTGTCAATGCAAGTCTACTGTTGTTCAACACAAAAACATGAGAGTTCCGTATACGAATAATATAGTTTTGTTGGGTGCGAACTAAAATCACCTAAGACATAACAACATTCTAAGTTACAACTGTCAATAATTGCACTCACCGAGCCAAGACAGTCCGTCATTGGCATGCAGTGGTTCTCCACAGAGGGTAGGCCATGCATACTGACACCAAAAAAAAAACTAATTCGCGCAACATCACAGCGCGGCCCTACATACAAGAACTCACCACATTATTCAAGGCTTAAAACACGATTTTCTAACGATGCAAACAGAAGAAAGATTCGGCCACCACAATTATCATAACCAAGTGGGTGGGTGATAATTACAGAACACGTCACTTGCAAGATATCCGAAGTCATGAATCAAGGCTCCCACATACTGGCGCGACTTGTCGCGCGACGCGTCGCGACATAAAGGCACCGCTGGCAGGAGCCTTTAACATGTTTTTGGATTAATTCTCTTAATTCGGGCACACATCTACCTTTAGACACAACTTGAATCTTATCATTAAACGACAAGTGCGACTAACCTAACCTAACCAACACATTATCGGCGCAAACTTCACAACAGAACACCATTCATAAGTAAATAAATAAATAATAACACAACACATAATATTTACACTACTTTACGTTTCAAAACCAATTACTTATAACATAATAAGATCTATAAAAGCTAAACATTCAAGACCACATATAAATTACGTGTCCCTGTCACATGAAACTAACACTACCAATTAAAATTGTATCACTGTCATACCGTGTTCTTCCACAAAAGGGACTACCATATTTTGCCGGATAACACTGACACACTTTTTTTTTTTTTTTTTGAGGGTGGGAAATCATCAAATAACTTCTCCCGCTCTGGGCGGAGCGGGAGGGTGTGTCAGACTCTTACTGACTAAAACCCACCCGTATTCCTTCCTGTTGCCTGTGTTGCCAGGGGCCTCGGTGACCCATAAGTACCTTCCCGCGACCCCGGCAGGCATCGGCCCTAGTGGACCCCTACTTTTATGCTGACGACATCTCTTTGAGGCGCGCGTGGAATACGACGCGCCGTCGACCCGGGCCTGTCCTTACCGGACGGTGAGCTACCCATTGCTCACCGTCCGCAAGCCCGCGCCTACGGTGGCTGGAAATCCGCCCGGGATTCCCGACGCCCAGGGCGTCTCCTGCGGCGGCTAGGGGCAAGAGGGCGCGAAACGTGCCTTTCCCTCAACCGTCCCGCCTCCTCCTTCGCGAGCATTACTGCTTCGCAGAAGGAGGTGACGGCTGCCCATGCCCTCTCGCTCCGTACCATGGCCTGAACCAGGGCCGGACGCGAGAGGTCTCTGCCGCCGATCGCCTCCACGAGGACACGGCGGTGCTCTGCCCAAGCCGGGCAGACCTCCACCGTATGCTCCACCGTGTCCTCCGGGCGATCCACACAGTGGTGACACCCGGACGTTTCCTTCCGCCTTATCCGACACAGGAACCTCCCGAAGCTGCCGTGTCCGGTGAGGACCTGCATCAGGCGGAAGGTGAGGACGCCGTGGCGCCTCTCCAGCCACTCCTCAAAGAGGGGACTTATCGCCGCAATCGTGGCGTGCCCAGCACTGGGTTGCGACAACCGTAACACTGACACACTGGACTGTGTTGCCGAAAATTATTTTCCTAACTCCCCAAAAACCAAACGCAATTTCCCAAATATGAGAAGAAAAATAAAAAATAATGAAGTTTTTAATTATTTTTATAGGGATTTTGATATTCCTTACAATTTATATTTTTTTGGAAGGTATAAATTCAACAATACCACCCTTTTTTTTAATTGTCTCTAGTAGTCTGGTAGTCATGAAGGAAACTTCCCCGCAATTCGGGGAATTGTCCAAAAATTGGGAACCCTGGTCTTCAATATTTTTCATTAATTAAATCTTCACTTTACATACAACCAATGAGGACCAAGCTCCTGCCGCCGGAGTTACGCCCCTAATTTAAACCATTTCACTATTGTGTGCCGTTCATACACACGAAAATATACACGAGTGTGTTATGAACGGAATGTAGACGAAACGAATGCTTGCCTTGCTTACGTAAAACGTAAGCTCCGTCGAACTATGAGTCACGTGGCGTCTGCGACAAATTGCTATAAGAGTTTTAACAGGAGTTTAACTTTTTTTAATATTTTGTATTATTGTATTACATAGTTAAAATAAATGCATTTGGCGTTGTTGGTAGGGTAGGGTAGGCTAGGCCTAATTGCCTCTATGGACGGCACGCCCCTGCAGTCCGTGAACTCCGCCAAGTTAGAAATGTCATCGGTCGGCATATACACACTCACCACTAGTATAGATTTATTACTTAACGCAATCTTCACAGCACATACGCGCGGAGTAAGACACTCAATAGCCGACACGTTACTGAACATTTTTTTTCGCCACAGAATAGCCACACCACCGTAGGGCCTCCCAGGTATCAATCTAGACGCTGAATCCATGCCTGGCGTACCCATCGAACTGAACTCACAGTTAATGGTGTCCAAATTTAAGCCTATATTTGCTCTTTCTGCCCTAGGTGTAAAAAACAAGATTTCAGTGTACAGCGGAAATATTAATTTTAATGTCTAAATCGTTTTCGTGTTCGGCCGAAAATAAGACTAAAGCCGAAGCTTAGTTCTCGTTATCGTTTTCGGCTAAAAATCTACTTTCGGTCGGACACTAATTTTGATTTGATTGTGTAGCAAAACTCGGGTCAAAATTCAAGATGGCGTTACAAAATTTACATGTAAAATTATAAGCAACCTTGAAAACCATGAAAACGACACCCATGACGAAAAAGTTGCGAATTTTCGGTGGCGCCATCTTGAATTCTGATTTTACTCCATTATCGTTGTCAACGCCCTCGGAAGCATTCAATGTACCTACTTTACATTATCGTTGTCACCACCCTCGGAAGCCATCAATGTCCCTACTTTACATTATCGTTGTCAGCGCCCTCGGAAGCCATCAATGTCCCTACTTTACACTATCGTTGTCAGCGCCCTCGGAAACCATCAATGTCCCTACTTTACATTATCGTTGTCAGCGCCCTCGGAAACCATCAGTGTCCTACTTTACATTATCGTTGTCAGAGCCCTCGGAAACCATCAATGTCCTACTTTACATTATCGTTGTCAGCGCCCTCGGAAACCATCAATTTCCCTACTTTACACTATCGTTGTCAGCGCCCTCGGAAGCCATCAATGTCCCTACTTTACATTATCGTTGTCAGCGCCCTTGGAAACCATCAATGTCCCTACTTTACATTATCGTTGTCAGCGCCCTCGGAAACCATCAATGTCCCTACTTTACATTATCGTTGTCAGCGCCCTCGGACGCCATCAATGTCCCTACTTTACATTATCGTTGTCAGTGCCCTCGGAAGCCATCAATGTACATTATCGTTGTCAGCGCCCTCGGAAACCATTAATCTCCCTACTTTACATTATCGTCGTCAGCGCCCTCGGAAACCATCAATGTCCCTACTTTACATTATCGTTGCCAGCGCCCTCGGAAGCCATCAATCTCCGTACTTTACATTATCGTTGTCAGCGCCCTCGGAAGCCATCAATGTCATAATTCATAATTCATTTATTCACTTTTAAATAGAGTATCTACAATCGGTGGTTTAACATGTTACATTATTTGGTCTTATTTTCTATTTAGCCTTATTAGGGCATGTGAAGTTTTTTTGGAAAAGAATAATAATAATAATAATAAAAAATGAAATAATGTTAGATAAAAAAGGATGGGTATGTCATGATCAATTCATGTCTCTAAAATTCAAAGTACCTAATGTCAAATATATAGTACCTGGCCAAATACAGTGTCCAGTACCAGTAAAAAGTCATTTTTTTACGTTAAACAATGTCACATTTATACAATAAAAATAAAAATAATAACCATAATTAATAAAATTGAATTATTCCTGTAACCATTCATTTATTGAGTAAGTCATCTTTTTAAGAAGTAGCTCTTTAAGCTGTTTCTTAAATTTTGGCAGAGGGAGATCTTGGATGGCTGTTGGTAACCTATTATAAATTTTAACACACATAGCTGAGCAATTTTTTTTAAACACCGCAGTCCTTGGTGCAAATTCTAGCACTAGTCGCTGACTATGTCTTGATTTACGAGGATAGGTATTGTCACGTGTATATATATAACGAGCTTTCACAAATAGGTTAGGATTCGATTTTACAAACCCACAAATTTCAAAAATGTACATACTCGGTAGGGGTAATATTTTGAGTTTATTGAAGTAAGGTTTACAAGACTCATATGGAGGAATGCCAACAATTGCTCTTATGCAACGTTTTTGGGATAGAAAGACCCGCTGGTAGTCTGTTGAGTTGCCCCAGAGTATTAAACCGTAACGTAACACAGAAGCCACATAACCATGATATGCCAACAATACCGTACGTTGTGTTGATGTAGTTCTTAATCTATTTAAAACATAAACGAAACTATTAACTTTTTTGCAGACCCCATCAACATGTGATTTCCAATCTAGGTACTTGTCCATGATGAATCCTAGAAATCGCACATTGGTAGATTCATTGATTTTTGTACTGTCATATGAAATTTGCCTTGGAACGATCTTTGATCCACGGGTTTGGAATTGCATAAAAGTCGTCTTGCTGATATTCACCTGTAAATTATTCCTTACTAACCACCCTATGACTAGGTCAATAGTGTTATTTATATCAATGTCAAGATTATTATTAATTATATTGTCGTATGTTAATACTATAGAGATGTCATCAGCAAATAATATACATTTATTAGTAATAATGTCAGGTAAATCATTAATATATATAAGAAAAAGAAGGGGTCCGAGAATACTTCTTTGTGGGACGCCGTAACTGTTGACAATATACTCAGACCTCTCTTGTTTTACTACTGCATTTTGCTCACAAGTTATTTCGACACATTGTTCACGATTATCCAAGTATGTTTCTAACCATAATAACGCTGGGCCTCTGATACCATAGTTAGATAACTTTTTTATAAGCAGTTCATGAGAAACAAAGTCAAATGCTTTTGACATGTCAAAAAATATTACCATTGTCTGCTTTTTCTTATCAACATTTACTACGATACTGTGCACTGAATCAAATGCGGCAAGTGTCGTTGATTTTCCCTTTTGAAAGCCATATTGTTCCTTTTTAATTAATTTGTATTTATCCAAATACGAAGATAATCTATTATGCATAGCCTTTTCAAATATTTTAGAGATAATAGGGATTAAGGTTATGGGTTTATAGTTGCTCATTTCTGTTTTATCTCCTTTTTTATGCAATGGCTTGACTACTGACTTCTTTAACCGGCTAGGAAAACTTCCTTGTTCGAAGGATAAATTTACTAGGTATCCTAGCACGGGGACAATACTGACTACGCATTTTTTTAGAATGTCAGTTGTGATACCATCATAACCAACAGAACTAGTATTATTTAGGGACATAATAATATTTCTAATTTCAATGTCTTCTATTGGTGTAAGAAATATACTATTATTTGCACGGTTTTTATTTGTGTTTTCTATGTTCCCATTATCGCTGTTCGATAATTGTATTAAGTAGTTATTGAATTTGTTCGCTATTTCATAAGGATTGACACCACTGTCAGTTTTTATTTCATTTATGAATTCTTGATGGGCATTACATTCTAGATCATTGTTGATGACTTTCCACGCAGCTTTACAGATATTCGTAGATTTATTTATAAAATTATCATTGGAAATTTTTTGCGACTTTGATATACAGCGCCGCAGTAAATTTGAGTATTTGTGATACGTAGCTTTATTCTCTTTTGTTCGTTTTTTATAAAAAACTAAATCTTAGATTTCGTTTGGTTTTACAGCTAAGTCGTAATCCCTTAGTGATCCACTTTATATTACGGTACTTTGTGATAATCATTTTTCTAATCTTTGGGAAACATAATTAAAAAAATAAACATAGATCTTCATAAAAAATATTAAAAGATAAATTCAGGTTGGATTGTTTGTAAACACTATCAAATGAAGCTTTCTAGACTTTCCCGAAATATTTTCCTGACAGAAATCTCTCTTTGATATATAATATTTTGATGACTGAGAGATTTTGGTTTTTATTGTTAAGTCTAACATCTGGGCTGTGTCGTGATCGGAAAGTCCTAGTTTCAATATTTGACCAGATGCCTTTTTCACGTTACTAATTATATGGTCTATGCAGGTATTTAGTCTTGTCGGCTCGTTAATATGTAATGTCAAATTATAATTATGTATTATGTCAAATAATGTTTTTACCGCTTTACATTCCTTGAGCGTGTTAATGTTAATATCACCAGCAAGTACAATTTTGTGTCGGCAGTATTTGCTGTGAAATAATATTTTATTTAACAGCGTATCAAAGTGCTTTAGGAAGATTTCAACATTTGATTGAGGTACACGATAGATACATATGATTACAATTTTTAAACTTAGCACCTCAATCCCACAGCATTCGAAAATCTTTTCACGAGCAAAACTTTGTATAATATTTATTTCTTTATACTTTATACCTTTCTGAATATATACACAAGTACCCCCTCGCCTTTTCTCCCTGCAGTATGTTGATGCTAGGTCATATCCAGTTATTTTGGCATTTTTTATGTCACCCTTTCCTAAGAATGTTTCACTAAAACACAAAACATGTGGGATGATTTTTGTTATCTGTAAATTAGTGAGAGTTATTTCAAGAATATCTTTTTTGCATAATAAGCCAGCTATATTCTGGTGCAAAATATGAAAAAGCGGTGTATTGTTTTCATTGGGAACGAAAAAAACTATCAATATTTGACTCGCTTATTGGCAGTTTTCTTACTTTTACAAAGTAATAGGGGATTGTACCCTTTTTAGGTTTAATTTCCGATGATGTACTACAGTTTACTTGTCTTGTGGTGCGTTTATCATGTTGAGTTCGTGGTTGAAAATAATAGGGTATGGTACCCTTCTTTGGGCAATTGCTTTTATTTTTGTTTTTTATTAACCGGCTGCGTAGTATGTACTTTTTTGGGATTTTTATTATTGTATGTCAGATATTTTGTTTGTAGTCACTATAGTCAATTGCTAAATTTATTTGTTTACAAAGTTCGTCAAGGTTAACCTTGCCATAATAATCAAAGTATGCGATAATATTGTCCATATCATATCCTTTTTCTATACCTAAGTCTATAAATTGACAGTTTTTGAATTCATTACAGACCATTTTTAACATGTTGTTCAACATTTTTTCATTTAAATATTTACTACTTATAATACTAGTTACAAATACATGTCTATCTTCCAAAAGTTTTAAAACAGCCGAAATTTCTGTCATCACATGTGTGGGATTTACATCGTGTTCTCCTATAGATAAAATGACTCGATCGTCTTCTTGAATTTGAGAATAATGTTCATGAATTGGTTTTAGTATGTCTTCGGTTCTAGCCCCAGGTTTTATTAATCCAATTATATGATAATTTTGATATTTCCCATTCTGACGTGAATGTATAAGATGACTTGATAGTTCGCGGTATTGTTTCCCTCCAAATATGTGAATTTTGTTAGAATTGTCAGTACCCTTCCGATTAATTAAAAACTCAGTGGAATTCCTTTCAGCAGATGTGTCATTGCTCGCTATCTCCGATCTCCTGTGTAGTACGGATGTGTCGCTGGTGGCACCATCTGTTATCGCTTCTGCTTCCGTAGTGTCTGCATGTTCAAGTCCAAGGTCCACGCAGCTACTGTTGATTTCCTCATTAAAAGATTGCCTCAGCTCTCTTGAGATTCTTTTCCTTCTCTTGCTTTTACTCTTATGGCTCCTCTACTTTTTGTTTCTGAGCATATTTTTTGTAAGTGTTTGGATTTATTTATTTCTTTGTTTAAAACGGTTTTTAATGCCATGTTCTCCTCAGTAAGGTTCTCTAATTCCGCATGTGCACTATCTAACTCTCTTTTAAGCTGTGTTATTTTTGTTTTTAAATCATCTGTGTCACTGTCATAAGCAGTCGACAAGTCTGGTAAACTGTAATTTCAGAGAATTTGAGAGAATTTTGTTATTTCAGAGTTTGTTGATTCTAAAGAAATATCTAGGGAGCTGTTTGTAGTGGTCCTAGGTCGACGAATTGTTATATTACTTTCTTCCATTGTGCGGTGTTTTAAATTTGTAATTTAGGCAGTATAATATACAGTATTAATAGACTATTCAAAACTTGAGTTGCATATTATGCGTGTAACGGAGCACAGTCTCAAAAGGCTGGTGTTCAGTCTTGAAATTTTGTTACGAGTTGATTTCCGAACGACAACTAACAATCTTTATTTACATAACCAAATTACAAGATGATTATTAACATTAACTAAATTAAATTAAAACTAAGTTAAGCTTAAAAAAGGCCCTCGGGGCATTGTACCGAGGATGCTGGCGGCATTTCCTCGCTGAATTGCAGACAACTTTTGTGTCATAGATTTCGTGGTGAGTTCTGATTGGTCAATTTTTCTAATGAGTGACAATGAGTCAGCTGTGGTTTGTTTACATTATCAAGATATCGTGAATTTAAATTAG
Organism: Atethmia centrago; assembly: GCA_905333075.3. Taxonomy (NCBI): domain Eukaryota; kingdom Metazoa; phylum Arthropoda; class Insecta; order Lepidoptera; family Noctuidae; genus Atethmia; species Atethmia centrago. The sequence goes on along the minus strand of HG995380.1, from coordinate 31,403,145 downwards.
TAACTGTTTCCAATTTTATGCAGCACTTCTAATGTTATTGTTATTATGTTAACCATTTACACTCACGTTTGGCTAATTTAGATGTATTAATCCTTATCCTTTTCCAGGCACAAATTCGAAGTTATACCTTTGTTTGTGGTCCACAATAACCAAAAGTCACTGGTTATGAATTATTGTTCTGTTCACCAACCACTTTATTGCTTACCGGGATAACAATCCCCCGTTGTTTTTATCGAAAACTACGCATATTTCTTGATGTTTTAGCTTTTCAAGTACAATAACAAGATTAAATTAGTTTAAAAAACCCTAGTTTACATTATCGTTGTCAGCGCCCTCGGAAGCCATCAATGTCCCTACTGTACTCTTAACATAACATATCATCACGCCTGTATTCCCCGAAGGGTTACACAGAGGTGTTCATAGTATGGTACACTCACGTTTCGTGACTCCACCGTACGTCTTTTTTTTTGTCATTATACAGCATTCGGGATTCCATCATACTCGTATCATCATATAAAATATTCGAGCCAGCGTAATAGAAACCGTATGAAATTACTACTAAAGACTGCGGAGTCGACATCAGGACTAACTGCTTCTCACACGGACAAATGTACGTCGCTTGCTTCCGCATCACCAGTCGTGAGTCTCTGTATACTTTGGCTGCTGAGACCAACACTACAAACGTACTTACTACGTTACAGGGAAGTTTTAAAAATAATATAACATCACGCCTGTATTCCTTGAAGGGTTAGGCAGAGATGTACCTATAGTACACCCACGTGAGGTCCCATGTAATAGGGGCGAGCCTATTGCCGTTAACCGGGCACAAGTCCAGACATCAGACTGTTACTGAGAAATTAAAGATGGAAAACCCAATAACACTTTGCCTGACCCGGGAATCGAACCCAAAACGTCATGCTCAACAGCAGCGCTTGCGATTAGAGCAATGAGGCAATTTTTTTATAAAAATGTCGCTGTTATTTTAGTATATTGTGGTGTCTTACGAATTCCACGCGAACGAAGTCGCGGGCAGAAGCTAGTACATAAAATTTTCATAAATTAATTGGCAAGGTGTATTATAACACTTATCTTTTTAAATACATAGTTCCCTAAGAGATTCGCGACAAAATAGACTATATATGGCTCTGACAGCTCTCATTTGGCCCAATATCGAACCTTAAGGAACGTCCATTACCATTTCAGATTGTGTTGATTATGCTGTTTAAGTTTATGTCAGAGTAGGCTGGTGACAACTAGGTACTTACCTTGAATACTTGAGCGAGTCGACATAGCCGATGTCATCGGTGGCGGACGCCGCTGCCGCAGCTTCGGCAGCGGCTTCGGCTCTTCGACAACTTCTGCAATTTCCCTTGTGGACTGTTGTTTGATAACACTAGGAGATGATAACAGAGGTGTTAGTTCAAACATCAACCTAATAAGCTTATTATGTTCCCACAGCTGGGCCCTAGGCCTCCTCTGTGAGGGCAAGTGGACTGTTATCCAAAGAGAATTGGTGAATGTAACATGTCATCGAATTTCCTCACGACTTTCGAACACAGGCACGCACTTGACATTTTGCAGTTGCTTACAACACAACTGCTCCTACAATGGTGAATGGTTTTAGAATTTCCTCACGGTATTTTCCATATGATATCCACTAACATCAGTGAAGGAAAATATCGAGAGGAAGCTTGGCTTTATCTACACGGGTGTCCGGTAATTAATGGATAATAATAACCTTGAAATATGTCATGGTAGAACAGATGGCCGTATTTATGCAAAAAGGAACCACACGACAAATTTCGTTTTTTTACTTTTTTGAAGAATACTATGGCCATTCAGAAAAAAATATATGCCCATGTGGTACCAAAGACATGTGTTTTTTTTTTATAATAAATAATAATAATCTATGTTTTTTGTTTTGTTTTTTACATTCTTGTATACAACGACCACAAATTAATGAATTCCATGGGTTTTTCTTTTTGTTATATTAATTTACGATAACTGAGCTGATAAAATCAAACATCAAAACCAAAATATTTTATTTCACATAAACCTCATGGACACTTATGAAACGTCAGAAGCTAGATGCACGGTTCCAATTGGTAGTTTCCTATGGAGAAGAGCCGGCAAGAAACTCCACGGTTACTCATAGATGCTTATCTATCCTTATCTTATTGCTTAATAAGATAAGGATAGATTAAAAGCAATAAATAGTATGCCTGCTATAGCACGGCTTTTTTAAAAACAACTTGAATTATTATTTTAGTCAAAAATTTGCATAAAATATTTATTTTGATAAAGTTGAAACATCAACATGAAAGCAGTGGATGCCCAGTGGTAACGGCCGCGACTTACGAGTGGGTCGTAGGTTCAAACCCATACAGGCGCTTTAATTTGTGCAAATTATTTCATCACCACTGCTCTCAAAACGGTAAAGGAAAACATCGTGAGGAAACCGGCATCTCCTAGAACCAAAAAATTCGAAGACATGTGACATCTACCAACCCGCACTGGGCCCGCGTGGTGGATTAAGGCCCACTCCCTCTCACAGAGAGGCCTCTGTCCCAGCAGTGGGAACATTATAGGCTGATTATGTATGTTATGTGAAACATCCGTAGTGGAAAAAAAAATATGAAAATACAAGTGACCAATTACTTTAAAATAATATATTCTGTGTTATTTGTTCCAATATTGCAAACTTTGTTATATAACCAAAATACACTCCTTTTCTAATAGCAATAATTCACTATTTACATTAGATACAATAATTAATAATACCATTTTTAAATCGGCTTTAAACATATATCATAATTTATATTATTTATAGCAAAATATTTAAAAAGTTAATACTCAAGCAGTTGCTAAGGCATTTCAATTTAAACAGCCTTCCTTCATAATTAAGAATATGGCTGTGGCTGCTGAAACACATATTTAACGAAATTAAATAAAATTGTTTCTTCTGTAAGTAGGATATTGGAATCACTTTTATCAAACAATATTAAAAATAATAGATAAAAATAGATGGAGTTGACATTTACTATCTGACTACCTCTGATAAGAAATGGCGAAACAAACTCAAAGTCTTAAAGTCCAGACCTAATCTTGGTCAGATCAGATGAGAACCATGTAGATCCATGTCTGAAATGGTCTTTTGAGGAAAGAACCACACAAATTTGAGTAAACCTGGCCAGTCCGTGCAAGCATTTGTCAGTAATCGTGTAGCTCAACGACTCGACGAAAAATACGAACAATCAATTGAGTCAGCTGATGTGAATAATGGGATAGAATATTGTGTGAGATTATTAGTAACAGTAATAGTGAGAATATTATTATGGAGTTAATAGAAGGAGTTACACAAAATAGTGGGGAAAGCGACGACGTAGTGAGATCGAGTAAAATAAATAGACAGATAGACCAAGAGGAAATGTGGACAAACGTTACAAGACGGGGTAAACGTTTTGAACTAGTCATGTTCATGATGAGATAAGAATACCCGAAGATGAAATAGAAATTAGCATAACGTCTAACGAAAAGTTACCAGTTTGGATTAGCAAAATTATTAAAAACAGAAACGGAAATAACAAGTATAAAATATATTAATGCGTTTAAGGATCTTATCCAGTTTAGTAATGAAGAGAGTGCAAATTAATTAATTGAGTCAAAATGCTTGAAAGAAAAAGGAATTAGATGTCAGAGAACATTGGAGATTAGAGAAACTTACGGCGTTATTGAAGATATATATTAAAGATATATAGAATCATCTGAGGAAGAAATACTGGAGGGTATGAGCTGTGACACAGAGATCATAGGCATTAAAAGATTAAAACGGCGCAACACAAATAGTGGACAATGGGAACCTGGAGAAACAGTCCGAGTAACCTTTAAAGGATCTTCCTTACATACCTACGTACAAATCTTTGATACCAGGGTGAAAGTGAATCCCTAACAATTCCACGTAACGCAATGCTCACGCTGTTGAAGATATGGGCATACGTACGCATATGAGTCCGAGACTTTTACGCAAAGAGAGTTACGCCTGACTTCACAAAGTATTCAGCGTCTTTACGCTCTCAAGGGAGCATCGAGCAACGCGAAGCACGGTTATCGGCTGAACGAGAGCGTCGCGCACTGTTACGCGAGTCTGAATCTCTCTTAGAGAGAGAACGACGGTCAGTGTCAGCCAGAGATAACTATGAACGAGCTCGGTTGAACGATGAAAGGTGTTTAGCGTTTGAAAGGGAAAGAATAGACGAAGTGCGACAAGTAGAAACAGCAAAACAGCGTCACTCTCGCCTGTAGGCTGACCGACCTCGATCCTATATGAACAGAATTACAACTGAGGACGCTGATGAGTCTCTGAAATATGATGTCACAAATATTATTATACCCTCTGGGAGGTAACCCAAACACGCAAGAGTTCGTAAATTTACCGTTAAAAATTGGTGACGGCACATTTCCGACCACACAAGAGTAAACTACGTCATTACGGTGTCGTCAAAACGAAGCTCTCAAAGTAATAAGTTCTTATTTACATTATAGGTTGCAATGTGTGATGAATGTGTTGATGGTGTGAAATCTTCCGGGCTACTAGTTCAGTGTAACTCAAGGCTCAATACTGGGTCCATTCTTATTCTTATTGTATTTTAATGACTTATTCATCATTCTATTTAAAGGGTATCTGTGACGTTGTGCTGGTCGCAGATGATACCTCTCTTATTTTTAAAGTAGACAAGATTTTGACGACGTAAACAGTGCACTCTCAAAGGTTACGGACTGGTTTACGACAAATAACTTAGTTCTCAATACCAAGAACACGAAATGTATAAACTTCGCCTTACCGAGTGTTAGAAATTAAGAACCCAACATCGTCTCCGATAGAGAGGTGTTTGAAAAAACTGTAGACTCAGCGGTTTTCTGGGACAGTAGATGCCAAACTTCAGTGGGGCCGTCATATATCAAGCTAGCGGAAAACTTACGCCGTCAGGAAAGTAAGACAATACATTGACGTTGACACAGCTCGGTTAGTCTTTTTTAGTTATTTTCATAGCGTTATGTCCTACGGTATTCTGCTGTGGGGCAAAGGCGCTGACATTCAAACTATATTTGTAAACGAGCTGCTCGCTCAATTTACCAGTTAAGTGCCAGAGTTACTCTGAGATTTTTTTTAAAGATATTGGTATTCTCACGGTCGCATCACAGTTCATCTTCGCTAACATCTTATACAGGAAAAAAAATGACCAGTGCAAATTTTGACTATGTGTTTAGTTGTTTTATTAAACTTATATTTTTATTTAGATATATGTCTTAGTACAAAAAATAAAGTTATCGTTAACGAAAGATGTTTACTTTGAATTTTTTAAATTTGAAACCGACACCGAAGTGATCCTACGAACGAAAAGTGTCTTGATAGACTAACAGGCAGACAGACGGACACCGAAGTGAGCCTACGAACGAAAAGTGTCTTGATAGACTAACAGGCAGACAGACGGACACCGAAGTGATCCTACGAACGAAAAGTGTCTTGATAGACTAACAGGCAGACAGACGGACACCGAAGTGATCCTACGAACGAAAAGTGTCTTGATAGACTAACAGGCAGACAGACGGACACCGAAGTGATCCTACGAACGAAAAATGTCTTGATAGACTAACAGGCAGACAGACGGACATCGAAGTGATCCTACGAACGAAAAAAGAAAAATGTGAAATTTCGTGAAAATTGGAAAATTCGGGAAAACTGATAGTGCATTTTATATGAGAGTTTTGTTGGACAGGACAATGTCTATCGGCTCAGCTAGTAGTTGATATAAGTCTGAAAGCGCCAACCCGTCTTGAGCTAGCGTGGTGGTCAATGCTCGTCTCTGAACGACAAGAGGCCTCTGCCCTGCAGTGGGACCATAATAGGCTGGTATTATTATTACTAAGTGGTAAATAAACTATTGTAGCGATCCTCCTGAATGCACCTTAATCTAAGTTCGATTGGGCAGCGTATCGAGTGGTTGTGCATAGGTAGGATGTTGATGTCGTATTAATACTAGGTAGATACTCACTCTGGGCCTTCTATTTCGAGCTCAGTGACTGATGGTACTTCAACAAACTGAGCCTCTGTGGAGGAAACCTCGGCTGCTGATGATGTTGAAGCACGATGTCTGCAATGAAACTTAAGATCAAGAAATCGTAATTGATCACAATACTTCATTACACGAAAGAGTGGTGTTGATCAGGTCGCGAGTTCACGACAACAGTAGTCTACCTGTTCTAGCCCTAGGCCACATTCGGGCTGTGCAAAACTAGAAAATATACACAAAATAAAAATCAAATCGCGTGTGCGGGGGGATCCCCCCCATCTTTTACATCCTGCCCTACCTAAATAAACAAAGATGGCATAAAAATCTATAGCTATGTATATCTGATGGCGTGATAATGACTTCTTCCATTTCTGGTATAGTTTCACACACTCGTATTATTATTAATTCAATATTTGCACGAATTTAACATTAGCGTGTAAATATTTAATTTGGTATGTTGGTAGGGTAGGTTTAGGACCAGGCCCGGGTCGACGGCGCGTCGTATTCCACGCGCGCCTCAAAGAGATGTCGTCAGCACAAAAGTAGGGGTCCACTAGGGCCGATGCCTGCCGGGGTCGCGGGAAGGTACTTATGGGTCACCGACGCCCCCGCAACACAGGCAACAGGAAGGAATACGGGTGGGTTTTAGTCAGTAAGAGTCTGACACACCCTCCCGCTCCGCCCAGAGCGGGAGAAGTTATTTGATGATTTCCCACCCTCAAAAAAAAAAAAGGTTAGGTAACTACACGAACAAACACGAACGAACGAACGAGTACAAGGTTTTTTTCAAAATTAATAAGCATACATATTTAATATATACGTATGGAAGGATGAAACGAAATACAATAGTGAATAAACTTAGTAGTATTCGAATAAAGGACATCAAGAGTCACAACTTCACATTTAAAATAACACTTGCTTTAAAAAGAGTGTTTGTGTTCGCTTGATGTTACAAACTTAAAACTTAATTTAAGTAGGTATATATTTGCACAATTTAAAACCTAACTAGGTGATTACTACTCTTAATGCTAATAATTCTCTTTGTGTACAACAGAGAAGATTATATAGGTACATACTAATTATTTACATACCTTTAAAACAAAAATTTAAGTAAGTATTGTAATTAGTTATAGGTAAAGAGTGTGTAAGACTTACAACTCTGTGCTCCCAGAGTTGTAAGGAGGAGCACACAACAACCGGACTCCCCAAATGTCAACCCACCTGCGCGCGGTACCCTGCCGCTGACGGACGAGGCGCTGACAACCGACCGATGGCGGTATAACCATCCAAGAAGCCAATCTAAATTCTCCAGAGCGATGACGGGCAGCAGCGTCATCGGTGCGAAAGGATTGGCACTGCGGTCACCAACCCGCTTGCCCAGCGTGGTGACTATGGGCATTACCTCCCAAATGAATAAAGTGCCAAAACAACGGCCCCCAGTTCCTGGTGGTCCCGCTATTCCTGGTCAAACTAGCGGTCACGGTAACGGCGGGACGGGGGTGCGAAGAATCCCCGGGCTACGGCAGGCTACCAACGATGACTACATCTCGCGACGTACAATGGACGTTCGATGAGGCTGGACCATCACCTTGCCGAACTCGAGATAGAGTTAGGTCGCATTAACTGGCATATACTGGGGTTATCTGAAGTCCGAAAACAGGGGGAGGACACGATAACCCTGGAATCAGGTCACCTATTCTACTTCCGCGAAGGTGATCAGCTCTCTCAAGGCTGTGTCGGCTTCCTTGTTAACAAGGAATTCACTAGCAGCGTTGTGGAAATCAGTAGTGTGTCGACACGGGTAGCGTACCTTGTAACTCACTGACAGGTACTACCTGAATGTGATACATGTATATGCGCCGACTTCGACATGCTCTGACGAGATAGCTGAGGCCATGTACGAGGTAATGCACAGTACGACAAAGGCCCACTAGAACGTTGTTATGGGTGACTTCAATGCCAAAGTACAAGGAATACAAGAATGCGACGAAATGAAAGTTGGACCGTTCGGTTTGGGCGCAGGAATCACAGGGGGCAAATGCTGGTCAACTTTTTAAAGTCTCAGGGGCTCTTCTTGATGAATTTGCTCTTCGAGAAGAAAGCCCAAAGGAAATGGACCTGGCAGAGCCCCAGCAAAATCTAAAATAAAAAGTCATTTATTCAAACTAGGCTGAGAATCAGCACTTTTCGAACGTCAAAGTTACATAAGACAGTCCCCCAAAAATGCCCGCCATTCACCACTTCCTAGTGCTTTAGCTGGGAAGAAGAAGTGGCGGAATAAACTCCCCAGCAGCACACAAGTCTGTTTAGTTATATAAACTTGATTCTATTATATACAAATCGTATGCAAAGTAATTAACATTCATCATCTGCCTGCTTTTTCCCAACTATGTTGGGGTCGGCTTCCAGTCTAACTGGATGCAGCTGAACACCAGTATTTTACATGGAGCGACTGCCTATCTGACCACCACAACCCATTTACTGGGTACACGATACCCCTTGGTAAGACTGGTTGTCAGACTTTCGGGCTTCTGACGACTCCTAACAACTGTCAAAGATCTACAAACGACAGCCGAGACCAACGGCTTAACGTGCTTTCCGAGGCACGGAGGGGTCTTGGTATGTAAAGATGGTCACCCATCCACGGACCAACCGCGGCAAGCGTAGCTTAATCTGATCGATCGACCCGTGCGGCTGTTATTACTTGGCCACAAGCCCCAAGCAAAGTAATTAACATTACGAAACACAAAACATTAAATTAAATTACATACTTGCCATATGTTAGCTAGCACACGCCAGTATACCAACAAAACAATGAAAACTGTACTCAAGCAGATAAAAATTACAACATAAAAAACGTAAACAGAACTTAATACCTAAATAAAATCATCCAGGCATAAAGGGCGTGCCCGCTTACATAAGGCTAAACTAGCACCATCGAAGTAAAATAAATAAACAATTACTAATAGCAATTAAAACCATGATCAGCAAGACGACCAGTCACCACAAGCGGCACCCGTTCACGAGCATAACGCAAAGATAAGCCATCACCCCCCTCACCATATTGGAGGGAAAGAGGCAACCCGACCCCCGACGCTACCGCAGGCAGTGACATCTAAAGGAGCATGACGAACTTGCTGCCGGTTGCTCAGGCAAGAATAGTATAATCAATAGTCGAGGACGCTAGCTAACCACTTATTGCAATACAACTCATAAAAAAACACATTGTAATGAGTAGATTATGTCACTAATAAATTAAAATTTAACTAATACGCAAATTAAAATATTACATTGACTTATACAGTCAAATAAAAAATAATCAATTATATGAACTCATATAACCTGTCAGTAGGTAAGCTAATTCTGGAGAAAGAACATAAACATTGTCTTGAGTTAATCACAGCGACCATTCATTTGGACAAGACGAAAGTCATGTATAATTCGCACGTCTTGCCGAGTCCAATCCACATCGAAGGGTCGCTTCTCGGAGTTGTGAAGGAGTACGCCTACCTAGGACAAGTTATTCAGAAAGAAGCCGACAGGAGGATCCGATTGGGTTGGGCAGCGTTTGGAAAACTTCGTCAAGTCTTCTCGTCGCCAATCCCGCAGTATTTGAAGACTAAGGTCTTCAACCAGTGCGTCCTGCCCGTTATGACATACGGTGCCGAAACGTGGACACTGACAGTCGGGCTGGTCCACAAATTCAAGGTCGCTCAGCGCACCATGGAGCGGGCTATGCTCGGAGTTTCTTTGAAGGATATGTTCAGAAATGAAGTTATCCGTAAGAGAACCGGAGTTACCGACATAGCCTGTAGAGTCAGCAAGCTGAGGTGGCAGTGGGCTGGCCATGTTTATCGAAGGACCGATGGCCGGTGGAGCAGACGAGTCCTGGAGTGAAGACCGCGTATCGGCAAGCGTAGTGTGGGACGCCCCCCAGCTAGATGGACCGACGACCTTAAAAAGGTGGCTGGGACAGACTGGATGCGGAAGGCGGAATACAGGTTGTTGTGGAGCAGCCTGGGAGAGGCCTATGTCCAGCAATGGACTGTTATAGGCTGTGTTGATGAAAGAGCAATCAATGATCGTATCTGACAGATTATAAGCTTTTGTATCGTTATTTAGTACATTTAAAAACTTAGTAGTATGATTTAGTAAATAATTAAAACTTAATCTGTAACTTTAGGAACAATTTGTTTCCTGATAGTAATTCATTATTAGGACTGCTTTAGTTTTTCTCGGAAATCATGTCGAAGTTCTTGATGAAATTTAAACGGGGCGAGATGTATTGTAACAATTATATAATGTAATACTAAATATTGGAAAATCAGAGCCTTCTTTTAGCGTTTTTGAATTTGAAGTGTGTTGTTGCCATAAAGAGGTAACTAGATGGCGCTTCCGAATACTTATAATCTATAAAAATAATCAAATTAAATTAAAAAGAAACAATTCTATGGAACACATACATTGTATTAATAATAATAATGTGTTATAATAATAAAAATTATTTATTCAGACAAAGTCCATAATATTGTTAGTCACAAAAAGTATCTTACAAACTATGTTAGTACAGACAATACAAAAAGGTAGGATACAAGGTTTACGTGTAGTCATGAAACCTCTCGCTCAAGTTCAGGAAAGATTGTCACGCTATCCAACCAGAATCCGAACGAAAGCCTTCATGACTGCCGAGAAGTATGACTTTCTCAGCAATTACTTGAAGGAGACTGTTTGTGCTGCTCTGCACTCTGCTTAGTAGGGAGGCGGACCGCTTGCGCATTATAGCATGGAAGCCATCGACATTCGGACATCGGATCAACCCGAGCCTTCACAAACATACCCGAAGCGCTACAAAAGCGGGGCAGCCCTAGCAGCATCCTGAATCCATTATTGTACTGGACCCGCAAGGCATTGATCGACCTTTGAGTACAGCTGACCCACAGGCTACTGGTGTAAAAAGTTTGGCAGTAAGCTTTAAAAAGTGTAACCTTTACCTGTTTACTGCAACGAGCGAACCTGCGTGCCAGCATATTACTTTTGACCGCCAATGCCCTGCGCTCCCTTTCAATGTCAACTTGGTCATCAAGATCCTCAGTGACCCAGGGTATTTGAACTGGTAGACCCGTTTTAGTTCAACACCATTCAGTTTTATGGCGGGCACACTAGACGGACACTTGCCAGAGGCCCTGAAAACCAATAACTCACTTTTTTTGCAGTTATACACAAGACCTTGTTTATGGGCATACTTTTCACAGACCAGTAAGAGCTGCCTTAACGCACTGACAGCTGGGCTCAGCAGCACCATGACATCCGCGTAGCTAATATTATTCATGCATACATTATCAATTGAGCAACCGACATTAGTGCTGCTGAGCACAGCTAGCAGGTCGTTAATGTACAGGTTAAAGAGATTAGGGGAGATCAAACCACCTTGCCTCGTCCCGCACTCCAATCCGTACACTTCGGAGAGGTTTCTGCCCATCTGACATATTGGTCTGGTTGGCATACCAGTAGTGGAAGATGCGTTGCACCTGTGCATGCACTCCCGTTTTTTTAAGCTTAGACCACAGCGAGTCATTTGACACTAGGTCAAAAGCCTTTGAAAGGTCAAGGAAACATGCATACACAGGTGCACGCCTCTCCGTGTAGTATTGCACGGTGTGCTTGAGGCTCAGAATGGCGCTTTCAGTAGAAATTCCAGGGTGGAACCCAAACTGCGCATCATTAATGCTGAGATGCTTATCGAGTTCTGAGTCAAGCACAGCGTCCAGCACCTTAGCTACTACTGTCGCCAATAAAATTGGCTTGTAATTTTCTTTGTCAGATAAAACACCCGTTTTATTTTTTACAACGGGAACAATAATAGTTCGCAAGAGGTCGGGGGGCAGGTATGAGTGACTCAAGCATAGTGTGTAGAACATTGCCAGAACGCGCGGCAAATGAACGCCTGCATACTTTAGATGCTCAATGCTGAGCCCGTCGTGACCGGGTGACTTACCACTGGACATCTTCATTATTATACCCGACACTTGTTTGACTGTAACATTAAATAAGTCACCGGTCACGACTGATCCAGCATCAGGCATCACTTTTGAAGGACCAAGCGGGGAATTCACCATAACGTGTTCTCTAAACAGATCAGCAACACCCTTACTATCACTCACACCTCCCACGCTCACAGGGATGCCCGGCCTAGGATTCAACTTACTTGTTGCCTTCCAAAAATCGCCAAAGTTATTTGAGGAAAGATGTTGAGCAATTATGTCCATTAATTTGCTCATTGATGTCTTGGCACCATTTCAACTTTCTTTTGAACAATTTTCTACTCTCACACATATCTTTATAGACGGTACCCTCCTTTGGTTTATTATGCCCAACCCAATTCAAAAATTTAAGTCTGGCATCCCTGTGCGCCTCGCTTACATGTTTATTCCAACCAATAACTGTACAATTTCTGCGTGATTTGTTTCCATGCTTAGGATTGCATAAACATGCCTCGGATGATATCGTCACGATATTCTCATACAGTGTGTCCAGCTTTTTTTTGTGCTCCATAATATTACAAACATCAAAACTATGTGCATTGCCTAAATTCGTCTGGAAAATCCAGTAACTTAAATTTACCATTACAATAATCTCTGTATTTATCAATTTGCTCATGTTTTATTACCCCAAGCAACCTTATTACACCTAACCTCATTAAAACTAGTTTTACTTATAATTAAATTTAAGTCGCACTCAATAACAAGTGGTAGGTGATCTGACGAAAAGTGTCGTATTTAATAAACACATTTGTAATGGTTTTCCAAGCGGACCGACTAACAACGCAGTGGTCGAGCCACCGTGTACAGCCATGCACGTCACTTACAAATGTGTAGTTATCAGAAACACATCCTAACTTTTGAATGTCAGCACATATCCATTGATGGTCCTCACATAGACTATTCTCCTTCCCAAAAAGTTCACCCGGGTGTGCATTAAAGTCTCCTAGCACATAAATAGCCTCTACAGAAATATTTTCAACAATGGAACATACCTCGCTGAAACAATCCGTAAACTCGGGTAAATTATCCATCCCGTCCGTCGGCATGTAAACACTTAACACAACACTCACGCGGTTATTTGCTGTAGCTTTTTTGCACAAATACGTGGATTGTTACACTCAATGACAGACACTTCGCTGAACCTACTCGTATCTTTGCGCCACAATATCGCCACGCCGCCGAACGGCCTTCCCTTCAGGATGCCTGCAGCGGTATCGACGGCAGACGTACCGGTGTACGCGAACTCCTGGTCAATCGTGCCCAACAGTGGGATGTCATGTGGGAGCAACCATGTCTCCTGCAGTGCTACTACATCCGCCGACGCACACAGATTTCTCACACAGTCAATTGATCATTTGATGGACTTACTTAAAACTTAAAAACGTAGCTTTGGTGTTATCTTGTAGTTGTACATTCATGTTAATTGTTTTGTTATTCCACCATTCATACTCGTATTACGAGTACTCATAAAATTATTCGCTTTGTTAAAATAAACAAAACGACGAAACGACACACCTTCTGGCCACTGGCTGTCATCCAAAAACAACGCTAACTTGTGTTGTGGTACAAACATTTTGTATGCGTTGTAACTTCTCTGCTGGCTCATGTTTATTTTCTTAAGTGTCACTGTTGTATGTGTCTTAGATAGAATGTACTCAGAGATATAACTTTCAGATACCTGCTTATCAACATGTGTGCAAACAGGGGAATCTGGATATCCGCTGCTCGGAATTTGGCATTAGTCTCCAACGCAGCTTTCCTTCTGCTACCAGAAAAACGAAACTTTTTTTTCTTTCCCTGTACAATGGTCCATTCATTTTCATTCTGTTTATTGTACTTCTTGCCCGAAATAAGAGCTTGCGAGATCAACCGCGCCGACGAATTTAACGCGGTAGCCTGCACACTATCAGTTTGCATCGCAGCAGCGGTGGGGGCTTCGCCGTGTATAGGTAGCTGTTGCACGAGCGAGCTAAGGTCATGTTTACCACTCGCGGGCGACAAGGATAAACGATCAATGGCAATCTCGTTATCAGCTGGAATCGCACCTCGGTTCGATTTTTCTATGTAGTGCGGTAGGTCCATTGGCCCACTGTCCAAACAGAAACTATTTCTACTACCACAGCCTCTTTTGAAATTAATTTTCTGTGAACTATTACAAGGCGGATTTTCGTTTTTAGTCAGTTCTTTTTTGAATTCTTCAAAATGCTCGTTAGTCACATAGCATTCTTTTACCAACCGAAGCTCATTTTGTAACAATATGAGATCTTTCAATATCCTTGTAACATCTATATTGTCAAAAGTAACCGGTGGTAACTTTTGCAATTCTCGAGCAACAAAAATCGGTACTTCTTCAGGATCAATTACTTTAAGCAACACTATAATATCATAAAGATCTCTCTTCGACTTTCCGTCCCTTCTTCGTGAGATTTTGCGCTTCGCTCTAGCGATCGAATCAAAAAGCAGATTTTTCGCGGCTTCTATATCCTCGACGGAGAAAGCTGTAGTGCACAACCTCACCAAACTCTCCTCATCCATCACTTGCATATTATTTTGGACGAATGCAAGGACTTCACAAATCACTATATTGCAATTATTACACTTTTTTTTTGAGGGTGGGAAATCATCAAATAACTTCTCCCGCTCTGGACGGAGCGGGAGGGTGTGTCAGACTCTTACTGACTAAAACCCACCCGTATTCCTTCCTGTTGCCTATGTTGCGGGGGCCTCGGTGACCCATAAGTACCTTCCCGCGACCCCGGCAGGCATCGGCCCTAGTGGACCCCTACCTATGCGCTGACGACATCTCTTTGGCGCGCGTGGAACACACCGCGCCGTCAACCCGGGCCTGGTCCTTACCGGACGGTGAGCTACCCATTGCTCACCGTCCGCAAGCCCGAGCCTACGGTGGCCGGAAATCCGCCCAGGATTCCCGACGCCCTGGGCGTCTTCTGCAGCGGCTAGGGGCGAGAGGGCGCGAAACTTGCCTTTCCCTCAACCGTCCCGCCTCCTCCTTCGCGAGTATTACTGCTTCGCAGATGGAGGTGACGGCTGCCCATGCCCTCTCGCTCCGTACCATGGCTTGAACCAGGGCCGGACGCGAGAGGTCTCTGCCGCCGATCACCTCCACGAGGACACGGCGGTGCTCTGCCCAAGGCGGGCAGACCTCCACCGTATGCTCCACCGTGTCCTCCGGGCGATCCACACAGTGGTGACACCCGGACGTTTCCTCCCGCCTTATCCGACACAGGAACCTCCCGAAACTGCCGCGTCCGGTGAGGACCTGCGTCAGGCGGAAGGTGAGGACGCCGTGGCGCCTCTCTAGCCACTCCTCAAAGAGGGGACTTATTGCCGCAATCGTGGCGTGCCCAGCACTGGGTTGCGACAACCGTACTTTCCATGACGCCATGAAATCCCGCCGGAGCTCCGTCCGCTGTGCCGCGATTTCTCGCGGCAGCAGACTTACGCCCCGGCGTTTCGCCTCCTCGCGCCACTCCCATACGTGCGCGAGGACTTTTGCCTCCAGATCCCATGGCGGCAATCCGGCAAGGAGGCTCGCTGCCTCATAGGAGACCGTGCGGTATCCCCGGAGCAATTATTACACTTAATAAATTGAGACGTCATTTTTCTAGCTCAAAGGTCAACGACACGACCGCTCGTTAGACGCGCACGACGACTATGATGATTAAAATCAATATTAAAATTAAACTCATTAATAATTTGATAACCAGAGATTAATAGAGTAAATTGACAGCAGAGACAAAGAAAATAGGTCAGCGTCCCTTTTTCATAATTGATTCTTGAAGGACAAGAGACAATTATTTTGGAATCTCATTTTAACACCATTTATACATGTGATGTAGCGTCATATTTCTATCTAGGACCAGCCCTAGAATGATATATTAAATTAGCTGAGAGTATTCATTTATTGATTTAAAATACACTTTGTCACAGGCGACATGTGGTACTAGTGAATTTCATAACCTCAATATATTTCAACATGACTTTCTATTTGTTGGCAGGGTTTTTATATTTTACTTTATATTGTATTATTACTTCCCTTAATTAACGATTCCAATGGGATCTACGAGTATGTGGGAAAAGTTTTAAAAAAGATCACCTCAACATAGTGGGTGGTGGATGCCTATTTTTCCTCACATACATGGCATAAAGCGTTGGTGACTCAACTCTGGAAGGCAATTGGTTCCGTATACATCTTAACCGGCTTTGGCGTTGAACCTCCACTTAGATATCACACAGAAGCGATACTGCATGTGGATTGCAAAACTCTGAAGATTATTGTAAACGGGTAATGTCGACCCGAACTTAAGTAAGTCTACCTACTAGCTATTATGCCTAAGGAAGAACAAGCCATCCTGAAACCCTAAATTAAAATTTGTTGAGAAGATCAATTGTGTGTATACTTATTCCAATCTAAACCTCAAACTAATTAATTAACCCTTGAGTCTCAAGCAAACAGCTACCCTGTGTTAGTCGGTGAGTAGTGAAAAACCATTGCTACAAACTCTAACTAGGTACCAAGTATCTACAGCATTAAAATTCCTCGAAATCACCCAATCCCGCGGCGCCGGAACGAAAGTTTTCGTCGACGACGCCCGGGCATTCCATTCCCTTCCCTACCCGCTCCTGACGCTCCAGTCATTGCATAGTCGTTGCTCGCACATTCAATTTCAAACGTAGTTGCAAAATAAGTAGAACCTACTTTACTATAAAAAAGCGGTCCACGCGCGCGGTCGCAACACGACGCGCGACGCCGCGCTTCGGACGACTCGTGTCGGAGCGAAGAAAATCGTGGTCAAATAAACGCGCCCTAAGGATTAGGAAAAATGAAAATATGGATAAGGGTAAATAAAAAGATGTACGAGTATGTAGCGCAAACGTCAGTATGACAGTCGAGCTCAAGCTTGCGTAGTTGCGTACATTCACAGTTGACACGCTGGTACAGCTACACATGGACTGTGTTTCTGTAAGACACCCGGCCGCTAACGCGATCGTAAGTCAGTCTTCCGCGGAACTTCCTTTACGGCCGCATGAAAACATAAACACACAAACACAACATATTGTGTACGAGACCCACCGCATGGCGCGCGTTGGCTGGAAAATAAACAGACGCCCAGCGCGGCGCAGGTAACGCCGCGAGCTCGCGCACTGGGCCCAGCGCGGCAAACAACGCCGCAAGGTCGCACACTGGGCCCAGCGTTCTGCCTGCACACTGACACACTCGCTCACTACGTTTATTGCACTTTTACGAACGCCTGTCAGTCGAGCGATAAAACTCGCCAGATTAACTCGCTTATGTAGATACTATCCGACGACAGAGGAATCGGAGAACTCCCGCCACGCCGTGGTGATAAATCGATCGGAAACCCTACGAGTACGTAAGTAGTGAGTGATTAGTTATGATGCTATTCGTGCACGAGAGGCCGCGAGAGGCGCGGAGAGCGCAAGTCGTACGCGCACACCCGCGACGAACTTCAGATAAAAATCGCGCGACTGCCGCGCGCCGCCGCCGCCGCCGCTGATAAAACTTACTAACAGCTGACTAACTTTTGAGCGTATATGGTTGCTGGTTTTAAAGTTTCCGTAGCCCAGTGGTAAACAGGGAACGCTTGAACCGTCGTACCCGTCTGAGACACGGCCATTTCACTGTGAGACCTTTAGCACTATGTCGGTGAAAATTGGAATGAAGATGTCTGTGCAACGTTAAACAATGGTACAGCGAAATTACTAGAAAAATAAAAATAAGAAAACCCGACGAACTACCCGTCATATAAAAAATACACACAAGCGTGTGGGGTAAGTATTGTTGGATCTCATAATTTTAAAAAACTATAGTTTTTGAGATAATTAATTTAGGTTACAACCACAGAAATAATTTTGTTTATCATTGTTTTTCGAGTAAATTTAACTTAATTTTGAAGCCGTACCGAGCAAGTGTGCATTCGTAAATATTCACCCGGCTTCCAAGGGTTCCTTCACTGTGAAGTGTGTGTGGTTCGACGCGCACATGGCTCGACTTTTCTGAATATAATCAAATAAAAAGCGACTATTCTACCAGGTTCAAATATGGCAGATTCCGACGAAAATTGTCCGATTTCGTAAAAAAAAAATGGAGGCTGAACGCGATGTTGGCGGAAGGGATCGGGTAATGACCGATGCAAAAAAAACCAGAAGTGGTCCAGTATGCAGGTGCAGCGCAGACAACAAACTTTTGTGCGAAGTAGTCTGTAGCACACACCAATGTGATTACATTTTATTAGCTCACAAGCTTTCATTATTCACTCACTCCTTCGCACAAAAAGTCTGTTGTCTGCGCTGCACCTAACTCTGGGCAATCGTGCGTGTCGAGCGCCCTCTTCTCCCGCGCCCCGCACCACGCACCTCATACTGCCAGTCAGCTACTCCGGCCTTCGCTGAGACGACGCGGCAACGTCCCACATGGATGTCGGTTATCAAGTCGCAGCCGCGCCGAGCCCGCATACCCGCTACCTGCCCCTGGCGCGCAATGTTACACGTTATCTGCACTCGAATGTAAACGTGCGTGTCAAGCGCCCTCTTCTCCCGTGCCCCACGCCACGCACCTCATACTGCCAGTCAGCTATTCTGCTGAGACGACGCGGCAACGTCCCACATGGATGTCGGTTATCAAGTCGCAGCCGCGCCGAGCCCGCATACCCGCTACCTGCCCCTGGCGCGCAATCTTACACGTTATCTGCACTCGAATGTTAACGCACCCGTTGTTGGCACGGTGAAGAGCGTTCACCAACACTCGTATCGCAGGGCTATTGGCTATCTTTTTCATTGCCAGTGACTAACTAGCTTCAGTTGTACACCGAACTTTGATGACAACTGAGAATTTCATAACATTGGTATTACGTATCACAGTAAGTGGACATCACGTTACGGTGACCAACAGACCGGGATCGGTGCTCATCGTCCCAACACTTGACGCCTCTATTTTTTATCGACTATTATGCGGCTAAGTTGAGTAGCGCCTTTTGAGCGCTAGAATACTTTATTTTAGGGAACATTTTGTATTAAGCGGTTTATATGTACTTGAAACGTGATTCTGGCGGTAAATTCAATCTTTTGCAGTTTTAACTCGACAGCCTAGCGAAATTAAATAGTATGTTTTTACTTGTGCTAATAAAGTGTAACTTAGTGAAAATAAATCCTCAAAGGAAAGGTAGGTAAATAAAACCACGAAATAGGTAAACAAAACCACGATAAATAATGTACAAGTTGTTAAAGTATTAGAAGATCATTTTGGATGCTGTATATAGCTATGTACCATCGGCCAAACTTCCGCATGCTCACCTCTAAGGCGATAATCGTACAGCACGGCTTACGACTCGATCGCCCGATGCAAGCGTTTTGACCAATGGGATCAACGAAACGTATTTTAGTCGTGTTCGTTATAACGTAATTATGTATAGAAGTGTGACACTCATACTAGGCGCGTGTTATGCTCACTTGTTGTGAGATCATTTTTAATGGTCTCGGCCAGCGAGAGCTCTTTATGAATTATTATTGTTGACAAGAAGTAATTTCGTACTCATATCTTCCGTTTGGTTTAGAAAATGTAATATATCGGTATTGCTATATTTAATTAGTATCAATAATAAAATATTTCCATAAAAATATAATAATTTGGAATAAGGAATGTCATACAACAAATTATGTCTATTCTATACACTTTGATATTTATCTCTTTCCGACACATGGCTATGCTCTGTCGGGTATATAAATTTAGTTATTTATCATCACTTTCACTGCCTCTCCAATTTTCGCGATGTCTTATGCGATGCCGCCAAACAAATCGCAGCGAACGCACTAGGTGCGTTAACCGACACTGCATAAAGGTATAAAATGTTTATATTGACATTTTTTGTGTTTTATCAGCGTGCGACTTGTTACTTGTGCAGTGCTATTGGAAAGTAAATAACTGCAATTAAATGTGTTTAAACTTGGGAACTTAAAGCTTAATATCACGCATATCGATCCCTGAATCGAAAAATTGCTTTGACAAATCAGCAATATTCTTGAACGGCCAATCCAACGATACACCTATGGGATAGGTGAAAAAAGTTATCATCCCCACTTTACGTGCAACTAAAATCCTGAAAAAATTTTTTTCAAGATTTTAGTTTACCTATTTGTGGGCGTGATTAATATGTATAGGGTAAAACCGGGATAGATGCCCCACTTTTTGAAATAGCCTCATTATTTAAAAACTATAAATTTTATATGAATAATTTCTATGAGTGTAGCTAGTTTAATCATTTATGTTGAATTATAATTATTATTTTTTGTCCTATCAATAATACATTTTGTAGAATTTAGCTTTTTGTGGAACACTTTTTTTGAGCATAGAAGCCTACCTGTATGGATAGTTGCCCCACCATGAAAATATAAGAAGGATAGATGCCTGCAGTGCGGGATAGATGCACTTTATACTGTGTACCTAAACGAAAAACCCAACCCAATATGAGGTCGAATTATGTACAACTATTTTTTTTTTACGTTTTAATTGTTATCGTTATAAGATAATTCTAGTACGACACAAACAAACATAATGAAATTTCAAAAACATTCGTTCAACAAAAATATGAATTCCTAAAGAAAAAATAGTTTATTAATAAATCCTTTGGAATTAAATAAAAGCTTGTAGGTAATATCCTAAATTTCATGATCGTTAATAGGTATATACCCAATGTCAACTTCGTTAGCAGCATATTTTTAGGATTATTTTTAGCAGCATAACGTCTTCGCAATGTTCTCGATGGAATCCCAAATTGTGGGGATATTTCATTTATCCTCACGGTTTTTTTATCCATTTCATCGAAAGCTGACTGTAGTTGTTCTACAGTCCAAGAACATACTCGAGCTCGCACACCTTCCTTTCTTTTGTATTTTCGTGGCATGGTTCTGCTACTAGTAAAGAGTCCAAATATAAAAATACGGAAAAACATAAAAAATATATCAGATCACAAAAGTATTTTAAAAGTATGCACTGAAGCCATTATAGTGTATGGAGGGATAGATGCCCCTTAGGGCACCTATACCTCGAAAAA
The DNA here is from genome assembly GCA_905333075.3 of Atethmia centrago. Taxonomy (NCBI): domain Eukaryota; kingdom Metazoa; phylum Arthropoda; class Insecta; order Lepidoptera; family Noctuidae; genus Atethmia; species Atethmia centrago. The sequence continues at coordinate 31,381,941 of HG995380.1, read as the reverse complement.
TCAGGGCAACTATCCTTTATGGTAGGGATAGATGCCCAAGTATTTTTTAAATAAATTAAAAACAAAAGTGCAACTATAAACACCCAGATGAACACTTAATGAACCAGTACATCGATGTAATAACAAATATAATGGAATGTATTACTAATTATAAAGTTATACAATGGCAAATACTAACCTTTAAATCTTTGACGTGTTCGTGAAGTTCGCCGCGGAGATGATTGCGCACACGAGCGAAACGCTTCCTCACTGTACGACAGACAGGGGGCAACCGAGGTGCGGGGTGACTGCGGCTCCTACTTATTCTATTAATTCATAGTTGCGAGTTTGGGAAGTTAGGTGTTTTGAAAATGAGGCATCTATCCCACTGCGGCATCTATCCCGGTTTTACCCTACCCATGCCAAATTACAGTATTCTAGTAGTAAGAGTCTGTGAGCTAAGCCAGGGACAGACAGACAGACGGACATTGCGAAACTTTAAGGGTTCCTTGTTGACTACAGAACCCTAAAAAGGAGCAAGTTACGTAGTTTTGTTAGAAATTGACAACATTTGGTATATTTTTCTTTTATTGCTCTGTTTTGATTAAAATAGCAAAATTACAGTAGTGTTTGAACCAATAGTTGACGCAGTTTTTCAGAGATTTTTGTTTATTGCTGTCGCAACTTTTGCAACTGCAATAAAAATAAGTTCATTATCTAAGTACCATTGTTATTGGTCGACATCCGGTTAAACAATAGGACGGCTTAATAGAAGGGCCATAAAATACGGTCACAAAAAATGACAAAATATTTCTTCAACACACTTGCTTGTAAAGTGACTCTTATAGCAACGCATTTAGGTTCATAATTCAGCGTTTATTACACTAGTATTTTTACTTTACAGTTATTTTTCTCAATCTCCGCAAAGAGTTTTTTATATCTAAAAACAATGAATATTTTTGAGAATAAATAAACTATTTTAGGTTACATTTATGATAAATCAATCATCAAAATTATTATCGTTTCTTCAAATGATATATTTTTCACTACGAATTTACCTTAATTTGCGTATTCAAAACTTTATTTTGTTTTTATTATATTTTTATATGGGCTGTTCAGCGGTTTTGCCGTGCCTTTATTTACACCTGGACGCGCATCGCTAGCGTGGCGCGCGGAAGAAACGAAACCAGCACGCTATTTTCTATAAATACTCGTTAACGTTTTCGTTGTGTGGTTAATTATTATCAAAAATGTTGACTTCAAGTAGGGAAGAAGAGCGAAGAGCAACGCGTAGATTTGACCACCCCCGGAAATACTAATTGAGGCACGAAACGCGAGTGACACGCCTTTTGCCACCAAAATCTAGAGAGAAATACCTAGCGGCCTACGAAACTATAATAACAATACAAGTCTGTTTTTTCCTCTCAAGTTGAAAACCATCGTATGAAACGCGTGTGTATTGATAATTACTCACTCGGCGCCCTTATCGCGCTCGTCTTCGGCTCGCGCGAACAATACCGGCTCAAGTGTAGTTAGTGACCAACATCACACACTTGTATCATAATGTACTAGTATGTCTGTTGTTATTTTTTCCCGCCCAATACTCACACAAATGCATATTGCCTCTAATTGGACGAAACCAGGAAGAGGTGTGGTCTGTCACTAGCTGCGCTTGCCGCAGAACTATTTTCTTAAGTGAGCATGCTTAAGTTTTGCCGATAGTACATCGTTAGGACTCTAGTATGATGTATGTACCTACATAACTATGTACATATTTCGGGAATATGTTGTAGTTACATAATTACTCGCGTATACCTACTCTAAATATTATTATTACTTCTTATTTTGATTATATTTTTAGGGTACCGTAGTAAACAAGGAACCTTTATAGTTTCGCCATGTCCGTCCTGTGTCAGTTTGTCCCCGCTGTAGCTCAGAGATGCTTAGTACTAAAAATCTGTAATTTGGCACAGGTATTACATATTAATACCCAGCCCAGTCCCTCTCACAGAGAGGAGGCCTGTGTCCCAGCAGTGGGAACATTATAGGCTGATTATGATGATTACATATTAATCAAGCCGTAAAAGTGGTAAAATAATATTAAAAAAAAATGTTTTTAGGGTAAGTACCTCTCTTGCATCAAATGTGGGGATGTATTTTTTTTCTCATCTATCCCAAGGTGTGGGGTATCGTTGGATAGGCCGTTCAAAACTATTGCGGGTCTGTGAATACCACTTTTTATTGGGATCCGTTTGCGTAATATTAAGCTTTAAAGTGCAAATTTTTGTAAGAGTCAAGTGTCCTTGCCGGCTAAATGGTTGTTTATGGAGATGTGAAAAAAATCGTGGCAGTAGTACATAAAATGAAATTAATAAGAAAACTATCACAGATACGTAGGCTTTACAAGTTAACGAGTAATAGTCGACCAACTTAAATGTGCAGTTGGAGAATGAACCGTGACGTATAGCGATGTATGGGAGAACATGTTTCTCAACTACAAGTTTGCTATTCGGATAAATTCATCCCAACATTCCCAACTACGGAAGCCTTCAGTGTGCGTGACACGCACTTGGCCGTGCCATACTTCTGCCACGACCAAGAATCACAATAAAACAACATAAGAAGTAATTCTTACACGCTTAACTTACTATCGGCTTCGGTGTTAATCACTATAATTTATAAAACACTACCTTTGAGTAGTGTCTTTCACGAAAGCCACCACAAACTAAATGATCATCAATTTGATGTCCACTAAGCTTACACAATCGCAATCTTAGCAATATCGATACAAAAACATCTGTCAAAATGTGTTACGGTGGCTATCAGCGGTACTGGGTGCCTATGACGTCATCCTAGTTAGTCACTGAAGTTAGCCAACACGAAACTAACTGTTTGACAGTTAATCGTTTAACACTTTGCCAAGTGATCATCATTATGAACTGTCAACAGAGATACGCAATAGCCCTGCAGGGCTATTGGCTATCTTTTTCATTGTCAGTGACTAACTAGCTTCAGTTGTACACCGAACTTTGATGACAACTGAGAATTTCATAACATTGGTATTACGTATCACAGTAAGTGGACATCACGTTACGGTGACCAACAGACCGGGAACGGTGCTCATCGTCCCAACACTTGAAGCCTCTATTTTTTATCGACTATTATGCGGCTAAGTTGAGTGGCGCCTTTTGAGCGCTAGAATACTTTATTTTAGGGAACATTTTGTATTAAGCGGTGTATATATACTTGAAACGTGAAACTGGCGGTAAATTCAATCTTTTGCAATTTTAACTCGACAGTCTAGCGAAATTAAATAGTGTGTTTTTACTTGTGCTAATAAAGTGTAACTTAGTGAAAATAAATCCACAAAGGAAAGGTAGGTAAATAAAACCACGAAATAGTTAATCAAAACCACGGTATATAATGTACAAGTTGTTAAAGTATTAGAAGATAATTTTGGATGCTGTATATAGCTATGTACATCGTTAGAACTATGATGTATGATGTATGTACCTACATAACTATGTAAATATTTCGGGAATATGTTGTAGTTACATAATTACTCGCGTATACCTACTTTAAATATTATTGTTACTTCTTATTTTGATTATATTTTTAGGGTTCCGTAGTAAACAAGGAACCTTTATAGTTTCGCAATGTCCGTCCTGTGTCAGTTTGTCCCCGCTGTAGCTCAGAGATGCTAAGTACTAAAAAACTAATTTGGCATGGGTATTAAATATTAATCAAGCCGTAAAAGTGGTACAATAATATCTAAAAAAAAATGGTTTTAGGGTAGGCCTCTTGCATCAAATGGGGATGTATTTTTTTTCTCATCTATCCCATGGTGTGGGTATAGTTGGATAGGCCGTTCAAAACTATTGCGGGTCTGTGAATACCACTTTTTATTCAGGGATTCGTTTGCGTAATATTAAGCTGTAAAGTGCAAATTTTTGTTAGAGTCAAGTGTCCCCTGCTGGCTAAATGGTTGTTTATGGAGATGTGAAAAAATCGTGGCAGTAGTACTTATAATGAAATTAAACAGAAAACTATCACAGCTAAGTAGGCTTTACAAGTTAAGTATATTCACGTTCTGTATATTCACATAAAATAATCAATGAATAAAAAAAAATATGTAATAAAAAATACTTAGGTATATTAAAATATATATAATCCCAGCAATGTTCGACGTGCCATACTTCTGCCACGACCAAGAATCACAATAAAACAACATAAGAAGTAATATTTAGACGCTTAACTTACTATCGGCTCGGTGTTAATCACTATAATTTATAAAACACTACCTTTGAGTAGTGTCTTTCACGAAAGCCACCACAAACTAAATGATCATCAATGTGATGTCCACTAAGCTTACACAATCGCAATCTTAGCAATATCGATACAAAAACATCTGTCAAAATGTGTTACGGTGGCTATCAGCGGTACTGGGTGCCTATGACGTCATCCTAGTTAGTCACTGAAGTTAGCCAATACGAAACTAACTGTTTGACAGTTAATTGTTAAACACTTTGCCAAGTGATCATCATTATGAACTGTCAACAGAGATACGCAATACCCCTGCTGCTGCTGCTGAAAGTGCTTCGTTCCGTTGCTGTTATATCGTTAGAGTTTCTTCGATATTTAAATAAATATTGAATGCTCTAAAAACAAATGACTGTATTAACCGAGTGCGGCGCGATGCGGTTCGCGGCGTCTCTCGTCGGCAACACTTCACGGCTCATCCGTCCCGTGAGAACTATTCGCTGCGCTTATATTTCCATTCCTGTTCTGCATCGATTCCGTTCAACCCTGCTTCCACAAAGAGCGTTGAATGTCGTTGTTATTAGGTACCTACACGTTGTTAACGAAAACGAACCATTCGATCTTGATCCAATTTGTTAAAAAGCTTCGCTTCATAGAACCTTCTCATTAAGGCGATACTATTTAAAAAAAAATCACCGTATATCCGGAAGTCGGTGTGATGTGTTGCCGTTGGAAAGTAATTATTGTTCTGAATGTTATATGGTTATTAGCTGAGCTACGAGCGAGGTTACGCCGAACATTGAATGACTGATGACAATGGTCGCGGTCGGTCATGGCAAGCGGCGCCCTACATCTCCCGCTGTTAGCTGGTGGGCTTGCTCCGAGCCCTGGCACACGTAACGTAATTGGATGATCTTTGGCTCACGGCGACTTACTGACTTATTAATAAAAAAGCACTGCGCTAGGTGGCCAGGTCGTTAAGCTGCCAACCGGCGACCTGGCGGCCTCCTAAGAGTGCCAACAACACCGACAAATCAAGAGCACGATGTTCGACAGTTTGTGGAACTGCGCACTGATTGGTTCCTAGTATAGTATTATGCTTGTTCACAAGCTGACGCCAAGACACGAACTATCGAATTTGTATGCCTTTTAATTTTAAAGAGATGGTCTGTTCCCAATTTTTTGTCAATGTACAATAGCGGCCAATAACATGAGGTATTCCATGAAGCACACCCAGACGAAGCACACCTAAAGTATTCCACTTAGCACACCCGTAGCCCACCTACGGGTGTGCTAAGTGGAATACTTTAGGTGTGCTTCGTCTGGGTGTGCTTCATGGAATACCTCATGTTATTGGCCGCTATTGTACATTGACAAAAAATTGGGAACAGACCATCTCTTTAAAATTAAAAGGCATACAAATTCCATGAAGCACACCCAGACGAAGCACACCTAAAGTATTCCACTTAGCACACCCGTAGGTGGGCTTCAAATAAAAATTTAAAATAATTAATTTCCTATTCCACGAAGCACACCTACGAATATCACTCGCAAGTGCGGGGACTAAGAAATAAAAATGTCGATAGAAGAAAATATTTATTATTTAAAAGACCAACTTAAATTTCTAACATCATTCAGTTTCAATACAATAATGTGACACAATATTTGACATTTTTGTAATCTTACTATTTAAAATTACAGATTGTTTCATAATTGCAATAAAAACTTGGACAAATATCAAAAATATTGTAAATATTGTTTTACATAGAGATCTATGTTGAAGTTTTCTTATAGCTACCTGTTTAGTGAATAATAAAAATACTCTACTTTAACATAAAAATTACAGATTGTTTCATAATTGCAATAAAAACTTGGACAAATATCAAAAACATTGTAAATATAGTTTTCCATAGAGATCTATGTTGAAGTTTTCTTATAGCTACCTGTTTAGTGAATAATAAAAATACTCTACTTTAACATAAAAAATCACAGATTGTTTCATAATTGCAATAAAAACTTGGACAAATATCAAAAATATTGTAAATATTGTTTTACATAGAGATCTATGTTGAAGTTTTATTATAGCTACGTGTTTAGTGAATAATAAAAATACTCTACTTTAACAAAAAATCACAGATTGTTTAATAATCACAATAAAAACTTGGACAAATATCAAAAACATTGTAAATATAGTTTTCCATAGATATCTATGTTGAAGTTTTCTTATAGCTACCTGTTTAGTGAATAATAAAAATACTCTACTTTAACATAAAAAATCACAGATTGTTTCATAATCACAATAAAAACTTGGACAAATGTCAAAAACATTGTAAATATAGTTTTCTATAGAGATCTATGTTGATGTTTTCTTATAGCTACTACTTAACTAATAAAAAAAAATACTCTAGTTTTATGTAAAATCACAGACTGTTTAAAATCACAAATCACAATCTTTAAGATTCTTAAATAATCTTGAAGAAATGGGCAATTTAGTATCTAAACTTATCAATTAAATAAATTATTATTAATCAGAATCTTAATTTCTCTAGACAATGTCCAACTGAAATTAAGCCATTTTTATAATCTTTTATTGTGTTTTCGATTATATTATTTTTTATTTCAGCATGTTTTTGATGATTTGAATAACCCATTTTTACTCTAATTTCGGCATAATTATTGCAATTTTTTTTGGAAGCAATCTAAAAGTTTTGCCAGATTTATGGCTCTGTTTTTATTGAAAAATTTATTTATTTCAGAGTAATGAGACTCTGTATAATTATTAGTTTTATTTTTTACGTTATAACATGACCATTTGTCGTGCCATAACTTATGTTCGAGCCACTGAGTTACAATGTAATCGTTAAATCTAGAAATACTTTCTCCTTGAGGACATTCGCTCATGATGTAGAGCCAGGCCTCATCCAAGTCTTCCAGCGGTAAATGTGGCAATATCGTACATAAGGCAACATGTTTTCTATGTATGCTATTCTTATCTAAACCTAAGTCCCTAATTTTTTTTTTATTGCTTTTTTAAAATGAACATAGCATCCCATTATCTGTGCATTAGGAAATACTGCTGTAAAACTCCTGACGGCAGCTTCCTCAAAATCGCTTGTGAAAACATTGACTTGCATTTTGGGTATTGTTGTTTTTAATAATTGGAATAATATTTTATAGGTCGATTTTTTTTTGTTATGTAATAAAGCATAGGCTAAAGGTTTAACGATATTTTTAACCTCACCATGGATGCTGTAAATTTGAAGAAATGGTTTAGGCGCGCATTTAAAAGTTCCGTCGCAGTATATATGACCGCAGCTTTCAAGTTCCAGTCTACTCTTCTGTGTAGCAAATAAAAGTATTCTCGTTTTTCCGTCGTTATAGTCAGCTAGTACAAAATCTTGAAACGGTTGAGGTACCTGGATATCAAATAAATACTTCTCTTAAATCATTTGTACTAAAATAAATAATAATAATAATTGTTTATTGTCACAAATATTTACATATAAATACATAGGCTGTGCACATATCGAAGAAAGTAAGGTAAAACAAATGACTTTCTTTGAAACACCCGTGACTTTCTTCGCGACTGAAAAACTGATCACGACATTAACAAAACAAGTCTTTTCAAAGTGAAATCAAATATTATTATCAACCTTATCCCATTAAAATAGAATTGAAAATGGCATGCACGAATTTCTTTGCTAAGATATTAGCAAACTCTTACATGAGTTTTATTTTATTACAATAACGTTCAAATTAAAAAAAAATACATAGATTCCATGACTCAATATTTTCATAATATTCTAAGAAAATATTAATTCTACTTACTTGTACATCTATAGGTGACTTCGCAAACAATCTATTTACACCGAAAGATTTGTTTCTCTTATTGTAGAGGCCGGACTTAACATTTTTAAATTGTGGCATATCACTGACTAAATTCAATCCTCGGTCCAATGTATCATTAAGTTTTTGCTTGTAGATTTTAGGAATGGGCTCCATGGTGGAAACTACTTGCTGCTCGAGTTCATGCATTGCTTCCTTAATTTGGGTCTCCAAAACGTTTGAGGCACATTTATTTTCCTTTATTTTAACAACTTCTTCCATGCTACTTAATGCAAGTAAGCCATTACACCCTTTTTTAATACACCGCCACAAGGCATTACCGTTTTTACAAATCTTGTGTTTACTATATTGTTTGTTATTATATACTAACACTTGTGTCCCCTTCCGGCCAAGTACGTAATTAATAGATGAGTTAAAATTTCTACTACTTGGACCTGCCATCGGCTCCATTATTTTGTTTGAATAAATTGCACGAAAAACAGAAAAAATAACAATAACAAGACCGGCGCACAATTGCATACACTCAGCCCGTGACGTCGCGATAGTGTAATGAGAATGAGAACTAAGCATGTAAACAAGTTCCGGAAACGCTCGGCTAAATTCGGGTTGGCTCGGGAATTCAGTGGCGGGCGCACGCGTTGACTATTAGCGCATCATGTATACGTCTTATCTATGGGATTTATATATGAACATTATGAAAATTACAAGTATTGTATCACATTATTCTAATGAAACTGAAAGATGTTAGATATTTAAGTTAGTCTTTTAAATAATAAATATTTTCTTCTATCGACATTTTTATTTCTTAGTCCCCGCACTATGCGAGTGATATTCGTAGGTGTGCTTCGTGGAATAGGAAATTAATTATTTTAAATTTTTATTTGAAGCCCACCTACGGGTGTGCTAAGTGGAATACTTTAGGTGTGCTTCGTCTGGGTGTGCTTCATGGAATACCTCAATAACATATACTACTTGCATAATAACGATTTGCCTTAAATTCATAAGTATTTAAGATATTAGATTATTTCTAAAAGCTTAAATTGATCTGTTTTACCTTCAAAGCGAGGCACAGCGCACAACGGACCACACAGGAAGGCAAAATGGACATGTATAAAAAATGCTGTCATTTTTTTCACAGAGAAACACTGTCTTATCATCAGCTTCGGCACAACCAGCGCAAGCACAACGTGTAAGCGAAAGTATCGACATTGAACTTAGGTTCAATGTCCATACTTTTGCTTATAACTTGTTTTTAGAATCAAGTGGAGGATAGCCCCCACTTGATTGACGACGACAATAACTTCAATATTTTCTTAAAAGCTTGAGGCGAAAACGTCCTTCTTGCACTTGAAGCCTCAAGCTTTTAAGACAATATTAAAGTTCTTGTTTTTGTAAGTTTTATTTAGTACTTTTTAGCATTAGAATTCACTTGTAAGGCCGAAAAATCAAAAGTCATATAATCAAACTAGGCTGAGAATCAGCACTTTTCGAACGTTAAAATTACATAAGACAGTCCCAAACGCCCACCCTTCATCACTTCCTAGTGCTTTAGTTGGGAAGAAGAAGTGACGCAACAAACTCCCCAGTAGTACAGCTGTCTGTTCAGTTAGAAAAAAAATGATTCTATACAATAGTATGCAAAATAATTAACACTACGCGCAACACAAAACATTAAAATATTATATACCACTATACCATCAAAAAAAGAAAAAACACCGAAAACTATACTGAAGCAGAAATAAAAACGTAAATAGAACTTAATACCTAAATAAAAGCCTCCAGGTATCAACACAACAGGGCTATCATGTTTAGTTGAGGAATGCCCGTAACCACCTTAAGGTTCCATCGTCACACCCTGGATATCATCTAGATAAGATAAGATTTCTTTATTTAGGCTCCTACATACTGGCGCGACTTGTCGCGCGACGCGACGCGACACAAAGACACCGCGTGTAGCGCTACAAGCGGTGCCTTTGTGTCGCGACGCGTCGCGCGATAAGTCGCGCCAGTATGTAGGAGCCTTTTGTTTAAACATTGTACACACACAAGAGCATGCAGGATATTACATCGTTCAGAGTCAATTATGTTTAGCCGTAAGTATCGGCGTACAAATATTTCCATAATATTGAAAAGAATTAATTAAAAGAAAAATCGAAAAATTACCTAGAACAGGCACTTACAATGTTTATAATTTAGAAACCTTATAAATTAGAAAATATTTTTATGTTATAATGTCAAAATTCCATATTCATATAAATTGAATATTAGTGTCAGGAAAAAGATCAAAATATTCAGTCAACAAAAATCTTTTTAGGCTAGAAATTCGGAGACACTATAATATGCTTTTTGCGAAAGAAACCTTTTTACCCGACTGCCTCAGGAGGGTAATGTTTTTCGAGAGTATGTATGTATGTATGTATGTATGTATGTATGTATGTCTATTTCGTTGGCACGCTCTGTAGCCTAAACGGCTTGATGGATTTTAACATATGAGGTGTCCTTATATTCGTCGTAATTGTGGGAGTGACATAGGCTATATAATATTTATAAATTGCATCTGCAAATACAATAAAAAGGAGGGCAAGGGTTTTTTTTTAAATTAATTGCAACAATATTGGTATCAAATAAAAGCTAGTAATGAGTAATTTTCAAATATATATATTAGATATGAGCGCCGATGGCCAATTCCAAGGCGGAGGCGTGGTCTGAAAATTTCCACGGTGACGGCGGCGTCGCAGCGGCGTGGCCTTAGCAAAAAAAAGCTTTATATTCTTTAATTAACGAACGGAAGATATACACGATCATAATCGGTAATTCTTGATAGTCACACTCTTTTTAACAAAAACAAATTAGGCTTTCAATTAAAAATAGGCACAAATCATATAAATCTAAGCGAGTAAGCAGGTACGTACGGTACACACTACCATCTCTATCGTCACTTTTCATAATTTTTAGTCACAGCACTTAATACGAATCTGTCCTAGGACGTTTAAACTTTCGGATCGCATAAATATTCTTTATTTTCGTTTTCTAAATATCAATAGTGGTCGAAGATGCTGCCATTGTTAACATCACACGTTCACTTGGTGAAATATTCGATTCGACTGAGCGAACGTGGCGAGCAGGTGACTAGGTGAACTAATGCATAGATCACACGTACCGAGTAGATGCGCGAGACAGTGCTTTCGGCCACTCGGCCGAGAGCACTCTGCTCGGTACGTCTAAACACATCACCGAGTGGTTGGCCGAACGTTCAGTCGAGTTAAAGAGCGAGAGTCACTCGGACACTGTTCTATTTACTAGTGAGTGCCCACCCCCTCGTTTCCCCGCACTGCTTGCACTTTCTTGCCCACTCGGCATGTATAAACCTTATTACGTATTCGCCACCACTCGGCACACTCGCGCAGCACGCTACCGTACAATGTTTAATTATGTTTTTTGCGATCCATTGTCTCGCTAGTCTACAGCGTCGAAACTGAACTGACTAACTCGTTGCCAAGTTAAAAATACGTTTAAACACATACTCGTCCACCTAACTCTCTGGGCCTAGTATCATTTTGCTGTCTCGTCCATCTACTTGGTACGTGTGATCAAGGCATAATACGGGCGGGCCGAGCGTACGAGTGGGAAAGCAAGTCGCGAACTCGCGACTCGTTGCGACGGCGCGTCGCTTGCTCCACTCGGCGACGACGCGTCGACATGAATTCACGGCGACGGTGGCGCACTGGGCGCGGCGCTCATCTAATATATTAATAAAACCAAAAAGCTTGAAATAAAATAAATTATTTAAAAAACAAAAAACCCGACTGTAAAAACACATCACTGAAAAGGGAACAACAAGCATTATAATCTATATAATTTTGATCTTGCAGGCGGGGACAGTCGAATAACCTGAAATATGGTGTAACTTTTGATTGTCCCCGCCTGCGATACCAAAATTATATAGATTATAATGCTTGTTGTTCCCTTTTCAGTGATGTGTTTTTGCAGTCGGGTTTTTTGTTTTTTAAATCATTTATTTTATTAATAGACGCTTGAATGCCTTCATATTTAGCTCCTTCGCAATACAGACGATACTTTTGCGCATGAGTGCCGTTTTTGCCGGATATACTCGAAGAATTGTCATATCCCGTCTGTTAAGCGGTACAACGTCCTGTAGACGTGGAAACAAATTGGGGTTTGTTTTAGAAACATTGCGGTTTAGAGGATATACAGACAAGGAAGAGTTAATATATTGTACCTTTTAAAATGTGGTTTACATTTATCAACCGTTTTTAGTCCAAACATATATCTAATGTATCTCTTTTGGGCCTTAAATGCCGTGTTAGCGTCGGTAGAATTTTGCCAAAATATGATGCCGTATCTTAGGTGAGACGCAACTAAGCCATGGTAGGCCGCAATCAAGGTATCTACATTTACAACTGCAGCTAGAGAGTACAATGCAAATGCAGAACTACAACTTTTTTTGCTAAGGGTCTCGATTTGTGATTTACAGGACTTGGACTAATAATTGACAAAAGGCTTGAGCCTTTTGTCAATTATTAGTCCAAGGAATTTAGTCGTATTTACAATTTCAACAATTTTACTATCTATATTTATGTCCATAATTTCTATAGTCAATCGTTGGCTAAGATGTATGATTTTAGTTTTATCTAAACTAATCTTTAAATTATTATTGTTTAACCATTCCATTATAGATGTCAAGGTATTGTGAATGTCAAGTAGACCATGTCATTGCTATTACTGTTAAACTGAAGTTATCACTGTGCTATCATCTGCAAATAAAGTCATAGGATGTGGAATTGATTTTGGCAAGTCATTAATGTATAGTGTAAAAAGTGGAAGTCCCAATGCACTACCTTGTGGAACACCAAAAGTAGTTTGACGATCATCTGATAAGTATATCTCTTCCTTTTTAGTGGTTATACCAATTCTAGTGGTTCCTGTCGTTTGTTTTCTATTGTCTAAATAAGATTTAATTAAATTAACAACATTACCTCATACACCATATTATTATGCTCCAAGTTGTTTGTGTTGTTTTTGTCCACTTTTATCAATACAGTGCATAAAAAGTCATAGATCGCCATATTTATTATCTTTTTTTCGCAAAATCCTTTTTGCTCATTACATTTTTTTTTCTATGTAACCTTTTAACTCCTTTTGAATGAATATTTTCGAGAAGAAAGGAATCAGAGAAATAGGCAATATTTTTGAGGCTTGGGAGAAGTCACTTGATGCCCTAGGTGTTTTTTGTGCCTTATCTAAGGCTTTCGATTGAGTTTCTCATGATAAATTGGTCAGGAAATCGCATCACTATGGTGTTAGAAACACTGCCTTGGATCTTCTTATTTATTATTTGGATAATAGGATCCAAAGAGTGGACATTAATGGTAAGCGATCGCCGGGTTCTATTGTCACTATGGGAGTTCCGCAGGGCTCAATTCTTGGCCCTTTTTATTTCTCGTATATATTAATGACCTACCTTGCCATAAAAATAACAGTAATGAAATAGTGTTATTTGCAAATGACACATCACTTTTGTTTAAGCGACAACAAACGATGTAAATAATGCTCTCTAAAATAGTACATTGGTTTAGTGTTAATAATTTACTAAATATATTAGATGTCGTACACCTAACGTAAGCAAGTAAAAACCAATGTACTAGTAAATGTGTTCTTAGGTATTACTTTGGACTCGAAGCTACAGTGGGGCCCACATATAACCAAATTGTCGAAGAGGCTAAGCTCTGCAGCCTACGCGGTGTATAAAATCCGTCATTTGACTGATGTAGAAACAGCTCGATTAGTATATTTTAGTTATTTCCATAGTGTAATGTCGTACGGCATTATTTTGCCATTCGAGCAATTTATAACCGAAGTTGTAGGCATTCACTGAGGGATACATTTAAGGATATAAACATAATGACGGTCGCATATCAATATGTATATGAGAACCTGATTTATGTAAAAAAGAATATTAATCTATATTCTAAACACAGGGACATTCATATCAAAAATACTAGAAACAAAGACTTACTTATTGTGCCCAAGACTAGGCTCCAAAAAATTAGTTATTCATTTAAGTGCCAAAGTATACGTTTTTACAACAAACTGCCAAGCCATGTTAAAGAACTGAGCCTCAATAAATTTAAATCATTTATTAAACAGAAACTCTGTCAAAAGGGTTTCTATAAATTTAAAGATTACTTGGATGACAAAAAGGCTTGGGATTAATTAAGCTACTCCAATGTACCCCAGGCATCAAACTAATTTTATACTAAAACTATTTTTATTCCAAGTGTCTTAGGATTAATATTGAATTTGTTTTTTATTGACATGTATGTGAGGACTATGTGGATCATATATTTTTAAATTTTACTTTTTCTCAGTTAGTTTTGATGATAATCTGGCAGTTTGAGTACTTTATGTGGCCTACCCAAATGTCCTTTCTTTGGTTTTGTTCCTCGAGTCGTTGAGGTCCTTAAGTTCTGAGTTGAGCTTCACGGTTACTGACAAATGCGTGCACTGACTGGATAGGCCCACTCAGTCTGTGTGGTTCTTTCCTCAAAATACTATTTCAGACACCAATCTACATGGTCTTCACATGATCTGACCAATATTATATCTGGACTTTAAAAGAGATTGTGACCTCATGAGTTTGTTTCGGCCTTTCTTCTCAGAGTAGTTAGATAGGAAACGCCGAGCGTTTTTTTCTAAATATGATTGGCGTGTAAAAGTGTTTGTACTAACCTACTTACAGAAAATAAAATCATATCATCATTTCATTTCATTTCGATCATCCCTTTTCGATCGTTCATATTTTATTTACCGGGCATTTTAAAATCTGGGCTGTGTGGTCCGAAAGGGCAAACTCTAAGACTTCTGATTTACAACGTTTGTTATATTTATGCGCAAAATTATCGATACCTGTCTGACTTTCCGTTCGATTTGGTTGATTTATTGCTAGTTTAAGGTTGAACATAAGTAGAAGGCACTCAAACTCCATCGACAGATAATTCCTTTTTATTGTGTCTATATTGAAATCGCCGGCTATGACAATATTTTTATAGTTATTCTTTGATAGTTCATCTAAGACTGTTTCGAATTGATTAATAATGAATTAATTAATTAATTAATTGTAGAAGCTATTTAGATTGTTCATATTAGGACTTATCTTATATTAGGATTATCTAGGACCAGAGTCCTTGCTAGGACGAATCAAACGAACCCGAACTTGATGGGGTTGCGTGCGTTGGACTAAGGGTTCCGTAGTTGGGATGAATTTATCCCAACAACAAATTTAACATTGTAGTTGAAAAACATGTTCCCCCATACATTCCAACTGCAAATTTTGCACAATTTTGAGTGGTTTACCATGTTATTTTAAGATTATATACTTTTTATAGGGTTTCCTGTAATCTGTGTATAGGCTATACTATTTACTGTATTTTTTTTTTTCAAATTTTAGGCTCAGTCGTTTCGGAGATTATGGAATGGTCAATTTTCATCTATTTTCTTAAATAACTTTAAAACTTAATTTTAAAATTATTAAAAAATATATTTGAGACCGTCACTTAGGGTTGCCAACTATACTGTTTAAAACAGTATTATACTGTTTTTCATTACATTGTACTTATTACTGTTGAATAAAAAAAAGTATACAAAATACTGTTTTCAGCATCAAAATGCTGTCTAACACTATAAGTAATAGATTTCACACATTTTTTTTTTTATTTCATTCCGACTAACTGGCTTTCTTTAATTAGCTGTTTGTCAATTAGTCTTTGGTCACATTTGATCATTTTGAGGAAATTATAGATAATTTAAATGTGTATGGACTCAATATTGGTAAGGATGATTTATATTCAAAATTAATACATTTCAAAGTAATTTATGGAAAAGTATCAGAAGACAAAGAATTTCTTGAAATGAGTACTGGCCAAAAGTGGAGCCATTTATTAGCCTCAGAAGAATTTAAAAATATTACTAAAATTGTCTTATATCTATTTTCTATTCCCACCATCTCGGCATTTACTGAAAGAGGTTTTTCAGTAATGAATGCGAAGTGGCGGGATGATAGAAATAGAGCAAATATAAATTTAATAAAAAATGAGCTCCTCATTTATTTTCATTTTAGTTATAATTGTGGTGAGCCGTATGAAGTTCTTAAAAAAGACTGAAAATAATAAGTTTTGCGAGAAGCTCTAAAAATATGGATTTAAAACATTAAATAAATAAAATACTGTTCATTTTTCTAAAATATTGTTTAATATTCTTCTCAGACCTAAATATACTTTATTTCTTGTAAAAAAAGTTGGCAACCCTACCCTCACTACAAGCGCTTTGATTTGATATATTAAACGGTACAGCTTGCATTATTTTTTTCTAATTCGCCCTACAAAAGTGACCCTCATATTCAAAATTCATTTATTTACGTTACGCGTCTGTGTTTGGGTCACAAAAAATCATTCAACTTAATCGGTCACGTAGATTCGGAGCAAATCGGCTGTGACAGATCGACAGATTTGAATCGAACAGACAGACACATAGACACGCGAGTGATCCTATAAGGATACCGTATTTCCATTTGAGGTACGGAACCTAAACTCTAGGACACTTTCTTTGCTCCACTCCATCTTGCGACTGAATAAAATGACCGTTCCGTTCAGTGATTCACGAGCAGCTGAACTTTATGCAAGTGTAGCAGGCTCAGGCGGGGTCGTCTCATTGGGTAAACTTAGGAATGCCTACGGGGGCTAGACCTATGTTGCCATGTTCTCCTCTATTATGTGAGACCTAAAAACTTCGGTCTTCAATAATGACGTTTTCAAGGATGGCAACATAACATAAACTAAAAAGGTTCATAAATGTTAAAAAGCTACCATTTGGTAGTTTTATCAACATTTTTGTTAACCAACAAGTTAGCCGATTTATTATTTCGGTTAGTGTAATCAATGTTAATATTATTAAAATTGGATAAATAAAAATATAATGTATGTATAATATAATAGATATACGCTCGTATAGCCTAAGTTTGTACTTATAAATAGACAAAAGAGTTATCCAATCAAGCCAATACAGAAATAAATAATTAATTTAATTTACTGCAACGCATCCGGCAGAGCGCGGAGGCTACTTATTTTCTAAAATTAATTTAATAAAACTTAGTGGGTAAGATTTTGTTAAATACACCTGGCAGCCCCAGTTCACAAGAAAAATGTCTGCCGGCGTGAGCGCATGATAATCTAGGAACGTAATTATTTACTTTAGATGTTATTTCTTGTGAATTCTCTTTTTGCAACGTTAAGTGTTATCCTCACCATTATCGATGTTGAGTAGTCTTTGACTTTTACAAATCAACCACTAACTTATGATTTTGTTGTTCAAAGTTTTCTACAAGCAAGAATACATTTTCTCCTATTACTTTAGATGTTATTTCTTGTGAATTCTCTTTTTGCAACGTTAAGTGTTATCCTCACCATTAACGACGTTGAGTAGTCTTTGACTTTTAAAAATCAACCACTAACTTATGATTTTGTTGTTCAAAGTTTTCTACAAGCAAGAATACATTTTCTCGTATTTTCCTTTTTATGTTAATTTCATCAATAAGGCTACTTGACCACCAAAGCGGAGCTGGAAAATTGTAACCTGTGCAATTGCACAATAATTTAACATCGGTTACAGTTTCCCAGTTCTGCTTTCGTGGATAGGCTTAAGTATATATAAGTATCTCAAAGAAATGCGATTTTGAATATTCCGCTTTCGCGAGTTTTCGGGGGCATCCACCAGGAGGCGCCAAAAACCGTACCATTTTATTTGTTCGTAGTTGTCATTCTTCTCCCTAGAGTAAATATGTTCCTTGAGCAGGCTACCCCGAACGGGCCCCACCTAGCCCCGGAGCCGCGTGTGCATGCACGTTGCGCTAGTGTGAGCGCCTGTTAGAGCGCACACGACACAGCTGCCGTGAGCAGTACAATCACGCACACATTAATATTTGTTTACCGCGATAACCGCTATTGAAAATTTTTGGTTTTGGATGTGTTCCGCTTTGGTAATACCAAAAATGATGAATGAAAACTTAATGTTACTCCAATTTTTTTTCGATAATTCAAAACTTAATAATATTAACTATATTTCTGCCGAAACACTATTACATATATTGTTGTTTATAATACAGAATAACATTAAGAAAACAAGTCATTTACGCTGCTTAAATGTGCAAAAATATGCAATTTGCTTAAACTTCATTGTGTGAAAGTGTATTGAAAAAAATTGATATAGGGACCTAGGTAAATACTGTCCGAATATCAGCGTACTGCATAATATGGTGGAAATATGCTCAAATTGCAGATGATTTGAGTATTTCGTTTGTATGGACAATTCATCCTACACCGCGGTCCTTAATATAAGTAATTTAATTATTGTAATTATGAAATAATTATATTAAATTTGAGTGTTTCGTCTAGCGCGGGACGTAAAGTTTAGTTTGCAAATTTCACTCACACAGAAGCGGGCGAGATTGTGTGCGTAAAGTTGGCGCGTTCTCTCTTTGTAGTCAGACTAACCCACTTTGATCCGTTCGATTCAGAGCAATATTTGTTATAACAAATATCGATGTTTTCTATGTGTAAGTACCGGAGATGAAAATTATTTATTGGCGGAGTAATATCAATCGTGTATCAGTCTGTCTGTCTGTTTGTCCGTCTGTCACAGCCAATTTGCTTCGCATCTAATGGACCGATTAATATGGTTTTTTTCTGTGACCCAAACACGGATGAGTAACGTAAATAATTTTGAATATGGAGACCACGTTTGGGTGGCAAAAAGACAATTTTAATCAAGTTTTTTAAACAGTATCGTGTGACATATCAAATGAAAGGCTCTCAATTTATTTTTTTAATAATTTTAAAATAAATAGCTTTAACGTTATTTAAGAAAATCTATGCAAATTGACTATTCGCCCATATCTCCGTAAACAACGAGACTAATATATGAAAAAAAAAATAGCTCTAAACTTATAGATTACAGGAAAACCTATAAGAAGTCTATGGTCTTAAAACAACATAGTAAATCTCTCAATATTGTGCATAGGTACTAAGGAACCGTTTAAATTTAAATTCGGTACATACATATAAATTTCTGTGCCGTGCATTACACGCTTATTATAACTGATATTCAGTCAGACCCAAGATTTAACAGAGAATACATATACCTAATTACTGGAGTGAATATGTGTACAATACAGTATGTAATATTTGTGTAATACAGGCTTTTCTTTTATATAATATCCGTACAATCTTGAGATTATACGAATATTATATAAAAGAAAATCCTGTATTGGAATTTAGATTGCGATGATGAGCAAAAAACGTGTAAAAAGAAAGCGATGGGTGAAAGATTGGCCTTTATTTATCCGTGTACTAGCTGCGCCCCGTTGTTTCTCCCGCTAAGTCTCGATCCCAAGGAAATATTAGGATAAAAGTATACTATGTCCTAATCCTGGTCATGGTCTACCCATGTGCCAAATTTCGTCCAAATCCGTACAGCTGTTTTAAAGTGAAAGCATAAAAAACAAACAAACTTACTTTCGCATTTATAATATTAGTTAGGTTTGAGGATTCCCGGTAACCCACATTTCAGGGAGAGTCCCAAATGTCAATATAACATTTTTCTCTGGCTGTAGCAGATTATACGGGAATGACGGTGTTTGGCTGCGCGAGTGAGCAAGCGTCTCTTCAGCATCCGACTCTATTGCTATCCGCGCGCTAACTGACGGGTGATTAACGAAATGCCATTATACATTCACTCAAAAGTCATGACTGATGGTTGTTATTGCAAAAATCAAAATATTCAGATTTTCGTCAATCAATTTTATGCAATCATCAGTCACTGTATTAAATGATAGGTTATCCGTCAGTCAGTCTTGATTGTGGTAAAACTGACTGCAAAACCTACTGTATAATGGATACCTAATGGATGCCTGTGACCCAAACACGGACGTGTAACGTAAATTTCATTTATTTACGTTAGACGTCCGCGTTTGGGTCACATTTCATTTTCGATTGTGAGGGTCACTTTTGGGGGGCAAATAAGAAAATAAAAAAAAACAGGTTTTCGAACTGTATCGTGTGACATATCAAATGAAAGGGCTTACTGTGACGGTCTCAAATATATTTTATTTATAATTTTAAAATATAAAGTTAAAAAGTTATTTACGAAAATTTATGAAAGTTGATCATCCCCTTATCTCCAGAATTAGTAAGCCCAAAAAATTGAAAAAATACAGAAAATAGTACTTTACTTATAGATTACAGGAAAACCTATAAGAAGTCTATGGTGTTAAAATAACATGCTAAACCTCTCAATATAGTGCGTACAAACTTGCATTTGCAGTTATAATGTATGGAAGAACATGTTTTTCAACTAAAATGTTAAGTTTGTTCTTGGGGTAAAAAAGATGGTATATAAAATATTAATTGTACGGAACCCTCACCATGCAAGTTCAACTCGCACTTGTCTGGTTTAAAAAAAAAATACCTGTTGCTCAAGAGCATCAGGCAAAAGAGTCTCTCGGTACTCAACGTAGGGACCGGTCTTTGGGTTTAGGTATTACAGGGGCCCTGGCCCGGGTCTCCAAGAAATTGAGGCCTCCAAAACTTGATTTTTTTTTATCAAAAAATAAGTTCACATTCACAAGGAAACATTTTTCGAAGAAGTTAATCCTACTGAGTATTGAAAGTGATTTACTCCGAGAACTGGATTTCACAGGAATTATCAATGATTTTTTAAAGAAAAAAGCTCGCTAAATTCCATTCGCCCAACATTTATCATTTTCTTTTGTATATTTTTAGTGTAAATGACGGAAAATGTGTTTTTTTTTTCGTCTGTTTCTAAATTTTTTCGGAGCCTCCAATTCTTGGTTGCCCCAGGGCCTATAAATGCGGCCCGGGCCTCCCCCCCAGCCTTTTCACACACACACTGCAAAACCTAACCACTTGTGGTTTATAAGTAAAAAGGGCAACAAACATAACTACGAGTGCAAAGAAATTTCATGCTATAAAATAACCATACCAACCTTTTAGCTCTTGCTTTAGCTAAACTTTCTAAATTTTTGCGTTTCCTTTTCTTCGCTAAAAATAGCTTGGTTTTATTTCCCATTATGTCTGAAACATAACTTGTTGTCACTATAAAAATAAGGTCACTCATAAAAAATAAAAATGTTACTTACCAAAGTACTAAGAGTTGGCAATCACACTATACACGTGCACTATCGTCTTACGGGCGGCAAAGGTCAACAGCGGTCACGCGGAGTGCCGAGCGGTATCACGTCCACTCTCTGGAAGGCCTCACGGCGGACTAGCGAGTATCACTGACATCATTGTCACTACTTTATAAAACATAGTCCCCCCGCCGCGCGACGCTGCGGCTGTTTGTCTGAACGCGATAAACTCAAAAACTTCCGAATGGATTTTCATACGGTTTTTACAAATGGACGGAGTGATTCATGAGGAAGGTTTAGTGCATAATTTATTAAGGTTTTGTGTAAATTGGCTGAAATATGACGACGATTGTTGAAGATGAAAGAATCATGCCGCCTGGGAGCTTTACTGGCGTGCGCCGAGTAAACCGTAAAATATACATAAAATTAATGTACTACAGGTTTGTACAACTTAAAAATGTCAACAAAAAAGTCCGCGATGACCCACAATAACCATTTTTATCTTTCTCTTCTTGAGGAAATTTCATTGTTAATTCCGAAGCTATTTTGACCGGTATAATATTAATAATAATCCTTTTCCAATAATATATAAATTGGGTATCTAAGACATCATATCATTTAAATGAATACTTTATAAGATATCACATATCACAGATTCCAAATTACGCGATACAAAATGTATGGCGCACGGCTTCTTGTTATTTCTCGTTACCTGTTATGACAGGTGACGTGAAATAACAAGAAGCCGTGCGTATTATTATTATTGAAACTTATATTATGATATAGGTTTCAATAATAATAATAATAAGTAATATCCTTTATTTCAGGCAACTAAGGCCCATAAAATCACAATACATATATAAGTATATCATAATCAAATAAAAAAAAATCAAAAGTCATTTATTCAAACTAGGCTGAGAATCAGCACTTTTCGAACGTCAGTTACATAAACGCCCGCCCTTCACCACTTCCTAGTGCTTTAGCTGGGAAGAAGAAGTGGCGGAGCAAGCTCCCCAGCAGCACACCTGTCTGTTTAGTTATATAAACTTGATTCTATACAAATCGTATGCAAAGTAATTAACATTACGAAACACAAAACGTTAAATTAAATTACTTGCCATATGTTAGCTAGCACACGCCAATATACCAACAAAACAATGAAAACTGTACTCAATCAGATAAATAATTTCAACATCAAAACGTAAACAGAACTTAGTACTAAATAAAAGCCTCCAGGCATAAAGGGCGTGCCCGCTTACATAAGGCTATTGCTGTAACTTGAAATGAGAAATGATAAACTAGCACCATTGAAGTAAAATAAATAAACAATTACTAATAACAATTAAAACCATGGTCAGCAAGACGACCAGTCAGCACAAGCAGCACCCGTTCACGAGCATAACTAGATATAAACTAATACATATTTTCTATTGCGGTCAGTGGCCGTGGCGGTGGCGATGGAAGGCACAAACGCTACCACCTGCACATCAGCCATCCAACAATTGACACATGCAATTAGGGTTGCCAGATGGTATCCAAAAGGAGGACATGTCCTCCTTTTCCATGTTTTATCCTCCCGTCCTCGCTTACCTACTGTAAGTCCTCCTTTTTGCTAAACATCGTTGAAAATTTCGTGTCGTGCGCCGTGCGTGCGTGCATGCGCGGCCAAAGGTCAACGAGCGTGCGCGCCAGCCGGCCCCGCGGCGGCGTTTGTTATGTTACGAGTATGCCGCTGCAACCAGTGTTGCCAACTCAATGTTTTAAAGAGCTCAAAGGGCAATCTTGAAAGTCATGCACTTTTAAGCGCAGGGACTTTTCGACCACTCAACTTTATTCAGAAGCTGAAGTGTTGACTGTGAGGCATTTTTTTGTGCTCCGAGCTGTGCTGCGAAAACACTCTATGTTACATCTAGATAATGATAAGCTGAAAAGACGCAAAGGCACTCCCGTGTGCGTTATAATCCAATGCCGTTCCAAATTTGCCAGCCGACAGTGTGCGGCGACTAGCTCTCGACTGTATAACAAAATAAATAAACTTATACCCATATACTCCCTGACTAAACACGATGTTAAAATCAGACTAACAAACTGGTTGCAGAAGTTAACGTATGACGAAACCGAGAATCTTATTTTACAATTGTTTCTTAACCCTAGATCACTAAACATATTTTCCAGTTACACAGTCACTAAAAAGTAGTCATTTTGACTAACAAAATGAAACGACGATATTTTTACTTAAAATGACTTTTATTAATTAAAAAAGTAGGTAACATGAGAGCACATAATGTTATGGTTTCTTAAAAATTATGAGACATTTAAAATGTTATTCCTGGCATCTAAGCAGACAGGAATCGTATGCTCGCCGCAAGTGGCCTTCCCACAGGAGTGACATGACACTTTGGTCATCCTGTGCTTCTGGTATGGGCAAAATGCGCAAATTTGCGTTTATTTGCCAGTGCTTGAGAAGTACCAGCGACAACATTTTGAATTTTCAGGATATCTTAGATACTGGCCTTGATATTCTTTCTCAAAGTTACGGTATTGTACCGTTCCCGCAACCACGGCTCAATGAGATCGTCGGCCAATTTTTGCACTTATGCTCTGCGTTTCAGTGGTTTTTGTCGTAACCGTACCATGTTCGATACGTAAATAACATACGCATTGATACCAAAAGTTCAGCATATTATAAAATATGCATTGAAGCCATCTATTGGTTTTGCGATTGCAGCTTATTGCAGAACACATCTCGTCGACAGTGTCAACGGCTCCTTTGGTACTGTTGTAGAAATGTATTATTTCGGGCTTTTTTGTGCTGGAGTTAATGTCCGGCTGATCGTGCACTGTCGAAAGAAGAAAAACCACTTTGTTGGACTTCGGTTTATAGGAGACCAGGGTTTTCTCAGCATCGAAGGCAAACATTGAAGTGCCGATATTCCTTGTTTTTTGTGTTCTTCATCTCATCTCTCGTTTATTACTGCGTAATGTACCAACAATTGTTAGTTTGTAAGGAGGTTTCAGTAGTTCTGAAGCGAGTGGCACGGACGTGAACCAGTTGTCCATTGTTATGTTTCTGTTTGTCCCGTAAACAGGCTCACACAGTTGTTTTACGTAATATGTGGCCAGAGGCGTGTTTTCGCTGCACATTGTTCTTTTACCCAAATATGGCGCAGCATTATAAACATATTTTGAATTATAATCTGCGATCATAACAATCTTGATGCCATATTTATTTGGCTTATTTGGTATTTACAATCGAAACGGGTAGCGACCTTGGAACTTAACTAATTGTTCATCTATTGTCAAATAAGAACTCGGTTTATACCATTTTCTACTGTTTTCAATAAACTTTCCCAGAGTTCTCTTATTGGCGCAAACTTATCTGATTCCCTTCTTTCTTGTCTTGTAGCTCTATTGTCGAACCGACAGCATCTTCATCACGCATGCACGCCTTGAAAACGTTGCCGCTGCGTCTGGTGTCCTATAACGTTCTTGTTTCCTCTTGGTTACTTTTTATAGCAGCTGATTGTAGGAGAAGACCCAGCAAAGCTTTCATTTCATTAGCCGAAGTAGATGAATTAGTATGAGATAATTCTTTGTACTTAGCCTTTTTCAAATCAATTTCAGCATTCGTGTGGGTTACAACCTGGTCAATCATTTCATCAGAAATATTCAAATGGAATAATAGAATCGGATCTAAGGTATCTCTCGCTTCATTTACAGGTCCAGGTATAAAATGAATAACATTTCAAGCTGGTGTACGAGTGCCTGGTCAGCGTGGCGTGGCTGACCACTTGTATTTATTTTTCCCATAAATGTAGGCTTTACCTGGATGTATCACCGGATTTGGAAGAGAAGAACCAGGCTGTTATATCTGCGACTGCTCGAGAGATTCATCATCAGAGTGAAAAATAATATTTCTGTTTCGATTACCTCTGTCGACGTTCAACTCCTCGTCCGAAGAGTCCCCGTCCGTATCAAATCCATCTAAAACAGAGAAAAACACCTGTACATAATTTTCAAACCACAAAATATACATAATTTTTCATATACACCTTTGTCTAAGCTGTTTAATTAACGCTATTGTAAATTTGCGCACTTCTCTCGGAGTCGTTTTTCATCTTCTGCTGAAAATTGAGTTTGTTCTCTATTCTGTATCCTAAATACGGATGTGGAATCAAACAATCTTCTAAGTTTTGTACTTCGAATACATCAATTTGTCTGTTGGGGTTAAGGACCTTTCTACCAAGAGATTCAATGGCAATCATTAAATCATTCAACAATTTACTTGGGTCAATATTGTTCGATTGGAATATTTTTACGAGACTTTGCAAATGTTCCAAAACAGAACGAATATACATATAGCAAATACGCTTCATTTGTAGGATTTTGGTATAGGTTGTAAAGGCGGTTGTTTCTGCGGCGTAACATTTTTCAGAATGTCTCGTTAGGTTAAAATGTAATTTTAATTCTATCCACTTATCCAATATTGTTTTTACTGCTGGTTCTATTGAAAGCCATCTCGTGGCACAGGCTTGAGTTATTTTTAAAGGTTCTTCGTCTTTGATTGTCAAATATAGATTTTTGTACAGTCAGCGTCAAAAATATCGTGATGAACCGACTGTTAAAAATGATCTCAACAAGTAAGAAAATTAAACTTTATCTCGATTTGATAAAACTCTTGTCAGAATGACAGTTGTCGTGTATTTTCTTCATTTTGAAACAGTTCTTTTGTCATTGAGTTATTATTTAATTTTCATAGTTGTTTAGATCATTTTGAACAGTCTGTTCGTCCCGATATTATTGACGCTGACTGTACTTATTTTGTGTGTGTTTGAGGACTTTGAAAACCAATTATATGTCTCCTGAACTAGGTATTCTAAATGTCTTGGTATATGAAGAAGCATGAGAAACAGCGAGTTGCATAGAATGACAAGAGCACTTGATCATAATAAGATAAGGTACATTCAATTTCAGTCTCTGGTATACTCCATTGTGAATTCCTGTCATAACATTTGCATTGTCAACTCCAATACTACAAAGTTTGTTTTATATAAAGTCTATAAGACAGCAAAGCATTTTTTCAGCTTCTGTAATCGATTCAGAGTCCCCTTAGTTTAACTCTGCTAACGTAAGAAACGAAGTGACAATTTCGAATGATGTTTTGCTAAAAAATTGCACTCCTATTCCAAGTAACTTGGTTACACTAATATCGGTGCTCTCGTCAAACAATAAGCTATATGGTCCATCTCCAATATCATTACTTAAGACAGAAATCAAATGACAGACAAATGTCAGAAATTAATCATTCTTTATTACGGCGGTGCAGTTAGTTCGGTGGAATTTAATTTCGATTTTGAATTATTTTTTGCAAATAATAATTGTAATTAATTGTAATTATAATTATAATTTAATTGTGATGTTGATTTTAATTGTACACTATGATCCTAAGTTGGTTGAAATAAATAAATAATAATAATAATAATAAATAACTCCAAGATGATCTACCGGCAATATAGAAGTATGAGCAGCTATGAATAATGATAAACAAGCGTCAGCTGCTTTTTGCATCGTCAAAGGAGAAGAGAAAGACTCCATAGTCTCCTGGGCCCAGGTGTTAACTCAACCAAACTACTCCTTATTAGTAAGAGGATATAATTGAAAGGTGAACGGCAGATTTCGTACCGCTTACTTTTGTTGTTGTTTTGTTATAGAGTTTGGACCACATATGGCAACTAAGCCATTTATTTTCATGTAAGTGTACTATTTTTAGAAGTTTGGATTAATTAATAATATAAATCCCATTTCTTCCCGAGGGTGTCGTAAAAAGCGACTAAGGGACTAGACTACTAGAGAATGGGCAGCAGCGTTCTCTATGCATTTTAAAACCATACTGCGATCGCCAACCCGCCTGCCAAGCGTGGCGATTATGGCAAACCCTCCCTATTGGGGGAGGCCTATGTCCAGCAGTGGACGTCTTTCGGCTGGAATGTTGATGATGATGATGAATAATATAAAAAAAAAAAGATTTTAATAACGTCGCTAGACGAAGCGAAGTCGTTTCCAGGAAGGTACCGGTATATGGAGAAGGATGGGCATGTAGCCAATGAACGGCCTCTCTGGCTCCGACCGCCAAAAGTCTTGCTCGATCCGGACCTGAACTGCGGCTCAGAATCGATTTGTATGTTAAATCGCAATAAATATCGTCCCAGCTCCTTTGAGATTTTGGGTTGTCTCGAAATTCTTTACCCGGGCAAGCAATTTGACAATTATGAGATTGTCATCTAAGTTTTGTGCAGGAGGTATATATTACCCAACATATTATACATATTACATGGGCACACAGCCACAGTCTTTCTCGGACGTCTCCCAAGAACCACATCTTGGGCCAAATTTTAACATGCTGGGCATACCTACATAGTTCTCACTGGTTACCTGAAATAAGTTAACTAGGTACGAGTATTTAAATCATGTTCAACCATAAACTAATGCATGTTCAACCAAATCGCTACGTCCCGGCCAAGACCGAAATGGTCCCAATAACAGACTGTCAATACCTCAAAGCACCAAAGTCTGGGACCTAATAGGTCCCATCAGGACTTGACGGTTACCTACACCTTTTTTATGAGTGAAACGGTTGAACGGCACATTCCATAGATTCATATGGATAATTAATCAACTAATTAGCTATTAAGTAAGTATTGTTTTAATATAATAATATGCAATCCAACAAAGAGACAGCCGACAGACATGACGCCGGAGACCGTAAACAGTAGGTACATAAGTCTGGTTTTGTTCGCATGAGGCTAAAAACTCGATTTTAATAGGTACTGACAGACTGAGATGCACGCCACTGACGAATAAAATCGCCTCAACGTCCAAGACTCTTCTGCCAATAGAGTTACTGCGACCAGTCGCAATAGTACAATTCACACAGCGATCCATGTCGTCATGGCGATCGATAGGCGTAATCAGTTGTCCAAAATAGGGAGCCAGGTAATTAATTCAAAGTAGCAAGATCCGTCGAATAGTCCTTTATAATATGCAAAGCCGAAGTCCTGGGGTATACAATAAAACATGGAAAATAAGTGCGCACTCAGAATGAAAGAATACAAACGCTTGCCGGTTATTCTGCCTATCATCTGTCAGTCGGTGACCAGTGTTGCCAACAGAAGAAAAATTAAAGGAACTCGATTCGCTATGAACCGATTCCACGAAAAGATCGATAAGCACTTATCACTTGATTTTCATACATATTCTTAGATTTTGCCGATTATTGATTATCGCTTACTAAGAATTCAGGCATCTACATACTCGTATTTAATCGATTAATTAGTTTCATAACTTAATTTAACTTTTCTAGATAGAAACATGGTACTCTATTTTGTGATTTCCTTTAGAATAGAATATATTTATTGTAAAACATCAGTATACATCAAATAATATTGCAAGGTCTTAAAATAACAGGTAGATCTGCATGTTTTGCCATTGATGGCGTACAAAACAACATATTTTTGGTTTAGAATAAACCATAAAATATTTAGGTCTACACAACAAACTATGAAATTAATAAATTAATCCTAATGCTATTGTTTTAACAGATTTGAGGGTCGAATTGTGAAAATGTCGTAATTATAGGAATCTGTTAAATTAATTGCGGAAATTTTAAATTAATTTAACCAGTTCGGATTCAATTTTCAATTTTACCATTTCGGAAAGGGAACGGCAGGCTTGTATGGGAGTCTCGTACAGCTAATTCAATTTCGTGTTTTGGGATATTTTTTGTTTTAATTGGTAGTTAATATGATAGACAAGCCCTTTTTAAATTCTTAGATTTTTAAAACTTGGGACGTAAAAGTTATAAGCAGTTTTCTTTTTAAAGGATATGTAGGTACTAGTGTACCAAAAATGATATACAAAGTAAAAGTGAGTCATTTCACTCACTTGAAATGTGAAAAACGTAGTTAAAATTGACTACATGCAGCAACTCAGCTAATGACGTCACTAAATATGTATGCTCATCTTTTCTAACAACAGGTAAGTATCGGTATGGGTCTTTCTCGCGCACACTATGATTCTAATGTACTGGTATGTAGCTAGATTCATTACTTACGCTGTTTTTGAATGCACTAATTTTCGTGTATGACGCATTTATTTAGAATACGTCATTGTGTACCAATGTAGATTGTTACACAATGAAATGATAAATGGTTTTATTTCTGTGAGTAGTTTTGTAGAAACACTTTAAAAATGTCAATCATATTTCAAAAACTTGACGAGGCTTCGTACCTGTAAATGTTCTAGATTGCTTGTCGCTATCTTTGTGGTGTTTTACTTACCATTAATGTACCTACATTAAGATGAGGCTGGTACCTACTCAGTGGGGTGCATTAGGAGATACCTATGTCCAGCAGCGGACAGCAACAGTTTGATAATGATGAAGTTCTGTAGGGGTTTAGAGCGTAAGGTGGGTAAATAAAACAATACTTTGTGTTTGTAAGTACATTTATTAATTAAGTAATTCTTATTATTACTTCATCTAAGAACGGAGCAGGTCGGGTCATACCCTCATGGCGAGCATAGCTAAGGTACCAAATAATACTCATTACATGTGAGCAGCATCCCACTGTTCTTAAACCTACAATGCAGTTACAGCAATAACTTGTGATTGCATCCCGACCATTCATGTCTGTTTCTGCAACTATAAATACAAAATAAGTTTTAGCAGAAGAATGGCGGGACTTTATTTTAGCACGAAGTAACATTGGGTTTGTTCCCTCTAAACCATTTATTCTGTCTCGGAATACCTCTAAAGTATATATTCCTTAGAAGCGGAAATGACACCCACATATGAACGGGCCTGGCGAATTTGGTATACACCACACGCAAATAAGATCAATTCCTCCATGGATAGCTGCGGAAAAGATAGGTTTGTCGCATCTATGGTTACAAACCAGGAACCACGCCTGTTTAAATTATGTTCTATAACTAATTCAGCTATACTAGCTTCGGGATTACACTCTTCATCTGATGTTGTGATGGACAGACTCTGACCACATACAGCACACATTAAAGCAGAATGATCACCCACATGATCAACACATCACATGATCATGATCATGATGATGATGTTGAATGTCTTCGACTGGTGGAGCAATCCTAGTTCTTTTAACTCTTAGTCAACATGGCACACAAGCTTCATCTTCAGAACGAAGCTAAAATAAAAAACATAAATAAAGAAAAGCTTGCATTCAAACACGTACATGGTAATAGTAGGAAATTATTTATATTATTTTATTTCTTAGTTTAAATCAAATAAAGATAATTAACAATAGTTATAGCAGGGACAAGTTTTTTATACCTCTCGTGGTTGGATCCAAGTAGAAACTGTATTAGCCACTCTTTGTTCTTCTTCATTTGCCCCTTCAATCAAAATCCTGCGTCGACTTATTCCGAGTATGGATCGTCCGCATACAACACAAACATTTGGATGGCCAACTCGTCTTCTCGGCATATCAGACGAATGTGAAGAGCAGCTAGCTGCCAGCATGCATGGCAAACATGGTCAGCAGGTGTTATCTGAAAATAATGAAGTGATTTGTTGTAGGTACTGTTCAATATTATTTTATATACTTTCCTCTCCCTTTCAGAGGTCATTTATCAGAGTAATACCTATTCTAACATGCTTAGGCAAAGCAAGTAAGATTCATGTAAATAACAATTTGTATGCCTACAAATATCCATGTCTGTTAGTTTTTCGAATAGTATTGAGATTAGTTATAGCAGAAATACATATTGTAGTGTGGTATGGGGTTTAACTGGTAAGAACTACTTTTCAACATGTAAAATCACAGAGTTCGTCACTGGTCCACTTTTAAGCAGAATGTTATTCGTAAACTACTTACATCTCTAGGATATGTCCACAGTCGAATATTATTGACGAGATCTTCACTCTCATCGGATAAAGCATGCCTTCTTATTCGCGACAAGCGAACGTTGCAATTAAAAAATTTTAAATAGCACGTACACACACACAGCACAGTCTGTTAAGAGCGGGCTTTACGCCCTTGATCTTGCTCGAGTTGGCGTTACCGATGAAAATGCGCCACGCAGTCCCCGCAAGCGCCTGACAATAATTACGCGGTGCGCGAACGATTTGCTCGCATCGCACCGAGCGGAGTGGCATACGTACCTACCTATGCGCACGGCCGCAGTATTGGCAAGTCAAGCAGTATAACGTCTTTAAAAAAAAAAAGGCTGTCTGTGCTATCGTAGCTCCCGAACGAATGAACCGATTTTGATTTAGTTTTTTTTTGTTTGAAAGGTGACGTAGTCTAGAGTATTCTTAGCTTTATTTGATGAAAATCGTTTCATACAAATAACTTGTATGAAGTAAGATTTTTTATGAATAAACTAAAGGAAAATAAAAATAATTTTAAACAACACAGACATTTATTATCAATAAGTCACCAATCATTTTTCACCATGAGTGAAGATTATTTTCATCATACCTACTCATAAAGGGTTATGTTGATCCCGCATAATAGGGGGAAAAGTTGGGCTTTTTTCGCCCATGGGCGGAAAATGTAACATTACCACCCGTAATGTAATCGACGCATTTGATTATTCGTCTAACATTACTTCACGCTAAAGGAGGTCTTTGATTGGTCTACAAAAATCTAGTAGGCTACGATTATTGTTTTCTTTCATTTTGACTTTAGCGTGAGGTTTCGTTAAATAGGTTGTTTTGCCATAAAGCCACAGTATTGAATTTCATTATTCTAATAAAATCTAGTAGGCTATGTTTTTTTTTTGCATTTTGATTTTGACGTAAGGTTTCGTTAAATAGTTTTTAGTTTTGCCATAAAGTCATAACGTTGAATTTGATGATGGGTTGCAATTGACAGTAGCTAAATAGATGACGCAAAAAAAAACTTATTTGTCTGACCCACAATCGGCGCCATGATTGTGGCATGTTGTGTTTGCATAAAATGTTTGATTGAATATTTTTGTTTCCTCGTATGTGTAACGAAAAGCACTATGTGATACACGACTCCAAAAATATGTATTCCCACGTGTGGTTAACAGCCCACGCCTACGGCTCGGGCCATAAATGCACAATCGTGAATAAAGAACACACCATTGGCCTCTTGTGAGACAATGTACTATTAAATGAGGACACCAACGAACAATCTTGTCAACGAGAAATTAAGCGAGTATTTTAAAATCCAAAGAAATTTAACTAAAACACATTCGCTTTGGTTCTGGTTCACAACATTGTTCGTTGTTGGTGACATTTACATAAGAATAGGAGCTTTGCTTACCATTGCTGGGAAGGGGTGTTTTAAAATGACTGAAACGCTGATTACTTAATACACGAATTACCCCTTTCCCCTAAACTACCCCATGCACAATTTCATCCAAATCGGCCGAGTTGTTTGGCCGTGAAAACCACACAAACAAATAAACAGAATTTTACATTTATAATTATGGGGACTCCTTTTTACACGACTGCCCAAAAAAGGAGTGTTATGATTTCAGGGTTCATGTATGTTTGTGAGTTTCTTTATTCAACCATAACTTTTAAACGGTTTAACCGATATCAAATTATGTGGTAGAAGTATCGTTGGAAGCGTTGCGGTATCTTGGGTAACATAGGTTATACATATACTATCATCGTCTAGAGCTTGCTTAGTACATAACAAAAATATTAAACAGTAGTATTCAATATGTATTCGTTCACTATTAACATAACAAAAGAAATTAAATAAATATAACAGTAGGTACTACTAAATATCCCATAAAAAAACGTATACAAAATAATATTGTTTTATCACAAAAAGGTATAAAATAAAAAACAATTAAAAAAATTAAAATACCCCCTTATCAAAAAGTTAATTACAAAAATTGAACTAAAAGATTAAAGACAAGCTAAATGATTTTGAACTGAATATCAATATGTTCATTGCAGTCGCGGGTTCCTTGGAACAGTTCTTTACAGGTCCCCCGACTTCGCTGAAAGGTCATTTCAAAATCATTTACCTTGTTTTTAATCTTTTAGTTAAATTTATGTAATTAACTTTTGTCAAAGCAGGTGTGTTTTTTATTTTTTTTAATTATTTATTTAAAGTCGTTAAAGTACTTCATCTGTCCCCACTTCCACCCTCTAAACCACCTATGCTAAATTTTATTGAAATCAGCTAATATTAATGAGTTATACGTTTAGTGCATTGTAAAAGTAATGATACTCTTGTTTTTTTGAGTTGGTTAAAGTATCCTGTTGTTCTCCAAAACTAAAACCTATTTATCGAAACCAACCAACAAAACAAAAACAAAATGAAAGAAAAAAAAAACGTAGCCTACTAGATTTTTGTAGACCAAAGAAATTCAACATTGTGGCTTTGCAAATCTAGGTAAAACCTATTTACAGAAACCTTACGTCAAAAACAAAATAAAAGAAAACATAAATCGTAGCCTACTAGATTTTTGTAAACCAATCAAAGGCCTCCTTTAGCG